>CAJVRN010000022.1:4287500-4697500 GCA_911728415.1 Lagocephalus sceleratus
GTAAAAACATGTCCTTTACTTAGTTATAACATTAGTAGATGAACCTTAATTCACTGTATTTCCCTGCAAACGGAATATATTGAAAAATTGAATTGAAAAATGGCAACACCGTGTAATGAGACTGGTGATGTCGTCATAGGAGATATGCTGCACTCAGCAACCTCTATATACCTGGTACAATCATTTGTGGGCCAAGGAACATTTGGATTGGTGGCAAAATGCAGAAATATGAAAACCAATGGAAATGTGGAAATTAAAATTATCAAAAATAAGAGTGAATTAATGTACCAGACAGCTCTAGAGATAAAACACACAAATATACACACACACGCACACCTACACAAACATACACACACTACACACACACACACATATGTGTAGAGAGAGAGAGATTGTGAATTTTATGCATATTATTCATTAAAATATGTTAAATCAATGAAACCTTGTTTTTTTAGTGTCTAATGTGTGTTTGTAATAACCAGATATCGGTTCTTAAGAAACTGCTATGTTTGGACCATGAAAAGAGCAATATTGTTCAATGGCACAAACATTTTATTGATGTATTTGAACAGCTGGATAAGGATCTCCAAGACTTGATGAAGGAGAGGGATAGGAAGCTCCTGGCTTTCAAGGAGATTAGAGCGATTATTCAGCAAGTATGTGTGACATTTTAAATATTCCATTTCTAAACACTGGTGATGATGGCTAACCCGACACTGGTGTTACAGGCTGCTACTGCACTTGGAAATTTGAAGGAGCTCCACCTTCTTCACGGTGACACCAAACTTCCAAATATGACGTTGGCAAACCACAAAAAGGAGCCCTTCAGAATCAAATTGATTGACTTTGGCCTCACTAGTTAGGCATCAGAAATTCCAACAGGTTCTATCATCCAGACCCTTCCATACAGGTCAGTAGTGGAAACACCTCTGACCTTTGACAGTGAGCCAGGGATTGCAGTAAAACTACCTCAGCAATGTTAACGGAGCATATGCAGATGTCAGGGGGTAGCAGACATTGATCACTTGCTTCTTTGTCCTTTCACAGGAGTCCAGAGGTTTTCTTGGGCCTTCCATTAACAACAGCTGTAGACATGTGATCTCTGGTCTGCAAGGCTGCAGAATTGTACTTGGGGGCTTCACTCTTCAAAGGGCGTGAGGAGGACACCATAGTGAGCCCAAAATTTCTGTGTCAGCAGCGATTCATTTGCACTGAGACATAATCAGTATTGGTTGATGTACTTGTTTGTAAAGACTGGAAGAACGCTTCTGCACTACCTGGCTCTTAAAGATTGACCTCCGTGTTATATTTTCAGATGATGGAGATAATCCAAAAGGTGGGTCTGCCACCAGAGCACATGCTCCCGGCTGGATACTACACTCCCTCTTACTTCAAAAGGTTAATCTCTTCCACCAGCGAATGGACAGTCAAGGTAGCACCACTGACTTGTTCTCTACGGTCATTTCAAACCAATCGCCTGGGTGCAAAGTTTGATTTAAAAAAAAAAAACATGAATAATTGTGTCAGTTTGTCAGCCTTTGCAGATATTTGAACTAGCAGTACTTGTATTTTCAGACAGTGGAAGAATATTTTCAAGAGACTGGAACGGTTCCATGGGATTTAAGAACACATGCAGTCCGATCTCTAGAACAACTGCTGGAGGTCAGTTCTCTTTCTGGTGGCTCACAGTAGAGGTGAAACATATTTAACTTGAACCGTCATCCTGGAAAATAACCTTGACCTTTTGTGTGCTTCTACTTAGATGCCCCACACTATTGGCTGAAATGTCTGATGTGATGTTTGTGGACATGCTCAAGCAGATGCTTCAGGTCAATGATGCTCAGCGCGTTATCCCAGAGCGGCTCCTGAAAAATCACTTCATAATTATGAGCCACCTGAAGCCTTTCTCTGACCTCAGCCTCTAGTGAGTCAAAACTCGGATTTGAACACATTAGTAGAAATGTGCGACAGCCCTGTCACTGTATAAGACACTGTATAAGAAATGCACGTCGGCTGATTTCATTTCTTTTCTTGCGGTTCTCAGTCATGGCAGGACATCATGAGAGTCATAGAGAATCATGGCCATAGGGATGTTGTGCCACAATATTCCCAGGAGGTCAGCAGCACTACCCATCAGTCTGAGCAGAACGCTTGTCCTTCAATTCGCCCAGATCCTAGTGGGAAGACTGTCCAAGCCTATCCCCAGCTGTCCGGCTGCAATTCTGACACGATTTCAAAATTGAAAAGAAAGGCACCAGATGAAGATGGGAATCCCTGTAAAAAGAAATCAAAACTGTGCACCAAGTCTCCAGTCAGGTACACTCATATCCCAGTTTACTGACGAGATTCCTACAGATTCATCTCATAGATGGTAAACATTTCTGACGGTAAATGGCTGTTTTTAATGAACCTTTTGGTTCCATCCAAATACAGAGAAAATCAGGTACAAGTGACCTCTACACGCAAGAGGCCTTATCGTCAGGCTAGAAGCATAACAGTTCGCAGTTCCACCCAACCTCCTGCAGACCCTCCACCACAGACATTGGGTTGGGACCCGGCCAAAAGGCTCCCCGCTGGGCGTAGATCAGCGTGTGCCAGGAGAAGATAACACGTCCCTCCAGGATTTCACGGGCATTTTTCTGTGGTCAAAATGCCTGATGTTGGAGAAACGCTGCAATGAAAGGGGTTAGTTTGTGTTGACATTGCAGATCCCAACAGCTTGAAATCCTGGAGGGTGTGAATAACTGGCTGTTAAAAGAAAGACCACAAGTGAGTGGATGTCAATGTAGCCTCCTTTAAACTTAATCCAAAGTCTTCTTTTGTATGTCCACAAATCTATTTTTTTGTCTTTTACATTTAATGTAATTTACATTTAACAGAATCAAAGTTTCCATTTGGCTGCACCATTAACAAGTAGCTAAGCTGAGGTTTTAGTTCTGCTGCAGCTGGATGGGCGTTACACAATGTATTAATCTCATACTTCTTTACTGAATCATGGAACAAAAATAAAACATTATAAAGAAAGGTGAAACAACAGTGTGTAGGTGTGTTTTTGCTCAGTGTTTAGGTATGGAAGGAAACGGTGTCCTGTTCCTCCATACATGGAGAAAATCTGCTGAGTCCTGTTCTCGTACTCAGTCTAACTTCCTCTTTCTATAATAAACCCCCTCTTTGGGCTTCCACTAGGCCCCCTTCTGACCAGTTCAGACGTCTGATCACTGGACTTCTATTCTGAATCTGAATCAATGTGTTCATTTGCATTGGTTTTAGTTATGCTAGCTTGTATTTTCCATTGGGATCCTGATTTTCTGTCACGTAGGTGTGAGTGTGAGAGTGAATGGTTGTTTGTTTCTGTGTTGGCCCTGCGATTGGCTGGCGACCAGTCCAGGGTGTACCCTGCCTCCGCCCATTGCTCTGGGATAGGCTCCAGTCCCCCCGTGACCCTCAGTGGAGGAACAAGCGGTAGAAGATGGATGGATGGAAGTTGTTTGTCCCAGTTCAGATGTGGCTGTTTCATTCCAATCTGCATAAATCTGGTGATTCTCTCATGTCTTCTAATCCTTCCTGAGTTTTTTTCCATCATGTTTCTGCTTTCATGTTTGCTCAGTGCTTTTCCTTGACATGTGTTGTCTTCTGTTGTTAGATGTATTTCCACTATTTACTTTTGCATGTTGAATAAATCATTTTAACAGCCTGTGTTTGTTAAGGAAGGAATAAAAGTTCCTCTTTTCACTAATGTGTCATGGACCTTTGCCAGTGTCATGTGGGTGTTGAGTTGTGTTTGTCTGTCTATGAATGGCCGTAGGCTTGGTTTCCGGTTTTCCAGATTGGCACACCTGGGTTGGGTCATCTCATCCCTCTCACCTGCCTGCCATTGCCTCATCACCACCATCCTATAAAGGCCCTGGTTTTTGTGTCAGCCTCTGCCAGATCGTCCAAACGTTTTCTGTGTGGTAACATTTCTAGCCAACTATTCCTACTGCTTCTTAGTGTTTTTCCTAGTCTATTATTCCCAGTGTTTGTTCTATGTTGTTCCTATTTTTCCTCGTGTCTGTTGACTTTGATTTGTGTCCTATGCTTCAGTCACCTGCCTGTTTATCTTCCAGGCTGCCCACTACCCCAGTTCAGCCCACATTCTGAAGAGTGGCCCATCTCTGAGCTCATTGTTAGTTAAATAAACAGCCTTTGACTTGGCCTACCTTGGTGCGTCTGCATTTGGATATGCCACTTTGGTTAATTGTATTATAATCATGAAGGTAAAGCCAAATTTCTAACAAACTAGTCTCTTCAGGAAAAAAAGTTCTCCGTGGTTTTTCTTGTGAAACTGGTTACAGTGTCTCCAAAAATCCCCGTGTGTGTGTCATTTGCCTCTGACTGTCTTGTTTGGGATGTAGTCATTTTTGTAGCAGAATGGTTCTCCAAAACACAGGTCAGGAAGATGATGTCAAGAATGACAGAATCTCAACATTTTACAGAGCAAACTGGGTGATCGGACATTGTGCAGAAAAAAAATCGGTACTGGAATATTTCTGAAATGTGACTTGGCTGAGTCATTTTATTAAAAAGCTTTCTGGCTGCAGTTTTCCCAGACTTGGCTGGTGTTTGCAAATGCATGTACATACTTGGTAAAATGATGAACTACAAGTATGTATTCCTCACCTCCTTAAGCTTGTCCAGATGTACAATCTCAAATGGCGCAGAGATTTCAATGCTTTGTGAAGGTGTTGTGGTTATTCTGTTAGGCTTCTTTCTCTTGATGCAATGACACACCCAGGTGACAGTCTTCCATCTCCTGTCTCAGTTTAAACAAGAAGAAGTGGTCTCTTCCAAGAGCCACCATTCTGCAGTCTGGGTGCGCGCACACACACACACCACACCCCTTTTCATCATGCAAGTGTTTGTATGTAAATGAATTCAGTGGAAAAAGAGGATGCCATCAACATCTATCCACGGATAAGGCCTCTGAGAGGAAGTCAGACGGACATGTTCTCATTCAACTTTGTATGTTTCAGGTGGGTATGTGTCTTTTCAGGGCCAAATCTCTGCTTGTGAACTGGTCTGCATTTTGGGCTCCCATGTCTTCTGCTGCAAGAGCTGAATTGGCTCTAAAATTTTGCACCATTCTGGCAAATCTCTCTTCGCAGGACCTCTTCAATGAGCTTTGGTGTGACCGTTTGAATGTTGTTTGATTGTCTCCACCTGAGTCGCAGCTTGTGATTCAGCAGTGAAGAGAACTTTAACTTGTTGATCTGAGAGTTAAATCCTCCATTTTAGACACATCTGACTGTTCTCAAAGTGTTTCAGATGTTCCTGCTGATGCCCTGACACTGCCAGAGATCCACTTTTAAATTTATGAACCCTTTAGATTATAATGTTGTAAATTTAGAAAAGTGGAGATTTCACAGCATTTAATCTCACACAGATGCCATAAAACTAAGTCTAAATCAGAAACCACAATCCTTAGAGCAGTGCTTTTCAACCACTGTGCCCTGGCACACTAGTGTGCCGTGAGAGATCGTCAGTTGTGCTGAGAGAAATTTTCCGATATGGCTTTTATTTACTAATCATTATCTTCAAATATTATTTAATTTTCGAGTGTCTGCGCTGTAATATATAATGACTTGCAGAGTAATGTAATCATCGTCCAGGTGGCAACAGGTAGCTAATTGCCTTATTCCTTCAAGAGAAGTAGTGACGCATGTTGGAGGTCGTGTTGGCAGTCATGGAGAAGTTTTTAAACAGGCTCAGGTTTCACACTGAGTAAGTATAAATATTGCTAAATTATATTATAATTATATATACTGTACAGTCATTTTGTAACATTTTTGGGTGGGCTGTGCTGCAAGATTTTTTCCAATGTAAAAGATTTATCTTACAGAGACGGAGGATGATGAAAAACTTCTTTTCAGATTTGTCAAATGTTTATTTTAATTGGGAAAACTCAAGAGGTCATTTAATTATCAGTAAGAGTATCAGAAGTCAAAGTCTCTCGAAAGCACTTTGGCAGCTAACGTTTAAACTGTTGGGGCTGACTTTATTGTGAAGGAACAACAGGACTTCCTGTCGTTGCCAAAAGACATGGAGCAGTACGCCATTCTATTAAAGTAGTAATACTCAATGAAATAATATTCAAACATGACACATGACTTTTAAAACATCTGAGAAAAGAGGAAAAAGTCAGTGTTCAAATTTTTGCTCTAAAGCACTTTGGCAGCTAACGTTCAAACTGTTGGGGCTGACTTTATTGTGAAGGAACAACAGGACTTCCTGTTGTAGCCAAAAGACATGGAGCAGTACGCCATTCTATTAAAGTAGTAATACTCAATGAAATAATATTCAAACATGACACATGACTTTTAAAACATCTGAGAAAAGAGGAAAAAGTCGGAGTTCAAATTCTTATGCATTATTTTTGACAAGTTGACTGACTGGTGAGTTGAAATATTACTTTGAGTATAGTCAAACAGCAAATATTAAAATAATCTGCTAATGTTGTTCCTGTAAATGTTTATATACACTTTATAAAGATGAAATTGGTTGACTTTTATTCAATTCAATAGTTTTAATTTTGTTTTCTGTAGTTGAGTCTGTATGAGGAAGAGGAGGTGGAAACACCTGCTGAAGAGGTGCTTCAGAATCAGGAAGATGAAGAGGTCATTAGAGGATAGAAAGAAGTTAAAGAACAGGAGGAGGAGGAAGTGATGAAGCCACCCTCAAAACTGGTGTTTCAGGAGGAGGAGGTGGTGGAGCTAGTCATGACTAAAGATGAAGGTTTTCAGGAGGAGGAGGAGAAGGAGGAGTTGGAGCTATTCATGACCAAAGTGGAATGTTTTCAGGAAGAGGAGGAGGAGGTCATGACTAAAGATGAAAGTTTTCAGGAAGAGGAGGAGGTCGTCATGACTAACGATGAAGGTTTTCAGAAAGATGAGCAGGAAGAAGTAATTAAATCACCTGAAGAACGGAGGTTAAAGAAACAGAAGAAAGAGATGAAAATTCAATATGAGCCTGACAAACATACTGAGAGGTCATTGAAGAGGCAGAAGGAGAAGGCAGAGGCAAAGAAAGAAAAAGAGGAGAAGTTACGAAAACTGAGAGAGCAAGAGGAGGTAAATAAGCAGAAACACAAGCAACTAATGGCACAAAAAGTAGAAGATCGAATGATAAAGAAAGGACTGGAGAACAGAAAAAAGCATGAGCGCAAGAAAGTAAGAAAAGAGGAGAGGAGGACACAAAAAGTATGTGACCTGAAACAGAAGGAGGTGGGACTGAATATGAAGAAAGAGGAGGAAGAGAAAAGGGAAATGGGCAGAGATGAAGAAGCAGCAGAAGCATTATAGATGGAAAATGAGGAGAGACTTACAGAAAATAGGCCTGAAAAGTGAACAATAGATGGTGAGGTGAAGGAAGGGAGGAGGAAGAATGAAAGAAAACCTTGTTATTCTGTCAATAAAGTTTGAAACCTATGTTGAATCTTTGATAGTCCTTGTTAATGGGTTTTTCATTTGAAATATTACTAAAAGATCCTCTTATGGTTTCTTAACCAGCAGTTCACAAACAAAGTCCTTGTAGTTCTTGTTTTTAAGTGATAAACAGATATTTGTTATTAAGGGAATTTTTCAATTTGGGTATTCAAACACAGCTGTCATGACATTCTTAGTAAAACCGGCAGGTTAATGTTGTGACATAAATCCATAAACTCCCTAAACCAAAGCTGCCAAAGTGCTTTTGAGCAAGACTTTAACTTCTGCTACTACTACTGATAATGAAATGACCTTTGTAGTTTTCCCAATCAGAATAAACATTTGACAAATCTGAAAAGAAGTTTTTCATCCTCCTCAGTCTCTGTAGGATAAATTAGAGCAGGTCTGAGCACTCTAAGGATTGTGGTTTTTGAGTTAGACTTTGCCTTATGGCATATGTGTGAGATTAAATGCTGTGAAATCTAGTTTTTCTGCCCCCCCCCGATTTATTTATTTATTTACAGGTATCGCCACCTTCGGAGCTGCACGACGACATCTGGGCCGCTGACCTGTTGTATATTGTATTTTTGTATCTTTGTGTGTTTCTGTGTTCTGTGCCTCTCCTCTTCTCTCGTCTCCCTCTTCTTCCTCTCCTCTCCTCTCCTCTCTCTCTACCCATCTGGCCATCAGCAGGAAGGTCCCCCTACATGAGCCTGGTCCTGCTCAAGGTTTCTTCCTGTTAAAGGAGAGTTTTTCCTTGCCATTGTTGCTTGTCTGGGGTTAGGCCCTGGGATTCTGGAAAGCGCCTTGAAACAATTTTGATTGTATAAGACGCTATATAAATAAAGATAAAGGCCCGTGGTTCGAATCCCGGTTGGGATTGAGGCTGGGGACTTTCTGTGTGGAGTTTACATGTTCCACGCATGCCTGCGTGGGTTCTCTCAGGGTACTTCGGCTTCCTCCCACAGTCCAAAGACATGCACGATTGGGGTAAGGCTAATTGGAAACTCTAAATTGCCCGTAGGTGAGTGTGAGAGTGAATGGTTGTTTATTTCTGTGTTGGCCCTGTGATTGGCTGGCGACCAGTCCAGGGTGTACCCTGCCTCTGCCCATTGCTCTGGGACAGGCTCCAGCCCGCCCGTGACCCTCAGTGGAGGAACAAGCGGTAGAAGATGGATGGATGGAAAAACAGAGCAGCATCCAGCCCCAGGTTGTGTTGCCTGAGTATGCAGCTGGACATGCCCCTCCACACTAAATCAGGAGGCCCTGTGAGGAACCTCTGAACAAACTGGACCCTAAAAGTGGCCACTCTGCTGGCCAGGTGGATGAGGCCCTGCCCCCCCCGAAGTAAAAACAAGACTGACTGTGGCACCCAGTGTAGATGGTCACAGCAGCGAAAAACCATCGAGGCAAGCCAAAGAGAGAATGTTGTCTCTGATGTCTCATTGTCGCCACTACTGTGGGTCTCTTGTGCAAATAAAACATCTATTCTTTTACTTTTTGCTGTTTCGTATAAGTTGGGTCTCTTCATCGTTTCCCTAGCTACGTTCACATTTAAACTCCCTACCTTAAAATTATTCATTAAAGAGAGGTTTAAAACTACAGTTAAGAAATGGCTATTAAAACAAAAAGAGCACCACACTGAACAACCCCTTGTTTATTCATCTCCTTTTGGACTTTTAAAATCAGTTTTCTTAGTCTAAAAACTTCTTAATCCATAAAAACAGACTCTTTGACTTTGTTGATGATTTGCTGATGTGTAAAATAGTTGCTTATCAGGGAAGTAATGATCGACTTTTAACCCCTTTGTGTTCTTTGTTTCAGTGAGAATTTTTTTTAATCATTTTAGCCGTGTATGGACTCTCACCATTGGTTCTGGATTTCTATGTGTGTGAAAACAAACTATAAATGTAAAATACGACAGTTTTACTATATCTGTACAGCTGGGTCGCCAAACGCCCCGTTAAATAAGGCTGAAAAAGGAAAGAGTGTTCTGACATTTAGAAAGGAGTTGAGACAGGCTCTGAGAGGTGCTTTCAGATGACAGGTAGAGTATTTTGTGTGTCATGTGTGTCATCTGGAGGGAAAGTAGATTAGGAGACTTGGTGGTGGAATGAGGAGGTGCAGAAGTGTAC
Organism: Lagocephalus sceleratus; assembly: GCA_911728415.1. NCBI lineage: Eukaryota > Metazoa > Chordata > Actinopteri > Tetraodontiformes > Tetraodontidae > Lagocephalus > Lagocephalus sceleratus. Next base: position 4,297,096 of record CAJVRN010000022.1, read on the forward strand.
ACAGAGAAAGAGAATAGCTCAGAAGAAGTGGGACACTGAGGGTGTCTGATCTGAGAGGCAAGTGATTCGCTGTGGCGACCCCTGAAGGGAAAAGACAAAAGAAGAAGAAGATACTATAGAGGCAATAATATATAACAATAATGATCGCGATCGTATAGGAGAGGAAGCTTTCCCAGGACATGGAGATGGCGTACGTGCACAGTCCCCTGGAGCCAGGTGTAGCTGTGAGGCCCTTCTAACAGCAGGGGGCGGCAGCTCTCTGGAGCCTTAGAGCTCCTCCCAGCAAAACCAACGACGAAGAAACGCGGAAGTCGCGTGGTGCTTATGGACAAGCAGAAGGTTGACTCTGGAAAGAAAACCTGAACATTTACGGTCAGTGCGCCAGAATCTGCCCTCTCCTGTTGGATACTGGCAGTTTTAAATGTTCCCACTCCGAGAAAGATTTGCTTTACGCCATTTGAGGGGCTTGATTTGGCTGATTCAGCGGTAAATATTGTGTTAGAGTTTACCCGTGGGATATGACGTATTAAGAGTTTTAGAAAGGGGAGAAATGTTTCAGCTCTATAATTCTACCAACTAAAATAACATACCTTGATAAACATTGATATACGTTCCCTACGTCACAAGAGATCAATTGATTCAACCCTGAGGGTGTGTTTCCATGTGGTTGTCATCCAGCTCTACTGAGGAAAAATTGCAGAATCTCCCAGTTGTTGGACGATAGTGGAGCGGGAAAGTAACTTGAATAACGTAACTAGTAACTAACTCTCCCCGTGCAGCACTATGGCCAGTGTGGAGGAGGTGGCAGCAGTGGGACAGGTTCTGGTGGACCCGGGGTTTGACCTGACCCGGAGGTTCCGAGCCTTATTCACCCTGAAGAACCTGGGAGGTGAAGGGAACACTGACCCACACAAAACTTCCACTCACACCAGTGACATTTGGACAGCAATTACTCAATTATTTTGGGAACATTAAGTAGTCAAGGACATGCTGGACACCAAAGCCATAAACGACTTTTGGAGGTTAGAGAGTGTATGAACCCTCATTCAATTGACTTATTTGAAACATAAAGTATGTGTAGTTTTGTACAATTTAAACTTTTTGAATTGAAAAAAAGCACACAAATATACACCTGCGTTAATACATGAGTAAACTAAACTTATCAATTAGTTGATAAGTGTCAAAAAATTCTCCAGACATCATTGAAAATGGTCAGTAATCTGGTGTCATTTACTGCAGGGATTAAAAAAGGAATAAAGTGAATAACAACCTGTAAATTAGAGGGTATGAAGCCTTTGGGGGCTGAACATCTGCTGAACTATATCCGCTAACTCATATAGAGCTTTCATACACCACAAAGCTACAGCATGGCCTCCTACTGCTTCGATCCTTCAGCATGCACCTTTATTTCTGCACTTTCCTCAATAACTTTGAGGTACAACATGTACATTTGTTCCTAATGGTGCCACAAGACCATCCCTGTCAGTTAGGTGGTTGATGTCACATTTACTGTATTTGATATTGAGTCAGCCTTGAGGTCTGGGGTGGATGTTGTGGTGTGTGTGTGGTGGTGTGAGTTGATTTAAGCTGTGATCTGTCAGGTGCTGATTCCATCGAGTGGATCAGCAAGGCCTTCAAGGACGAATCTGCTCTGCTGAAGCATGAGCTGGCCTACTGTCTGGGACAGATGCAGGACAAACAGGCCATCCCCACACTGAGTGCTGTCCTCAGAGACGTCGACCAGGAGCCCATGGTCAGACATGAAGCAGGTAAACCTTCTCCTCAGCCCACTACAGGCGTGTTTTGTCACATTTCTGCGAATCTTCAAATACACTCGAAACAAACTAAAACTCTAATCTGTGTCTGCAGTCTGAAGGATCTTTTTTTTTTTAGAATAAGAGCAGCAGTGAGGGAAAGAATCTGTGGGTTTGCTGCTCTCATCATTTCTGTGCGTGCAGGAGAAGCTTTGGGGGCCATAGGTGACCCCGTGGTTCTGGACTTGCTGAAGGAGTACAGCCAGGACCCTGTGGTCGAGGTAAGAGTACGACTGCAGATCCCAGATCAGCCTGGATGAAACACTCCCATTTGAGCCTTTATTGATTGGTGACTGTAAAGAATGGGCGACGTGTCCAAACAAAAGTGTGGGTTAACGTGTGCCAGTTTAGGTGTGCCTGAATGTTACGATTGCTTTGACATCTGGGAGAACTGTTGGCCGATATGGCCGCGCTTACTCTCACACCCACAGTTGATCATATAGAGCAGGGCTGTTCAGCCGTGCTGGTAAGAGAGCCACACTTCCAGGACCAGAATGCTTTTCTGACAAACACCCTGTAAAGTGCTCCTGTAAGATGAACCTGGAGTCACCTGTTGGTCCAGACATCGTTGGGGACGTACATCCCAAAGGATAATGACAGACTTGATCGTGTCAATGCTTACGCTGCAGTCTTATGCGCGGCGCCCCTTCACAGTGGAAGGTTTCCATGCTTGGTGAGACAGAAAGTCGCTCAGTCGAGCTGTGGGACATCAGCAGACCGCCGTCCTCACCAGCACGTTTACACGCCGCAGGGCAAGTCGGGTGTCGAGAATTAACTGGAAAATAAGCAGCGGTGTGTCCAGTGGAGTTAGCTGGGACGTCTTGATACAGACAGGAGTGGACACTCCCCCATGCTTCTGACAATGTCAAAGAGGGTGTCCCCAGTTATGTGACATTTAAACTTTTCATGTTAGGTGATGGAACACAGAACTTGAAATTAAAATGTCTCTCTGTCTGCCTGTCTGTCTCTGTCTGTCTTTCTACCTACCTCCCTGTCTGTCTGTCTGTGTAAACACGCTGTCCCTGTTGTTGAGGGCGGAGCTTTAGACTGTTGCGTATTCTTACGGGCGAGCTGCTCTGTGCTGGTAGGTGGCAGAGACGTGCCAGTTGGCGGTGCATCGCCTGGAGTGGCTGCAGAGTGCAGAGAAACGCCAAGGAGAAGAAAGTCCACCCACGAACCCATACTGCTCCGTGGATCCAGCCCCCCCGGCGGTGAGGAAGACCGTGCCTGAGCTACGCCTGACCCTGCTGAACGAGAGTCTGCCTCTCTTCGACCGCTACCGGGCCATGTTTGCCCTGCGTAACCACGGCAGCGAAGAGGCGGTGCAAGCCCTGGGAGCAGGTAGGATGAGCCTGAGCTACCACACTCACACTTCTTGGAACATCGTGGTTGACGATGTTGAGGATCGGGTTGAGTAGTCTTTAGTTTAGTTTAGTTTATTTCAGTCAATTACCATGCATAAAAACAAATATTTAAAATAAAGCTACAATACTACAATTCTTGAATGAAAGGGGGCAGAAAGAAGCGAACTTATATATTATATTATAATTCATGAATTAGTTAATATCTACATCCAAGTAAAGAAAAAATAGAAGTAGAAAAAGAAAAACATTGACAAACAGCATTTACAACAAAAAATTTCATAAAATAAATTGAGCCCAGCCAGCTGATTGTGCTACACAGTCTGATTGTGTGTGCAGGCCTGCGGTGTTCCAGTGCTCTGTTCCGTCATGAGATCGCCTATGTGCTGGGACAGATGCAGCACCCGGCAGCCGTGTCCAGCCTGCGCGCAGCCCTGGAGAGGCCTGATGAGAACCCCATGGTCCGACACGAGGCCGCGGAGGCCCTCGGCTCCATCGGCAAGGAGGAATGTCTGAGCGTGCTGCAGCGCTACCGTCAGGACGGAGAGCGGGTGGTCAAGGAGAGCTGCGAGGTTGCTCTGGACATGCTGGAGTACGAAAACAGCGAGCAGTTCCAGTACGCTGACGGGCTGGTCCGACTACAGGGCTAAGGAACGAGCCAGAAGGAAGCCTGGCTTAAAGCTGCTAAACACTTCTGACCATTTCTGTGGTTGTGACATTAACGCAGAACTTCAGCTGTCATGTATTTTATCACTTCTACTCCAGTTTCCGTGTAAAAATGTGCTGACTGAAAACTCTTTCCACTCTCACTGCTCAAGATTTCGAATAGAAAAGGTTTCGTTTTACTTTGGCCTCTTTTATAATCACAAAACCTGATTACGCATGTGTGTAGACTACCAGATGCTTCTGATCTTTACAAAGCAAAAAAACAGTCTACGTAGCAACTCAACTGTGAATCCAGGTTTACCCTGTGTGCCTATGTAATAGACAAGAGCTTCAGATACACACCCAACATCAGTCCTCATGGGAGTGGTGGGACACAACCTTCATCTGGGTGGACAAGTACAACACCCTGAAGTCTCACAGTGGAAGGGCTTCATAGCGAATAGGGTGCCAGTGTCACTAGGCAACGGCATCACATCTGGACACGCGTGTCCCTTGGGACAGGACAGGGATCTGCATCATCACACACTCGTCAGTGTCGGGACTGTGATCACGCCTCACTTCCACAGCGCCACCTTCCACTGTCGCTACAGGCGCGTCTGGGTGTGGCCGCCCAGTGTTGCGGTAACCATAGCAACCGGCCCACCGCGTCCATTCGCAGCCCCACGTCGGAGGTCGTCGGAGCTCCAGAAAACGATCGTTGACCACCGAGTTTCAGTCAGAGGAGAAAGGAAATGGATCATCCGGAGGAAGATCAGAAGACGGTCCGTGACGTCAGCTCGCTCAGGGCCGTTCTGAAGAAAAGCGACACCCCAGGGGGCCCCAACTTGTAAGGACGGTAACATCCTTGGTTTGGTCATCTGGGTCTGTACAAATGAAGATGCTAGATAAAGAGAAATGAGTGGATAAAGACACAATCATCACCCTATGAAACACGAACAGCCGCTCTGGCAACACGTTACCGACATTTTAGTAAACAAAAAAGTGGTTACTTCCCTTTTCTCTCCTCTTTGTGTCTATTGGTTCTTCAAAGCTATTTTAATTCACTCTGACAGGTTCTTGTGTTTGAGAATGACCCGATTACTAAGGTGTCCGATATCATTTCAATGTAGATTTACTCTTGGCGTCAGAATTAAATAACATTTTTATTTTAAATTGGCATTCAAATTGACCACTAATGTGCTTTTTCTTGTAGCCAAAGGGAGAAAGAAAATATTTTCTTTACTATTACTCTAATAATGATTAGGAAACAAATAAACAACCCTAAATTAGTGCAACATCATCTAACTAGTCTCACGTTGAAGTATTCTTCTGTACCTGACCACTGTGGAATGCTTCACCCCTCTTCTCCAGGTACGATCACCTCATTCGCCTGCTGACAAAGGTCATGGATGAACATCCACATAATGTGATGGATATAATAGAAGACCTGAGCCTGGAGATAAAGCAGGGCTACTGCGGAGAAAATCAGAGACACATGCCAAACCTTCCAGAGGTTACTGCTGCTCAGGAGCTCGCCGAGCAACATCGACTGCTGTTTTGTCAGACAGAAGACCAGGATGAGGAGCTGGTGGGCATCTTTCACCTGGAAGTCAGTCCAACATTTGGTTTCCCCAAATGACATTACACATGTGCATTTTTCTTCTGCAGGTAGAATCCCCACTTCCTAACCTCAATGAGATCAGCTTCTACATGGAGCAGGCTGGGGCGGGTTTGGGCAGGATGGAGATGCAGAGGATCTTCCTTGCTCTGAAGCAGCTGGCTCAGTCAGAGCAATTACCTCAATGTCGACTATGGGGGAAAATTCTGGGAAGAGAGAGTAACTACATCATTGCTGAAGCTGCGTACCGAGAAGGAGAGGAAGATGAAGGGCAGCCATTAGAGGATATAACTGAGGGAGAGGAGAAAAAGGCAGAACATCAGGATAATCAGGATGAGGTAAGACAGAGAGGAAGAGTGTCAGCCTGTCAATGGACACAAGACATACAAAATGAATCCATGGCTGGATGTCCTCCAGGTTCCTACAGTGTTCAATAACCAGCTTCACACTCCCAGTTCAAAGTGACCAGTCTGGAGCAGAGAAGCACCAGAGCACACTGGTACTTCCAACTGGAAACAGCAGGATACATTTGTAACCTTCCTGTTTTGGTGGCAGTGAACAGATCATTGGTTTGAATTGTGAAGGAGTGAGCAGCCTGAGACTGACAGTATATAGAAAAAACAAGTCAGCAGATTACTCAAACATATTCAGTCACCTTCAGTGAATGTAGCCTTGGATGAGCCTCTAAGATGCTGTTCTTTTTGATGAAGCTGTTTTACATAATAACAGTCGCTCTTAGGAAGCTACAAGTCAGTCACTCACTCAACTGTATTGTTTAACTGATTTTATTCTTTAGCAGTGTGAGGAAAGTTGCTTTATTCTTGGTTCCAATCACCGTAACACATGTTCCATGTATTGCTATTTTAGATGGAGCTGCTTCCTCGTTCAATCTACAAGCCCCAGCCAGTGGTACCAAAAGAGGAGATTGGAACGGGTGCGAACAAATGTGTGTACTATGTGTGCAAAGAGCCTGGCCTTCCCTGGATAAAGCTTCCTCCTGTCAGCCCTGCCCAGATCAGTGCTGCACGTCAAATTCACAAATATTTCACTGGGAGGCTAAACTCTCCAGTTATAAGCTACCCACCCTTCCCTGGGAAGGAAGTGAACTACTTGAGAGCACAGATTGCACGGATTTCTGCTGGTACTCATGTCAGCCCCAAGGGCTTTTATCAGGCTAGGGAGGAAGAAGATGAAGAGGAGGAGGAGACACCCCAGACCAGCAACGAAGTGAATCCCGACTTTGAGGGTGTTCCGGTTTCTGAAATGGCAACAACGTTGTCGTCCTGGGTCCATCATGTTCAGCACATCCTCCCACAGGTACCAAGGTCATCCACATAAGGTGCATCCACATAAGACAGTTGTCAGGTGACTTCATTACCAAGTCTTTTTAAGGGTCGCTGTACTTGGCTGAACATGGCTGTGAAAGAGAGCGAACACTGGAATGAGGAAGAAGAGAATGAAGAGCTGGAAGTAGAACCAGAGGAGCCTGAGCCTGAGGTCGGCCCCCCAATGCTTACACCTCTCTCCCAAGATGCAGGTAGTCTCCCCCTCTTTTAATGGCCAACTGTGTATATGATCAACACTGATGCCCAACACTCCTCTCACAGAGTTGTTCAACTGTCCTCCCTGGAGCTTAAGGTTGTCTTCCAGTCTCACTCCTGATCATGCTGTAGCTGTGCTACGTTCCAACATCTGGCCTGGGGCTCATGCTTATGCCTGTGGAAAGTAAGAATGACCACATTCTGACCTCTCCTTTCTCAGGGTAACACAACAGTAACCTGCCCACCTGCTATATTCTTTTAGAAAATTTGAGAATATGTATATTGGATGGGGTCTGAAATATGCAGGGGAAGGGTACAGTCCACCCATGCCCCCACCCCCACAGGAAGAATACCTCAGTGGAGAAGAAACCACAGAGGCTCTGGACCCAACCGTGGAAGAGGAGGTGGAATTTACAGCAGCTTTGGAGAAGGAAGATTCTCAGGAGGAAATGGAAAACTCAGACGAGGAGGAGGAGGAAGATGATGACTGACAACAGTGATAATTATAAAAATCTCGTAATATTTCCACAATCACTAGCATTTACAGGTTATTTAGGACATCCTTTTCTTTTTCAAGCTAGATTAGTGAGCTATTTTTCCACCTAATTGGTTATCTTATAGTTATATAGGCTATCTTATTTCATCTTTTTCCATATAGACACAGATGTTCGTGTCTTCCTGTTGTGTGCTTCTATGTGTAGTTCAGAGGATCGTTCCCTTCCTCACTTCGTGACTAGTCTTGCCATTTTGGATTTTCTTTGAAAACAAGAAACCCATATTTTCAGACATGGTGAATTCCTTATCTAACAGAGTTTTAATGATACAATGCTCATTCTTCTGCTACTTATAAATCCCCACTAGCAAGTTTTTTGCCTTTGCACCTTTGTACAAACAGCTTATTTCACTCTATACTCTATAATCCCTTTGACCCAGAATTTCTGTGCACATTTTATGTCTGACCTCTAAGACTTTAAGTTTATCAAAAGTCCTGTAATGGACCACTCTCTCGGTAGACCTGGCAAATATGAATCTGCACTGCATCTAATCCAAGGAATGCCTGTGAAGGTTTCAGGTTAATGAACATTTGAACATGAACACATATTTAATTGGTCAGCAACAGGACAGCAACAACAACAACATAATAATAATAATAATAATACCACATTCAAATGATTCAGCAGCTAAATAAATGAGGGGTGCAGAACATTTTTTTCTTCTTCTCTTAAATGTATTATTTTTAAACACATTTTAAGGACAATGGAAATAATCATTAATCATTGAAGTGATCATTAATCTAAAATAAAATAATGACACAATCAGGGTTCTAGCTCTAGAAGTGGTTGAAGCAACAGCTGTTGCCATTTTGGGCAACACGTGCCAAACAACCATATGGGGAGGTTTGGCCCCTGGAGATATTAGTATTTTATTTTTAGGTGAAGCTATTGTAGATTAAAAAGCAGCCTCACTGCAAGGCAGGAGAAAGCTTCAGGTTTAAAATTGAATCTTTAAACAAAGAAGCAGGTTTCACCAGGTGATGATACTGGACCAGAAAGGGAGGTGGATGAGGCTGGGGCTTACCTCGGCAGCCTGAAACAAGAGGGGAGGGAAAGGGCAAGGAAACAGCACCCAACCCCAACCCTACCCCGCAGGACCTGTCAGCACAGAGCAAATGGATGAGCTTCTCTCACTTGTTGGCCATGAACGTGAAGGACACAAACATGAATGACATTGGTTTTCTATGAAGGACCTTTGGTGATATTTTGTAAGTGAAGGAAGGACAAGCAAAGCGTTAACCAGTGTAAGTGTTTGTTCCTGATACAGAATGGGTATGTAATAATAATAATAATAATAATAATAATAATAATAATAATAATAATAATAATGAATAAACAAATAATAATAAATAGCACTGAACAGTGAGGTGTGTAGTAGTCACACACTAGTGTAGTAGTCACACACCTCTAAAATCTAACAATTATCCTCTGTTATTCTCAATGCTAATCAACATGTTCTAGAATAAGATGTTACTTGATGTGCCAGACTCTTCTGTTGTTTGTTTTGGTTTTTTTCCCCTTCGACTCGTCGGCCGACGTCATCCTTACGTCATCAAACGTGGACGCTGGTGGGTCATGTGCTCCTGGAAGTCTCCAGATGAACATGGCGACCTGCAGGACTCTGCTCAGCGCTGCCAGACATCTGCACATGAAGCCGGCGTTTCTCCTCAAACCCCCGGGGCTCCTGGCGCTCAGGGCCAGCGGCAGATGGGCCGTCCGCAGCGACGGCCGGGCCCTGACGGGGCTGCATCCCCCGCGGCTCTACGGGACCTCCGCTGACACACTCTCCCCGCTCCTGCGGAGCTCCGCCGGGGCCAGGGTGGCCCCTGGCTGCAGGGGGAGCCTTGGATCGAACCGCTGGGCTCGGGTCGGATCCGTCCTCCGGTGCCGGTCCGCGCTGCGGTCCCCGGAGCCCCGTCCCATGGTCCTCCAGGCTCGGAGGTTCGGGAACAGCGGGAGCGGCGCCGGCGTCTCGGGAGCCGACGACGCTGAAAGTTCTGGGGGAGACGAAGCTGCGGGGGACGGGGCTGTCCCCGGGGACGGGCCTCAGATGACGGCCCTGACTCCCATGATGGTCCCAGAGGTGTTCCCGAACGTCCCTCTGATCGCCGTGAGCAGGAACCCCGTGTTCCCGCGCTTCATCAAGATTATAGAGGTGAAGATGACGCAACATTACTCTCAACTCTTGACGCAGTTTCTTTCCTTTCCATCAGTAATACAACCTCACAGACTATGAACATGTAATGATGATAAATACTACTACTACATGATATTAATATATAATAATATAATACATGAAAACTAGGATTTATATCGCCTCAGGAAGCCCAAGGTCAGACAGGGTTATTGATATAACATCAGTAAATTGTTAAACTTTTCAGAAATTGGCCTCGTCTTCTCAGGTGTAACTTTAGAGTGGTTGTGTTAGCTTTAGGTGGCGAGAGGATGTATAGTTTATTTCATCACGTACGCAGTCGTGTTATTTGGTTGTAATCAAATATTGACAGAAATAATCTTTTCTTGTTGCTGTTATTGTTGCAGAGTCTTAACTGTCATATCCTGAGGTGATGTCTTTCTGGGGGAACATGGGTCATTGTTTATTTAAGATTTTTTTTTTAAGAAATTGTTTTTTGTTCCCTGAGAGGTGTGTGAAATGTGGTTTAAATGTGTTTATGATGTGTTTTTGTCAGGTAAAAAACAAAGAACTAATGGAGCTGCTGAGAAGAAAAGTTCGTCTAGCTCAGCCATATGCTGGAGTCTTCTTAAAGAAAGATGATAAGTACGTCTGGTTTATCACTCCTTCTCCTGTGTTCATGGGTGGTGCTGTCGGTAGAGAGCCGAGGCCTGTCCTTCCTCAAGTGCTCTTCAAGTATCTCTCTAGTTCTTCCCATTGAAGTTAACATGGACAGGAATGCTGGGCATGATGCGTCACATCTGAACTGTGGGGCAGTGAATGTGTCCTGAGGACACGTCAACTGTCTGGTCTGATGAGTGTCCCTCTTTCTTGCAGCAACGAATCAGATGTGGCTGAGAACTTTGATGACATCTACTCTACAGGAACCTTTGTTCAGATTCACGAGATGCAGGACCTCGGAGACAAACTCAGGATGATAGTCATGGGACACCGGAGGTCAGAAATGCTGCTGCTGCTTGTGTGTCGTGATGGGCTGGAAGGAGACTCTGCTGTCCACGTTGGACCTTTATTTGTTTTGGTGATCTTTCAGGGTTAGGATTACTAAACAGCTGGAGGTGCAGTCTGAGCAGGAGGAGGAGAGCGAGACCCAGCGAAGACCAACGTCAAGACATAAGTCCAAACGAAGTCGCAAGGAGCAGCCCGATTCTCAGGCAGAGGAGATGGAGGAAAAGGTCTGCAAACATTAACATTAGCATTAGCGACTTTAGCATCGCATCAACACGGTAGAAGTTGTCAAAATGCTGAGGTGAGGCAGGAGACCTGTGGAGCAGGGTTGCTCGGGTTGATCACTTTCAGGTTTCTTAGGTTGATTACTTTCAGGTTGGTCACATTGTTCAGGTTGGTCAGGTTATTTATGTTGTTCATGTTGTTCACATTCAGGTTGTGAATTTTGTTCGTATTGTTCTGTTTGTTCAGGTTGCTCTGGTTGTTCATGGGTAGGTTGGTCAGGTTGTTTATGTTCAGGTTGTTCACATTGTTGAGGTTATTCACGTGCTTTAGGTTGTTAATGTTGTTCATGTTGTACAGGTTGGAATGATGTAGAATGGAGTCCTGGGGTAGAGAGGGGAGACAGACCAGTGCTGCTGACCAAGGGGGGGTTGCTGAAGAAACAGATAAACAGAGATAACAGATAAAGAGATGAAGGGGACACACACACACAACACACACACACACACACACAGCAGGAGAGATCAAAGGGACAGGAATGGTAGATGAAGCCTGTTTCATTTTGTCTGTAATGGTCTGCTGGCTCCCTGTTGGGAGGAAGCGTGACCAGAGTCAGGAGGACCTTTGATATTCCCGTCAGGTTTCCACAGCTGATTTGAGTTCAAAGCTGCAGTCTTTGCCGTCTTCCAGCATCCTGATGGTCGAGGTGGAGAACATCCATCACGAGCAGTTCACGGCTAACGAGGAGGTCAAGGTACAGAAGCCCGACTGTAAGATGTAACACAGGCGATAGCTTCACCGTTGAAACAAAGCTGAAATGAGGTGTGTGTGTGTGTGTGTGTGTGTGTGTGTGTGTGTGTGTGTGTGTGTGTGTGTGTGTGTGTGTGTGTGTGTGTGTGTGTGTGTGTGTGTGTGTGTGTGTGTGTGTGTGTGTGTGTGTTCGGTGTGTGTGTGTGTGTGTCTCCCCGTGTCTCTGTGTCTCTGATGTCGCAGGCGTTGACAGCTGAGATTGTGAAGACCATCAGAGACATCATCGCCCTCAATCCCCTCTACAAGTCAGTGTCTATCTCTGTTCTCTATTTCCATATTTCTCTTGTATGAAGCCTTTATTTTAAAGCTCGAAGGGAAACCTGATTACACACAACCTGCATTGGTTTTCCTTCTGACATAATGGGATAGGATCACTTAAATATCACTGGAAGCTTTGTCAGGCATGCAGCAAAAACTGGAGGGAGAATTTAAATAAGCCTTTTGAGTCTATGTAATGATGATGTGAACTTGTGTGTGTGTGTGTGTGTGTGTGTGTGTGTGTGTTAGAGAGTCAGTCCTCCAGATGATGCAGGCTGGTCAGAGGGTGGTGGATAACCCCATCTACCTCAGTGATATGGGAGCAGCTCTGACCGGAGCAGAGTCACATGAACTACAGGATATCCTTGAGGAGATGCATGTGAGTACCGATATGTGGGACACGGCAAGACGTGCAACATAACATTCTTAGGAGCTGATGATCAATCTGTTAATTTTGTTTAAATGAGCACAGGCAAAAAGACAAGCCTGAAATTCTGTAAATCTCTGTTCCTGCAGATCCCAAAGCGTCTTTACAAGGCCCTGTCTCTGCTCAAGAAAGAGTACGAGCTGAGTAAACTGCAGCAGCGGCTGGGCCGAGAGGTCAGGCTCCACTAACATAGCCCCCGTTTGTGTGTGTGTGTGCGTGTGTGCGTGTGTACGTGCGTGTGAGTGAACACATGTCCCTGTTCTGTTTGCAGGTGGAGGAGAAAATCAAGCAGACTCACAGGAAGTACCTTCTCCAAGAGCAACTCAAAATCATTAAGAAGGTAGTTGCTGAAGGTTGTGACCTCTGACCCACATTTTAAACTGTTGGAAGAGTAGAGACACTGTAGCAGCATGTGCTTAAAGATCTGGTCACCCTTAAAGTTCCACTGGCTCACTGCTGCCTTCTGGCTCCTAATAGGAGTAGTGTGGTAAATTTTCTTCTTCTGGTGGTAGTCGAGAGGTGCTGATGAGAAAGGAATCTTCATCGACACCGACTTGGATATAAGAGATGTTTATTGGAGAGAACAGTCAGGTATCAATCAGACGCTGCAGCTTGCCCGAGGGAGGTTTCTTGGTCCTGATGATGAAGATCTTCTCCGAAGTGCTTTCTTTGGTAGCCCCTTTTATATGGTCAAGTGAACATTCTTTTATGATGACTTCATAGCACAGTATAGCAAACTAAATGATATGGAGTCCAGTCTGTTAGATGAGGGCCGAGGAATCTGTGGATCCCTGCACTCCTCCACGGGATTTTCCCATCGGGAAAAACAAGACATTAAATCACGAGCACAGAACACCAGTACCAGGACACACATGGAAGATGTTAGAAATGGTACCAGGATGACTGAAAGACAAGATAAGGCCTTTACAATGGTCAAGGCCGCAGAGAACAGATACTAACTGATTTTTTGTACTTATAAGGAATGTTATGTGAATACAGATGTTAGAGACAATGGTACAGCGGCTAAAGCCTGCAAAGAACAGATACATAGGCTTCAGACACTACAGTAGCTTTAGTGCACTAGTGCTGCATTGATACTTCTGATACCATCTCTGTCCATCCTGGAACAGCTGCTACGGTTTACATCTCGCACAGTTGACGGTTGACTTTGTTGGTGGGATCTCATCCCATTGTAGACGCGTGGTTCCACTCTGCTTACAGGCTGCCTCTGCTTGTGTGGTTCCAGGAGTTGGGTCTGGAAAAGGAGGACAAAGATGCTATTGAGGAGAAGTTCAGAGAGAGACTCAAGGGAAGGACAGTTCCACAGCCCATAATGGATGTGATCAACGAGGAACTCAACAAGCTGGCGCTCCTCGACAACCACTCATCAGAGTTCAAGTAGGTCACGGGGTCGGGGAGGGAGGGAGGGAGAGAGGAAGGAAGGGACCACCGGAGGAAGGGAGGGGCCGACAGAGGAAGGGAGGGACCGATGGATGGAGGGAGGAAGGGACAGAGGAAGGGAGGGATGGACGTGCATGGACGGACAGACGGATTATAGGGTTACAGGATCAGTCGTACAGATGTGTCACAGTTGAGCAAATGGCGTCACATCAACTGTAAAGAGCACTGATGTTTACCTGAAGGTCTAGTTGAGCTAACGCAGCTCTAGACACGAACGTCATGTGACCGCCAGGGTGAGCGCTGACAATGGGCTGTGTTTCAGTGTGACGAGGAACTACCTGGACTGGCTCAGCAGCATGCCCTGGGGGACCAACAGTGAGGAGAACCTGTCCCTGGACAGAGCCACGGAGGTCCTGGAGGAGGACCATTACGGGATGGACGACGTGAAGAAGCGCATACTGGTTAGCCCTCTAGCTGGTGGTGTCCTTCAGAGGCCCCCAGGCATGGAGTCACCTGCTCTTCTGTCTGCAGGAGTTCATGGCAGTGAGTCAGCTGAGAGGCTCCACCCAGGGGAAGATCCTGTGTTTCTACGGTCCTCCTGGCGTTGGGAAAACGTCCATAGCCCGGTCCATCGCCAGGGCTCTGAACAGAGAGTACTTCAGGTTCAGCGTTGGAGGCATGACAGACGTGGCAGAAATTAAAGGTCACAGGTCAGAAGTCTGTTCAGATCCTCCTGAAGCTTGTTAGCGTTTTCTAGCTTTAACAAAGTGGAGCTTCCACATCAGCTTCATCACCTTCAGCTACATGACTTTACTTCATTAACTGACCCTTCAAAACATATCTGGAGCCACAGATGTACGTGGACATTTGGAACTGACCTCTGACCTGATCTCTGCTCAGGAGAACATATGTGGGAGCAATGCCCGGCAAGATTATCCAGTGTCTGAAGAAGACCAAGACGGAGAACCCCCTGGTGTTGATAGACGAGGTCAGGTCCACTCACACGTACGCACTCACATGCATACATGCACGCACTTACACACACTGATCTTCCATGTCTTTTGCTTTCATCACTTGTGTGTTTAGGACATGTTAAGCAACGAGTTGAACATTCTCCAGGTCTTTCTCCAGGCCTTCTCTGTGCACTTTTGTCTGGGTCTTTCTCCATGGCCTTTCTCCAGGCCTGTCCAGCTGCTTGTATATGACCCTTTCTCAGCTGGGATGCTGGTGTTGACAGTTCATGTCTCTCTTTGTTAGGTGGATAAGATAGGTCGTGGTTATCAGGGTGACCCGTCCTCTGCCTTGCTGGAGCTCCTGGATCCTGAACAAAACGTAAACTTCCTTGACCATTACTTGGATGTTCCTGTAGATCTATCAAAGGTAGGTGTGTTCTGTTGGTCCCCCTTCCAGATATGTCCCAGGCTTACTTTGTTCCCATTCAGGTTTTGTTCATCTGCACGGCCAATGTAACTGACACGATCCCAGAGCCACTCAGAGACCGGATGGAGATGATCAACGTCTCTGGATACGTGGCTCAAGAGAAACTTGCTATTGCAGAGGTAACATGTCCTCCAGCCTGTCAGAACATTGCTGTCTGCTTGATGTTTTTGGTTCCTTACCCTCCGGGTGATGTTGTTGTGCAGCGCTACCTGGTCCCTCAGCTCCGGTCCCTGTGTGGTCTGACGGAGCAAAAGGCCACCATCTCTTCTGATGCCCTCAGCCTCCTCATCAGACAGTACTGCCGGGAGTCTGGGGTCAGGAACCTGCAGAAACAAGTGGAAAAGGTCAGCCATGTCACATGATCGCTCACATGATCCACCGACACATGATCAGTCACATAATCCAGGGTCACATGAAAGGGGGGTCTCGGACCAACCGGAGCACCAGTTGGGTTTCCTAGTGACCTTTCACTGGAAGTTTTTCTATCACTGCATGGTCCCCAGGTTCCAGGTCATGCAGTGATGTAAACTCTTGTTGTGGTAATGCAGCATACATCTGCTTTCTGGTGTCTGAATGAGATTTTGTCAAAGAGATACAATACTGAATGATTGAATCTTCACACACTGTAGCGTCCCATGGAGCAGGTGGAATTGCCAAGGCTCTGGCAGTTCCGAACTCAGCATCCTTCTACCAACATATTCACTGTCTCTCCTCTGGAAATGTCTGAACCATCTCAGGCTGGCCTCTCTGACTTTATCTCCAAAGCCTCTAACATGTGCTGTCCCTCTGATGTACTCCTGATCCTATCCATCCTGGTCTCTCCCAAAGAGAACCTCAGCATCTTCATCTCTGCTACTTCCAGCTCTGCCTCCTGTCTTTTCCTTACTGTCTCTAGACAAAGATCATCACTGGTCTCACCACAGTTTTGTCCACCTTTCCTTTTATTTTAGCTGAATCTCTTCTCTCGCACATCACACCTGACACTTTTCTCCACCCGTTCCGGCCTCCTTGTACATGCTTCTTCACCTCTTTTCAACACTCTCCATTGTTCTGGACCATTGACCCTAAGTACAGACAAACCTCGGTACCCGAACATTTCACAGTTCGAGCAAACCGGTACTTGAACCAAAAGTTAAATTTTTTTCCAACCCGATGGCCGAACAAAAACGCAGAGCCACCCGATGATACCCGAGTGACCAAAGCGGTCCGCCTACTTGCCGCGTGGTCTCGATACTGTTCGGACTTTGACTTGCATGTGTGTGCATTGTTTGTTGCCTTATTCTTTAAATGGGGAAAATTCATTTGGTACTCGAACAAATCGGTGTTCGACCAGGCTTCTCGAACAAATTATGGTCAAGCACCAAGGTTTGTCTGTACTTAAAATCCTCCACCTTATTCTTCTGACCTTCTCTGTACTCCTATCAACATCCTCAAAGCAAATACTGCATCAGTCGTGCTCTTTTTTGCTTTTTTTTAAATTTATTTTATTTATATCTTTATTTATATAGCGTCTTTTACTATCAAAAAATGTTTCAAGGCGCTTTACAGAATCCCAGGGCCTAACCCCAGACAAGCAACAGTGGCAAAAATTCCCCTTTAACAGGAAGACACCTTGAGCAGGACCAGGCTCATGTAGGGGGACCCTCCTGCTGATGGCCGGCTGGGTAGAGAGGAGGAGAGGGAGGATATGTAGAGGATAGAATAGGTAGGAGAGGAGGGGAGGGGAGAGGAGAGGAGAAGAGGGGAAAGGAGAGGAGAGGCAAAGAGCATAGATATACACATTGAAATACATTATATTGAATTGAATAAGCAGCTGGTTGAGTGGGTCAGCGGGGTCGGAGGTCATTATGCAGTTCTGAGGGCAGCGATACCTGTAAATGAATACAGAAGGGGGGGAGCAGAAAAACTACACAAGAAATAGCATCACTAGTCTACTGAGGAGAGGAGTGACCAGTGTGGTGAAGAGGCCTATCATGTTTCTGGAGTGCAGCCACTTCTGCACTTAGTCTAGCTTCAGCTACTCTTTCCCATAACTTCATCGTATGACTCATCGGCTTTATTCCTCTGTAGTTGCTACAACTCTGCACATCATCTTTGTTCTTAAAAATGGGCACCAGCACACCTCCATTCCTCAGGCATCTTCTCACTATCTAAAATCCTGTTGAACAACCCAGTCAGAAACTCTACTGCTACCTCCCCTAGACACTTCCATAGTTCCACAGGTACTGGCTTCGGTTGACAGTCAGTCTTTTCTGTCTCCTCAGAACTTCTCAGTTTACTTTTGAACTGACTAAATGTTAAGTCATTGTTTCCCTGCATCTTGTGAATGGTGAAAGGATTGTATGGCTCAGGGAGACCCTTCAAAATTGTGGCTATTATTAGCCCATCACTTATAACTCCCTACTCCAACACAGAGAATGCTCACCTTGGATACAACAGAAACATCTGGCCTGTTTTGTTGTTGCCTCTACATTGCTTTGTCTTTGACAGGAATGGAAAACTGGTCACTGAGACCTCTAAACCTGACTTCAGGACACTGAATATGGAGAAAGACCTGATAGAAATGGTTCCGTCACACATAGTTTTATACCATATGTCGTCACCATTTCTTTGTGGTGAAGACACTGTTCTATATTTCCAGTTCAAACCAAATCCAAGGAGTTATGATGAACAAAACAATAACAGCAATAACACACGACGCTCCACAGAAGCACGGTACCCCTGGTCTGACAGGAATTAAGTTGTCACTTCCTGTGGTTTAGGTTTTCCGTAAGGTGGCGTTCGGTATCGTGAGCGGAGACCAAACCAGCGTGACCATCACCCCAAGCAACCTGCAGGACTACGTGGGGAAACCCATTTTTACAGTCGATAGAATGTACCAGGACACTCCTCCAGGAGTGGTGATGGGGCTGGCCTGGACTGCTATGGGTAAGAAACGCTCACACTCTCTCACTCTCACACACACATTTACTGTCACTCACTCACTCACTCACACACACTCACTCTTACAACCTCACTCACATACACTCACACACTCACTTCCGCACACATACGCACACACACACACACACACACTCACTCACTTTAACACTCACAATCACACATTCTCTCAGGTCTGTGAACCTGATCTCAAGTGGTTGTCCTGTCAACAGGAGGCTCAACGTTGTTCATAGAGACGTCACTGCGACGCCCGTTGATGGGGGCAGACCCTAAAGGTGACGGGTCACTGGAGGTCACAGGTCAGTTCTGTCCCTCTTCGATGATCCTGGCTGCTCCAGCCCACTGTGGAACATGTTAATGCTGTTCACTCTGATCTTCAGGGCAACTCGGCGACGTCATGAAGGAAAGTGCCAAAATAGCGTCGACCTTTGCTCGAGCCTTTTTGATGACCAAAGAACCTGAAAACCATTTTCTGGTGAACTCTCACCTTCACCTACACGTCCCTGAGGTAACTGCCCTCAGCCCCCCCAGCAACCATCCCTGATCAGCTCAGCTCCGCACAAGGCTCACTGTTGTTTCTGGCTTAGGGAGCAACTCCAAAGGACGGCCCGAGCGCCGGTTGTACGATTGTTACAGCGTTGTTGTCATTGGCAACCAATCAACCAGTACGTCAGAATGTGGCCATGACTGGTGAAGTTTCCTTGACTGGGAAAATACTCCCAGTAGGTGGAATCAAAGAGAAAACTATAGCTGTAAGTATACACACACACACACTAACACACATACTACTTCTACTTTGGGAGGACCTTCATAGATATAATGTATTACCCACCTCCTTCCCCTAACCATCCTACCTAACCCCCTGACCTAAACCTAGTTTTAACCTTGAACCAGGTCTGGACCCTCAAACAGTTGTTTTAAGTTGTAAGGACCAGCCAGAATGTCCTAACATTGATACGAGAGGGAGGACTTTGCTCCTCAGTATGTAGCAAGTATAAGAACATACACCCACACACTCTGTCATTCACTGTCTCTTGGTCTCGTCTCCAGGCACGGCGAGCAGGCGTGTCCTGCATCATTCTTCCTGCTGAGAACAGGAAGGACTTCTCTGACTTGCCCAGTTACATCACAGACGGTCTGGAGGTGCACTTTGTTGACCACTACAGCCAGATATACCACGTTGTGTTTCCAGAGAAACGGGCCTTCGTTAGCAGTCAAAACTGTAACTCCTGAGGATTAACACCATTAATGGCTTTTATTGCTTTCTGGATTCTTGTAAATATGGGATATGAGCTGATGGGGTGAAGCGGTAGAAGATGGAGGATGACTCGTCCCAGCCCGTCTGCTCTAGAGTCACACTGCAGCTACCTTCATGGTGACCTTGGAGCAGAGTAAATGAAAACCTTGATGACAGAATGACCTGTCTGGACTGGACTGATGGAGACTAGATGAAAACATCTTCACATCAGCAGAATCAAAGCGTTGGTGCTGTCATTTTGCTGCCAGGCAGCATATTTAAACTGGATGTGTAATAAATTCCTTCTTCTTGACCACGTTTGATGACTCTTAAGAACAAACTGACTGTTATTGGAAAGGTCGGGAACCCCTGGTCAGAGGTTCAGCAGATGGTGGATGAAATGACCTCCAGAGACAGGACGCAACAGATGAGACCTCAACTTTAGATTGTTGTTGTGATCATTTTTATTTTCATTTCTTACATTTTCTAAATAATGCTAAAGGCTCCTCAGCAGGAGTCGTCCCCCCTCCTGCCCCCCCGTTCCAGAATGGTTTGGACCTTCATTGAATCCGTTCTTCTCTCTGTCTCAAATGTTCCTGGGCCACCAATACAACCCCAAAGAATGATAGATCCACCCCCATGCTTCACAGTAGGACAGATGTTTTTCTCATCAAGTTTTGTGTCCTTTGTTCTCTGGAAGCACACCAGTCTGGATGTTCTTCAGCAAACTTTCTGATGCTGAATTTGCTGGTGAGGATGCAGGAGAGATTTTCTTCTGATGACTCTTCCATGAAGGTCTGTGGCAGGTCTATCTTATCCCAATCTCCTGCTGTGTGAACATCAATCATCTTCATGTTCAGAGTTCTAGACAGCTACTCAGAGGAACCCAGGGATTAATAAAGCTTGAAGTGATACTTTCTTTTTGACTGTTGGAGATTTGGAGATCCTCCACTTGCTGACACCCCTGTTGAGACCCTGTGGTTAAAGAGGAAGTGCGGAGCAGCTACTGCAGCTCCATCCAGCAGTCTCGTCCATGAAACCGTGACCTCGAAAAACATCTTCAGAAGAAGACTACCAGTACAGAACATCTAATGCATCGCCACCAGGTTTTGAGCCGTGATGACCTCAACAATGGGAACCAAATTCACCATTAACTGGCTGTGGACATAGAAGGTGTTGCTGAAGCTGTAAAGGACTGTGAAGGTCCAGAGGTCAACAGGACACTCCTGGAGAACCAAGCCTTAATGGGACCCACAGTTCGTCCCCCACACTGTTCTTGTGCAATTGAATGTTCGTTATGAATCCAGTTTAAAACGCTGTTTTTTGAATGGTTGTGGGAAGGAAGACCACCAGCAGTGGTTCCAGAACCTTTAATTGATAATGACACCATTCTAAATATCACACACGGATTTGGACCTCAGGATCAATAACATTGACATTAAACACTGAAATCATGAGCAGTGATTTTTAAGATGTTGTTCAGCAGCCTTATTATTACTAAACCGTAACACTTCCTCATCAGTTGGGGTTTAGGGACCATCTATAATTTGCAACAGCAGAATAAAAATAAAGATTATGCACATCACAGCCATCTCTGATCTCATGCTGTTCATACTACAACCTCCCACTGGGAAAAAACCCCGTCATTTTTCATTTTTATGAGAGTATATTTTCATGAGTGTTGTCATGCACCATGTACATTTAACTGTATGTCATCCTTTTGATGTCCAGTAATTTTAATCAAATGCTTTTTGATATTCAATATCAAACATCCAGAATGGGATAGTTAAATAGCTGAAACTGTTTATACAATAAGATATAGGATTGTAATAGTAATCTGCATTGTTCAACAATTAAAGTAAAAATTAACTAGGAAAATATGACCTCTGATAATAAGAATTCTCTATCTTATTGTAATAGAAGCCGCACAAAATGAGATGAAACATGTTGTTTCATGGTCACTGTTCCTGGAAGTCTGCATCTGTGTGTGTGTCTGTGGGGGAGAGAGAGAGAGAGAACTACTGCTTGCAGAGTGACTTTACTGACTTAACTAATGTCAACACAAACTAGTTTTCCCTCAGGTTGGTTGGATGTGCTGCTCTAACAGATCACTTCCCTCCAAGAATTCCGTTCAGTATCCAGGGAGGTTTCTTTTCTATTGATTCAGGCCCTGATCCACTAGGGGCCGCAGTGTAGGAGGGAGAGCTGCTGAGTGGAAGACCTATCTGGTCTTTATTTGGCCCTTTGAGTCCAAAGTCCCCTTCAATTGCATTATTATGATTTTATTGGACAGAAGGAAAATTATAGTACCTAATAAAGGAGAAAATGCTCAGGTTAATAAGAGGAAAGTAGCTGGGTCATCCTCATTAACTTTAATTAAATTACTTGACTTATGTGCTGATTGAGATTTCAGTTTGTTGGTGTTATTCTTGTTTCTAAATGTATTACTGTTTTATATCATACATTTGTATCATTTCCTCTTTGCTTTGAGAATTGAATCATCTCTTCTGGTTATTGACCTGGTCAGTTAGTAGCAGAGGGGTTTTCTAGAGGGGCTCAGCTGCTTTGGTGTTAATGAAGTTAAAAAGAGGCACCAGATGGGCAACAATGAGACCGCTTCATCACAGGAACAGCTTCACAGGGGGAGACCATTCCCTCCTCCTGGTTTCTGACAGGGTTGGCTTCTTTCACAGTTCTGATTTGGTGAATGGGATTTCTGGGCCCTGCGGAGGCTCCCGCTCCTCAAGCACGTGACAACTTCAGAAGCTCTGCTCTGCCACACAAGAGCCTGGAGGAAGTTCCAGGAGAGTGGAAGTTGGTCTGGGTGACCTGGGTCAGTAGGTCCTGAACCTCCAGCAGAAGCCCTCCAGAATGAGTTTCAACAGGCCACTGGGCTCAATTACTCTGACCAAGCATGAAGTAAGACTTCATAAGGGTAACCAGATGAATCCCCTACAGTGCTACAGTGGCCTGGCCCCTTCTGCTGCACTCAAGGCTTGGCTTGGATGGCCATGTGTGCAGGGGTTCCTGAAGGAGGAAGGACTTGCCACCAGGGCCCGGCTCTCATGCTCACCTTTCCTGAACCCAACCAGAACCCCTCTGGACATCTCGGCCCATCTGACACCTGGTCCAGATCTGGAGGAGGTAACCCAGGAGCGTCTCATTGGGAGCATGTCCTGACCTCAAACATCAGTTTTGTCTTATTTCCAAGTTGGGCCTGGCGCTGGAGACTCATCCAGGGCATACGCCACCTTAGTTTCCAGCAGATTACCCAATCCGTGCTCTCAGTCCAACCCAGTCTGTGCTATAATGTTAACTGCTGCTCCACTTGCACATGTAGAAGAGCTGACAGATATCTGACACACGGGAAGGGAACAAACACAACAGCTGTATTTTCAACCACAATGTAAAGGAAGCAGCACCAGCACAGAGACTGGTTTAAAAGTTGTGTTTTTCCGCTGGATCTGGACGAGTCACACATCAGGAGGCTGTAGACTAAATCTGCTTCATCATTAATGAGGCTATGCTGCTGAGGAGCAAATCATTGTACGAGCTGTACAATGGACCTGTACTGTAACTATACATTTAACATTATAGGATGTTCTACACATGAACACTATCAATGAAACATGACCAAATATAAATATAAAAAATGTAGATATTAAAGATCTACACCTCATCTTGACAGTGTGGAGGGTTAGCAGAGTTCAAATTTTGTACACAATGACTACAGCTCCAGAATAAATAATGTCCGATGCACATGTCTGCTGCTAGCTGCTCTCATGTCAGCCAATACTTCGTCTTTGTTCCATCAGGACCTTCGACCAACTCTGATGTTCAGCCGTACATACCATAACTCCTGTAGATAGAACATGTCCTGCCTGACTGGAGATGAGGTTTCACATGAAGAACAGCCGTATGTACAGCAGCAGCAGCTCTGAGCTCCTTCAGCAGTGGATCTCATAAGCGATCTGAGAGTCCATGAAGAGGCTGGTGTGATTCAGAAACATGCCTTCAGCCTCCGATGTGATCACAGGCTCTGCTTCCCCTCCCTCGCCGGCCATCCTCTTCATTGTCCGTATGTCCCCCTCCTGCTGCTGCTGCTGCTCTTTGCTTGGGACCAAAGTGGGACTGAGGGTGTGACTGGACGTGTCAGAGGTAGCATGGCAGCCCAGGTTAGTGGTGGAGATGGCTGTGGGTAGAGCGTCAGGCAACACCGGCTTGGCTCTGTTGAGGACGTACATCTCATGTCCATGCTCGTCGCGGTACTCCTCCAGCTGAGCAAAGGTGGTGGGGCCATCGGAGTAGTCATTCACATACAGGATGCTGTCTTCCTGCGGGGTACAAATTGGTTCATTATGTTACAATACAGTAAAATAAGAGCTTTTGATCTTTGCATTAATGCCATACTCTTCGGTGTAGTTAGAGGTCAATACCTTATGATGTTATTTCTGTCTTACTTTGGTCAGAACATATGCACATTCCAATAAAACCTAAATGGAGCTGCTCAGCTTTCTTACTGTTGTGTCCCTCGCTGGGGCCATGCTCCCTCATTTTCATAAGGATTTTCAAACAAGCGTGTGATTGGCAGCAAGCTTTCATTTCATGTATGATACCACCAATATTCGCAAACACCACCACAAACAATAATAGTTGCCATTTTTAGGCTAATTTGGGGCTGTTTCCCTGCAGCTGCCATGCTATATTGTATCATAGATGCTGTGCTATACTGTGTAATGGAGCTACAAATTCCTGGGGGTTCACCTGGACAATAAAATGGACCACACTGACAACACTGTATAAAAAGGGCCAGAGCTGCCTCCACCTGCCGAGGAGACTGAGTTCCTTCAGAGTAAGCAGGGCTCTACTCAGGACTTTCTATGACTCTGTGGTGGCATCTACCATCTTCTAAGCTGAAGTCTGCTGGAGAGGCAGCGGCAGCACCGACAGGGACAAAAAGAGACTTGAACAAGTGCACCAGGAGGGCGAGCTCTGCCCTGGACTGTCCTCTGGACTCTATAGAGGAAGTGGGTGAGAGGAGGATGTCAGCCAGACTTACGTCCATCATGGACGACACCTCTCACCCGTGTCATGGGTAGTGTCATGCAGTGGGTAGTGTCCTTCAACAGCAGACTGGTCCACCCTCAGTGTAAGAAGGAACACTACCTCAGGTCATTTATTCCAAATGCTGTCAGAATATACATGTACATTTATTATTAACTGCAATATATTTTAGATTTAATACCATATGCATATATTATATGTATGTATTACAGTGAACCCTCGCTATGACGTGGTTCACTTTTCGTGGCTTTGCAGATTTTTTTTTACAGTGCATTGTGCTCTGAATCCAGATTGGTGAACTGCAGGGGAAAAGGCACCTGCGGTGGCACCCAAAAGGCGGAGGAAGAAGTTTGAACTTTGAAAGTGTTTAACTGTGAGAAAATCCTGTGAGAAAAGTGTATAAAAGTCTGTGGTTAGGGGTTTTACAGCCTTAAAACCTGTAAAATAATTGTAAAAAATAAAGCTTTTTACTTCGCGGATTTTGTCTATCGCGAGTTATTTCCGGAACGTAACCCCCGCGATAAACGAGGGTTTACTGTAATCTGATACTGTTATCTGTGTCTCTGATGGTCAGTACATCCTAATTTAACATATTTATTTAGAATCTACATCCAAGTTATAGTACATTTAGTTTTCTTACTGTACAGTGTTTATTGTAGACATAGTATATATATTATATATTTGTAAAGTGGGGAATGTGTATTGGATATTTTAGATTGTTTAGGTTTATGTCAGGTATAAGGTATATATGAAGACTATGTAGTGCTCTGCCCCACCTGTACTGCTGCAACTTAAAAATGTCCCTGTTGTGGGATTAATGAAGTACTATCATATGTTACTGTCATAGCTGAACGAAATGAAAACATTTCATTCATCATTGTACCATTGAAAAAGCATAATTTTATAATAGTTGTTTTATCTAAAGGTCATCTAACAGTCATCCAAAGGTCTTTTAACCTGAGGGGGAAAAGGTCGTTTTTACAGCTTTGCCTGGTTCTAGTTGCTTTAGCTCCACCCCTCTCAGGTCTCTGCTCTGACCCTGACAGGAGCCCCGCCCCCTGGTCCGACCTGTCATCACAGTCATTAAACCTTTCTTGAAGGGACAGTAGAGGACAGACCTTCACAGCTGCAGAGGCCTCCTTCTCCCGTTGATAATGGCGGTTGTAGATCATGGCGACCAGCAGCAGCGCCGTCAGGGCCAGGAGTGAAATGCCCGCGGCTATGGCGGTCTGAGTGGCGGCTCCCAGAGAGCTGAAGGCCATGCTGCCCAGAGCATACAAGGGCTCCCGGCTGACATCTGGACCCAGGATGGGTCCACGGTCCCTCCGGCGGGGCCAGGCTGGCGAATAGGGGGAGGACAGCTGAGACCAGGAGGCCCAGATGGACGAGAAGGACGAGGACGAGTTGATGGCCAGCTCAAAGGTGACCCTGGCCACGCCCCCAGCATTCCAGGCTTCACACTCATAGAAGCCCGCATGAGCCACAGTCACGTTGTTCAGGAACAACATTCCACTGCCCGTGTCGGGATCAAAGCGCTCGCCTTTGTTCTTCTGCAGATGGATGCGGCCTTTCTCGGATGGGTCCTCCACTCTGCCTGGGGCGTCTTCTCCAGCCTCCAGCTCCTGGACCAATGCTCTGGGGGAGAGCACGGATTTACCCTGGGACGCCTTCCTCCAGGTTACCTGCAGAGATCAAAGCACGTCACCAGAGCTGGGGCCATGCTCCCAACCTCCACTTGCTTTCGTGTAGGCTTAAATAAAACCCAGTAGAAGAGAAGACAGACAGATGTGCTTCATGTGTTGATGAATGCAGAGAACCGCCTCAGAACTAGAGCAAGTGGAACAACTGTTCCAGCATCAGGAATAAAAAGAGGTTTCCACAGCATCAAAGACAGTCACATCAAAGAAGCCTCCCTGGTCTGAGTGTAGAGCAACAGCAAGAGGCCCTGGTTGGGACCCAAAGCCACCCTCGTCTTTAATTAGGCCCCTGCACAATCACACAGGCTGTCTGTCTGTCTGTCTGTCTGTCTGTCTGTCTGTCTGAATCTGTCTGCCTGACTCTCTGCCTTCAGCCTTGTGTAGCTTCATTTCTCAGACTGATTTTAAGGGTTTGTTTCTGGGAATTCTGATCATTTAAGTGTGCAGCTAAGGAAGAATCTTAAATTTAAGGTTACGTTTAGGCGTTATATTAAGTGGAGGTCCCAGACCTGGGGCCGGGGGTATCCAGAGGCATGGCAGGACACCCGGATGCTCTCCCCGAGGCGGACGGCCAGTCTGCGGTGCTCCAGCTGCACCAGCGGTGGGATACACACCAGGCTGTTGAGGGGGATCTCCACCAGGCTCAGGTGGGACAGGCGCGGGGGCTCCATGCACACCAGCCGGCGCTCTGCAGAGCTCAGCAGCCGCTGACCCTCCTCGTCAATCCAGTTCCTCAGCCAGTGAAGAGCACAATCACAGCGCCATGGGTTGTCTGCAGAGGACAAAAAGTCAGAGGTCAAGACACCTTGACGGACTCCAACATTGGGGGGGGGCATGGATTTAAGCACACAGCTTCATTTATATTTCTGATCTCACAAAACTCATCCATTCTCTCCTCAAAACATTGCTGCCAATGTAGAACTGCGAGAGGCTGAACTCTGAGACAAAGGTTCATGTATACGTACACATAGGAAGCTGAGACATTTACCTGTGATGCGCAGCACCTGCAGGCTGACCAGAGGCTGCAGTGTTGCTGGCCCGATGGTATGAAGGTTGTTCTTGCTCAGGTCCAGCAGAGCCAAAGAGGTGAGACCAACCAGAGCCTGGTCTGATAACACCTCCACACTGTTGTGCTGCAGGTGGAGCTCCTGCAGACGCTGCGAGGCACAGACAAGGCGCGTCACCTCACCACTAGCCCTCACCCAAGCTCCAGACGCTCACTCACCTGTAAGCCACGGAAGGTGTAGTCCAGCAGCCGCGTGATGTCATTACGAGCTAGATAAAGAATGCGGAGATGTTCGAGTCCCTGAAAAATGTCAGCTGTTAATAGGTGGATGCGGTTTCCATTCAATGCCAGCTCTAACAACTGACCCTGGTTCCTGAAAGAGCCCGGCTCCACTGCTGAGAGGGTGTTGTTCTACAGAGGGAGCAGCAGAGGAGAGGAGTCACACACAGCCACAACACTGTGTCTGGAGGGGGGTGAGGGTAGGGGTGTGTGTGTCTCATGTTTGGAAGGTGTGTGTGTGTGTGTGTGTGTGTGTGTGTGTGTGTGTGTGTATGTGTGTGTGTCTTTACCTGCAAATAATGCAGGTGTCTCGCGTGTGTGTGTGTGTGTCTTCTGTGTGTGTTTGTGTGTGTGTTTACCTGCAGGTATAGGGAGTGCAGGTGTCTTGCATGTGTGTGTGTGTGTGTGTGTGTGTGTGTGTGTGTGTGTGTGTGCGTGCACATGTTTTTACCTGCAGGTATAGGTAGTGCAGGTGTCTCAGCACTGACAGGTCGGGCTGACGGATCTGACTGATCCCGTTGTCCTGGAGGAAGAGCGACTGTGAAGACAGAAGCTGTGAAGGTCAGAGAGGTTTGATCCAAACATCTATCAAAGGTCAGCAGCACAAGGAGGCTCCTGCTGCTGATGTTCTGTGACTTGACAAGCTCCAGCATGGGTTTCCTTTGTGTTTCAGACAGTAATAACCAGCCAGTAATAACCATGAAGTAATAACAAGGGAGTAATAACAAGGAAGTAATAACCAGCCAGTAATAACCAGCCAGTAACAACCAGGAGCAATAACCAGAAAGTAATAACCAGACAACAATAACCAGGCAGTAACAACCAGGAGCATTAACCAGGCAGCAATAACCAGGCAGTAACAACCAGGAGCAATAACCAGACAGTAATAATCAGACAGTAATAACCAGGCAGTAACAACCAGGAGCAATAACCAGACAGTAATAATCAGACAGTAATAACCAGGCAGTAACAACCAGGAGCAATAACCAGACAGTAATAACCAGGTAGTAATAACCAGGCAGTAATAATCAGACAGTAATAACAAGGAGGTAATAACCAGACATTAATAAGGAGCCAGTAATAACCAGGAGGTAATAACCAGGCAAAAACAGCCAAGCAGTAATAATTAGGAGGTAACAGCCAGGCAGTGATAATCAGACAGTAATAACCAGGAGGTAAAAACCAGGCAGCCACAGCTAAGCAGTAATAACCAGTCAGTAATAACTAGGAGGTATTAAACAGGCAGTAATTTAATGTTGCTTATTTTACCAGAGCTTGGCGTTCACCACATTTAAATCAGAAATTTGATTAAATGCATTTAATAATTTTTTTAAATTAATGTTTTATTTTACATGAAAGGTTTGAGTTTGAAAAAATTTCAATTTCAGCACAGTGACAAAGTTTAAAAGCTATATTTTTCTTTTAATAATTATTCTTTAAATAAAGATGCCTTTCTCTTTTCTTGTTTAAAATGGTTGGCATCATAAGAGAGTTCTGGAGGGCCACATCTGTCTCTATTAACCTTTTACACATCTGGAGCCCTGGATTATTGGTTCATAATGTACAGATGAAATAAAGGCTGTTTTTTTAAGTTGTTTAAGTTTATTAAGTTGGTTATTATCTTTGAGTAATAACAGACGGGCAATGCTGCGTCTGGCCTACCTGTGTGGATGCAGGGATGTTTTTGGGGAGGCCTCTGAGGCCTCTGGAGCCACACTCCACAGTCAGGCTGTAACAGCGACAGTTCAGAGGACAGGAAGGAGACGCTGGACTCAGAGAACAGAGAGACAGCAGGAGGACGGGCACGATAGAGTCCAGCAGAACAGCCATCACATCCAGAGACAGGCCTGGGTGGGAGGAAACAGGTAGACAACAGGTGAGTCTGACTGTTAGAGATAGACAACAGGTGAGTCCAACTGTTACAGGCAGACAACAGGTCAGTCTGACTGTTATAGGCAGACAATAGGTGAGTCTGACTGTTAGGGGCCTACAACAGTGTGACTGTTACAGGCAGACAACAGGTTAGTCCGACTGTTACAGGCAGACAACAGGCCAGTCTGACTGTTACAGGCAGACAATGGGTGAGTCTGACTGTTACAGGCAGGCAGCAGTCTGACTGTTACAGGCAGACAACAGGCCAGTCTGACTGTTACAGGCAGACAATGGGTGAGTCTGACTGTTACAGGCAGGCAGCAGTCTGACTGTTACAGGCAGACAATGGGTGAGTCTGACTGTTACGTGCCAACAACAGTCTGACTGTTACAGGCAGGCAACAGTCTGACTGTTAGACACAGACAACAGATCAGTCTGTTACAGGTAGACAACAGAACAGTCTGATTGTTGCAGGTAGACAACAGGTCAGTGTGACTGTTAGAGCCAGACAACAGGTCAGTCTGACTGTTAGAGGGAGACAACAGGTCAGTCGGTTACAGGCAGACAGGTGAGTGAGCGGAGCTGTGAGGCTGCAGGAGGACGTTTATTAACTGTCAAGACTCACAACAGAACATGGTTACACTGAGCAAAGGATCGATTCCTTCAGTTCTTGTACGACTGTTGTACGGCTGTGTCCTGGATGCTGCTGTTGTGTCCTGAGGGCCCAGGGTCACAACAGGGCCAACCCCGAGGCCCCCTGGAGCAGCGGGGGGGCCCTTCACTGTGTCTGCCTGTAGGTTTCCCCCTGCGGTCATTTGGAGACATCGATATTGATCCGAGAGTGAACTGTGATCGGCTCTAACCAGGTGAACAGAAGATGGAGGTTTTGACTGACAGCTGCGCTCTTGTCGGGATTGGACCGACAACCGAACTGTGCGCATGCACCCGGCGGGGCTGGCGTAATGGCTAAACCTGAAATACATTCAGAGGCTTATTGCACATTTACTGACCCGAGACAATTTCTTTAAAAGATCGCTGTTCCTGTAACGAACTGGTAACCCTTCCAGGTATCTGTACAGAGGAATGAGCAGCACGGTACCAGGCTGAAGAACAACGGCGAGCGTTCAGATGATGCTCTTTATTGCTGTGGAAGAGCACAGCGGTTCATGTGTGGAGGGTCCGAAAACAGAGCCGTGGGCCCGACGCAGTCCCCGGACAGAAGGCCCGATGGAGGCAGCGGACACTGGTGCCAGGAGCTGATATCATCGGGCGGAAGGATGGAGCTTCGCCTCCGTCATCGGGCTCCGGGAAGGGCTCGGCTCTCTGTCTGCACCCACAGCTTTAATCCCGCTGCATCCCTGTGAAACAGGAGCCCACATCTCTGCTCCAGAGGACCAGACAAGCTGACAAACTCACCGGAAACAAAAATAACTACGTCCGCAGGATTTCAAAATAAAGCTACAAAGACGAGGAACTGGGACTGGTGTTTAGAGGGTCGACACAGACAAGTAGGTCCATGTGAAAATACAGCTAAATTAATGAAGAGGCAGGTCATTGATCCCGGATCTATCAATGAATAAATGATAGAACAATACCCTGCCTCTGGCGCCCTTTGGCCTCTTGCAGCTAAACATTAATCTTCTAACTTTCCTGGCATTTTAAAAAAAAACTCGAACAACTAATATTGACAATGAAGCACTGAAGCAACCCACCTGCTGCATTTTACCAAACCCAAAATGAACATGAACAAGAGATGAAACACTGTTTCCATAGTTACTCACCCCTCAGAAGAAATAAAAAGGTACCCACATAAGAGAAGAAGAAGAAGAAAAAGAAGATGATGATAATATGAAATATGAAAGCAGCTGGGAGGAGGTGGCAGTTGCTGGAACAGCTCAGTGACTACCCAAGGTGACTGCCAAGAAGTATAACAAGGTGACCCCTTCAGGTGAACTCCAGCAATAAGCCTCAGCCAAATCTGTCCTGATGCATTCAGACCACCGACTCGAAGGTAATGAGGATGGAGGTAATGAGCTCCAGCTGTCAGGCACTTTCAAATGGTCACTTCCCTGAACAGCATAAATGTAGAGCGTAAGTGTAGAGAGCAATGACACAGAAAAAACAGCTGGCTCAGCAAACATATTCTAAAATACCCGACTGCTCCGTCTGAATACGTCTGAGACCCCAACAACAGTGAGACAATCCATCTGTGGCCAGCTGTGAGGGGAGGACCCTAGGTCACAGTACAAAGAGCTTTACCTTGGGGCTCTGCTCCATGGGGAATGGAGATACACTGTCATTTTAACAGGAAGAAACCTGGAGGAGGACACATCATGTAGGGGGGCCCTCCTGCTGATGGACAGATGAGTAAAGGAGGAGGAGAAGGAGAGAAAAACAGAAAGAAGAGAACAAACATATACATCAAATACAGAGAGGACGAGAGGAAGAGGAGAAGTGAGAGATCCCATCAGTTACCATCTAGACTAATGATGTTGTCTATGTGAGGGTGATCTTTAGTCACCCGTGCTGTTCTTCACTTTTATGTTAAGACTCAGATCAACCACGCAAACAACTGGAGTCCATGCAAGGGAGAGTCGAGCAGCAGTTCAAGCTTCCTCTGTCAACTCTGCTCGTCTGCTGCTCGCTCACCTCTTTTATTAGTGCAAACGGTATGTGTCAAACAGCATCTCATGACTCTTCTGATGACTTCTTCTCCTATCTTAACAAACAAGATACATCTGAGTGCTGGCTCTGGTTGTAAGCAGCTTCAGCACTCTTGTTAAACCATCCTTAACACAAAATCTGCATGTCACAGCATTTAGGTGATAATGTCAATAATTCTTCTCACATCTATTCTATCCTTAAGCAGTTTAGGACCAAAAATCAGCATAGTAGTGAACATTTATTGCTGCTGCTGAATCATGTTGCCAAAGGGAAACATGGACAAGGTGAAAAGGATTGGTCCAAGCAAGGAACTTTGTAGAACTCCATGACTAAACCTAGAATTTGGTCTTCTTTTGAGTTGCACTTAGTCTGGTGCCTCACCAGGACTTGTTTGCCTTGGATCACACACACACACACACACACACACACACACACACACACACACACACAATACCATGAAGTGGTGGTTGGAGGAGAGTGCTGTGAGTCACAAAGCTCAGCCACCACCAATCAAAGGTCTCTGTCCTCTGCAGGAATGAACTTGTGACTTTTCATCAGCCTCTTTCGAACTGTGGTCTCTGATTGAGCTGCTGACTTTTTTGGAATGAATTAACCAAATTTTGGGTTGAAACCAAATTAAAGATATGTGGCAACTCATCAAAAGTAAATATTTTTCAGTAAAGAGTGTAGGTTAAAGTCTGTATTTGAGGTTCAGCTGCTGACCTCAGAGTAGCCTGTATATAGGCCAGAGGTGGCTGCACTGCTCCAGACACCATGGAGTTGCTGCTGAGTGGACTGCTGCTCTCCGCAGCGCTGCAGCTTTGCAGCTCCGCTCCAGCACTGCAACCGTTGACATGCACCGAGATGGTTGGTCATGTAGCAGATATGGCAACACGTCATATCAACGAGCAACATCGCCATGGCTACAAGTTCAAGTCCAGTAATCTCATTAGCGTGGGAATGGCAGGGGAAGATAAGGTATGTTAACCGTAGACAGAGCACTAATGCTGCATCATCTGGTAATAATGTGTTTACAGTTGTTCAAAAATACAACCTTTTTGCCCTGTTAGGTGCTTCTAAATGTCTTTGGTAGATGGTTTATCGTGCTCACGTCTGTCCTCATGGTTTTAAGGGGCGCCCCCTTTTCTCTGAAGACCCTTCAATTTTCCATTTCAATGAATGTCCACCAGCTGAGTATTTCAGAATAATCAAGCTGCTGTGTGGTGTCCAGGCCTGCAACATGAAAGCAGACCTGGGCTTAGTGGAGACCACCTGCCCCACCATCAGCCCCAAAGACTTTACGGAGTGTGGCGAACGCCAACAGGGTGAACGGGTAAGTCACGCCCGACCCTGACGGTTGCACGGCTGCAGCTTTCAGCTGAATATCTCTTCTTTGCAGAGAGTGGTGGCCAACTGCACCGTCGATTTGTCTGTGATGGACGGCACTGCCAAAATCCACAGATACAACTGTGTGACGCAACAAGGTCAGCTTCTCTCTACAACACTGTGCTCCCTCTGCACAGACATTTGAAAGGCCTTTCAGAGGATTCATCTGGCTCCTTCCATGCTCAACTCACTTCACGTATCGTCCTTAGCTCCCCTGAACTCTTACATGCTGGTCTGTGACGTACCAGATGTTTTTTGTTTCTTACGCTGTAAAGGTGCCACCCTCACAGTGTAAGAAGACATAAAAGCAACTCTTTCTCCTCGACACACGATTATGTGGAAAAGGAGGACATATACAGGTTAATGTGACTGTTTAAAAGGAAAAATGTCGAGATATAGGAGATGGAATGGAAGTCAATAACTGCATTTATTATTAAATACCGGCAGTCTGAGGTCTGACACGATGGTTTCGTCATCAGACTCAAAGACAGGGGGTACCATTGCTTCTGTCCAGGAGCTCAGATGAACACTGAGATGTGAATTAAACAAGAAATGAGCAAGCTAAACACTTTTATGTGATTCGAAAGATGCAATGGAACTCCTTGGAATTTTAGTGTCGTAGGGAAGTTATTCTTTTATACAGACATTTCCTTTCATTAAATGGGCAGACTCATCAGCAGGTGGGGTCTGAACTTCTGTTGTAGTCCTCAAAGCCTCCCTCCTGACTGTCATGTATCCCTGCTGAGCTGTCCTCACAGCTTCAGATGAATAAAAAAGGGGAATCGGGATACTTTGAACGTTATTCACAAAGTGAATCACAATGCTGTTGTTTAGAAATGACTAACGAGGAGATGGTGAGCATCTGCCCTGACTGTCCCACGATGATCGCCCTCAACGATTCCGAAGGACTGAAATCCATTCATGAAGCTGTGAAAGACTTCAACAAGAACACCTCCAATCAGAACATCTTTGTCCTCCAAGACGTGGGGCGGATTCTACTCACGGTATGCACACACACACAGACACACACACAGACACACACACACACACACATTACACACACATTAATCTGTCAGAATAATGTGTTTCTGAAACTTAAGATGATACAAATAGATTTATTATAGAGTAAAATGCAAAGAAATATTCCTCTCTCTCACACACACATCCTAACCCACATCTTTGTTCTTCTGTCTTTGTGTCAATGTCATATTTAAACTGATTTGTCTGACTTGATACATTTGTAAACAAAAATATCTAAAAAAAAAAAAAAGTTAAGTGTAAATTAGTAATGGATTTTCTGATTTTAGGATACCAGGAGAACATAAAAATGTTTTTACTGTTCTGTGACTGAGTTTAAGAGTGTGTGAATGTCTTAGAGTGTGTATTCAAGGTGTGTGTGTGTGTGTATTTGTCTTTCTGTCAGTACATAATGTCAACAGGGATGAACTACTTTTCCGAGTTTACTCTTGTGGAGACTCTGTGCCCGAGGGAGGCCAGAATAGTTCCTGAAGCCTGCAGACCAAAGTGTCCTGACAGAGCTGTGAGTCTTTCCACACATGCATCTTCTCATCACAGCACACAAGCATGGACCAGCATTGATCAGGATTTAGAAAGATCCTGCAGAAGTACTTTTAGATCAAATTGTTTTCCAAATGTTGATTATAACAATCATGGGATCCAGATGTTAGCCACTGATAGCCCTCTATCTAACCTACTTTTTTTATCTCGAAAGCTCTTGAGAAGGTGGTGGTAACTCAGTTACTGGACCTCCTGCGTAGAAACAGTCTGAAGTGTTTCAGTCAGGTTTTAGATCATCACAACACAGAAACAGACCTTGTAAAAGGTACTATTGGTCTTTTGAGAGCTTCAGACAATGGACTAGTTTGTATAGTGGTTCTACTGGATCTCATTGTTGCTTTTTATACTGTTGATCAGAGCAGTCTTGAATTAATATAAACCAGCTCAGATCAGATACCTGTTTGTTCATGTCATCTCCACTTTAGTAGGTAGTAGTCATGGAGTTCCAAATGGCTCTGGTTTTACACTTTTCACTTTGTAAACATTATTAAGCATCAGAAAAAAGGTTGTCAGCTCTGCTGTAGACACTCAGCTGTGTTTGTCCATGACGAGACATTAAGGTTCTCATGGCCTAGTGAACTCCTTGGGGTCTCGTGGAGTTAAATAAAGAGCATCTCACTTGCTCATGTCTCTACAGAAACACGCTTTCTGCAATGCGTCTTATTCCAGCATGAACGGCCTTTATTCAGTTGAGTGCGAGTTATACCCCGCAAAGGTGAGTCCAACTTCACACCTTATTTTTGTTGTTCTTCTTCGTGCAGAATCTCACATTAAACTTAGTCGCATTTGCAGATATCCTTTATCACTGTCTCTTCCCTACAGAACACAACGCCCCCGGGTCCTTGTGAAGGGCTCTCCTGTAGCCTTCCTCCTCGCCCCCCTCCACATGTTCATGTTCTGGTCCCTCCTCCACATGTTCATGTTCTGGTTCCTCCTTCACATTCTCATGATCAGGGACCCCCTAAACATTCTGATGATCGGGGACCCCCTAAACATTCTGATGATCGGGGACCCCCAAAACATTCTGATGATCGGGGACCCCCTCCACATTCTCATGGTCGGGGAGACCCTCCACATTCTCATGGTCGGGGAGACCCTCCACATTCTCACGGTCGGGGAGGCCCTCCACATTGTCATGATCAAAGTCCCATCGGTCCCATCGGTCCCCAACCCCTCCCCCGTCCCCACTGCTTGGGTTTGCAGGGTCTTGCTGACCCAGCCATTCACCCAATCTGTCCCTGGTCACGTCCCCCGATGTGACCGAGATCCACTCAGCCACAGAAGCTCTGCAGTTTTCTTGTCTAGACCACATGTATGAAATATTAAATAATGGGACACTTTAAAGAAGTGAGCCTTTTGTGTTTTCAATAAATCTCTTCAGTGTAGGAGACTTGGAACATTAGCACAACTGTAAAATACAAAATAAAATGACCAATAATCAATAAATTTAGTGCAACTTAAAAAAAAAGAGACAGAAACACAGAAGAGCTGCTAATAAATAATTGGACTTTATTACTAAAATAATATTCAAAACAGAATGTAGACAATGGTGGAGATAGAGCAGATGAGTGAATTCACCGTGATGCCTCCAACCAAAGCTGAGAGACGAAGGTGACGTTCTTCTGGCTGCTCACTGAGGAGATTTTAGTGCAGAGAAGTAGGCAGAGGTTACGGCCAACTTCTGCTGAGGAAACTCTGAAGAAAGAAACCAACATGGATGAATGCATGGATGGATGGATAAATGGATGAATGCATGGATAGATGGAAGATGAATGGATGGATGAATGAATGGATGGGTTGGTAGATGAATGGATATGATGGATGGATGGATGGATGAATGATGGATAGATGAACGACAGATAGATACATTAATGAATGGATGGATGACCCTGCAGCTATGAGTCTGTTCTACATAAACCATAAACCATCTGAGGGAAAGTAAAGTTTGAAGTTACCTCTGTGAAGCTGGCTGGATGGAACCCCGTAGATGGGACCTCCATCTTCTCTCCTGCTGAAGTATTTAGAGTCCAGACCTGCATATTCACCCCTGAGGACAGAAGCACCAGGGCTGAAACACACAACTACGCTTCCTCACGAGGCAGTACGAGGCAGTTTCACAAAGGGGAAGAAGTCAGCTAAAACATACCGTTGGACCCCGTTTACGCGACACTTTCTGAACAATGTAATGAAAACAATCGTATATCAAACGATCTCCATTCAGAGACATCAGGCAGTGTAGTAACATACCTGTAGGTGACAATGACAAGTAGCCATGTGTACACATAGGTGTGTTTGTGCCCTCAGAAATTTAAGTAAGAACAAACCATTCATGTAATTTCATTTAATTCAGGCAAACATATGGAAAAAACACCTAAGTTCTGACATATTAACATGTTAAATAGGGCCAAATATACCTAAAGACAACACAAGTTTAACTTGAAAAGGAGCAGAATATGTGAGCTTTAAGACAGCCTCAACCTTAAAAACAGTCCTCACACCAGTCGATGCTCCATTACTAATAACACTAAACTGGTCCACACAAGTTGTAGATAATTCCACTACTATTACACTATTACTGTACTTATATTTGTGCATCTACACAGAACCGTGCAGGAGCCTGTAACGGTAGCATATGCCGATGGTCGTAATAAAGAAGAAGCAGTTTCAATGTGTAGCAGACTGAGACAACTCTTGTGACATATCATCTGAGACGGGGTCAGACCCTCACACCACGGCCCCATCACAATGGGAAGATGGTGGTAACTGGTCTCCAGGGGAAGGAAGAGCTCCTTCACAGTCACCATCCTTCTGGTGTTCATATATTTGATCAACCTGAAGTCTCGAGAGAGGCAACTGTGCTGCTGCTTTTCTCGAGGAAATGCAGATGGTTTTCTTTAGTTGGAATCAGTGTCCAAACATAAACAACCAATGTCTGATGCATGTAACTGCTGTACAAACCCCTAATTCTGATGCAGCTCAAAGCTGCTATTAGTTAAGAAAGAAAATATTCAAACAAAAGAAAGTGAATGAGTGATGTGCATAAAGAAAAAAGGAGGCCTGCCTGACTGGCTGCACCGTTCGCTGTTCAGCAGGAGAGACATCAGGAAGCAGCACTGGACCCCCAGGTTTGACCGGCTGTGGGTAGAACTGAGCCTGAAACAAGAAAAGTCCAGGTTTCAAAATCTGCTTTAAAAGGTCCATCCTTGGTAAGCTTTAATGATGAGTAGGGATGTACCAAACACATTTTTTTTGGGTCCCAAACCGATTCAGATTTTTTTAATGAAGAGTAATTGCTGATTCTGTTTTTTCCCCAATCCGATCTTTTGTCTTACCTTGAATAAACTGAACCCACTGGATTCAGACTTTTCTCTTGGTGTATTGCGAAAGAAATTGTTTGCTTCAATCATCAATCCATGCTTTGCTTTTCTTCTCTATTTAGTTTATTTTACAAATTGAGGAAGACAGTGAGCATACTATATAAAACTGTAATGAAGTTAAAAATTAACCATGGAAAGGGGCTTGTCTTCTAAAGCAATAGACTCTGGGAGCCTCTGGGTAAACTTGTCTTCTCTTAAACTAGCGAGCAGTGTCTGCTGCTTCAAACCAGCTTTTGATTCAGTAGCAGTGCTGTATTTCCAATATTCTGTGTAGTGTTTCTTGAGATGCCAAATTAAATTACTTCTGTTATAGGAAACTCTGTTGCTGCCACCATGTGGAACCATTAGCTTACAGAATGCATTTTGCCTGGGGTCTGCATTTGTCTTCCAACTCGTAAAATTGCCACACGGCCGACATTAAGTTGTTTTGTTTTCAAATGTGGAGACATGCACTTCTGGGTGGAAACCTTCGAAATCAACAGGTCACATCCGTTCAGAACACGGTAGTGACGACTGCTAGAGGGCAGAAATGTGCCTCTTATTTATACACTGCTGCCTATGAATGTATAAAGTTATTGATATATTTCAACATCGGATCAGGGATTCTGAAAGCCGATTGGCTGATCACCGATCTAATAAAATATGCTAAATCGGCAGGACATCACTAATCATAAGGCATCTCCTACCCTCAGTCCTGTTGGTAATCCGGAGGGATTGTCCAAAGACTTTGGTGGAGTTATGGACAGCTGCTTCTCATTCAGCTGCTTGTTAAGCCAATTTATAACTGTGGGACGAAAAAAGAAGTAAAAAAAAACAAACAATCCTCTTGGTTATTGTGTAGAAAAGCATCTGTTACCATGGTTACAGCTGCCTGCTCATCTCTACAGAGCAACACTGCACGGCACGTGCACAGCAGCCAAAGTAATTCTTACCATCTCCAAAAATTATTTCATCAGAAACATCCATTTTAATTATTTTAACAACTAAAATCCTAAAGACAGAAATAATGGTCT
Organism: Lagocephalus sceleratus; assembly: GCA_911728415.1. Taxonomy (NCBI): domain Eukaryota; kingdom Metazoa; phylum Chordata; class Actinopteri; order Tetraodontiformes; family Tetraodontidae; genus Lagocephalus; species Lagocephalus sceleratus. The sequence continues at coordinate 4,336,439 of CAJVRN010000022.1, forward strand.
CACCATTCTCGTTTGTTCTCAGCACCTCTTTACTCTCGTTTAACTTCTGTACTGTCGCCTCCAACTGTTCTTTCAGCTTTAACACCTGCAAAAGCAGTGAGTCTTTATAAGTAATTCATAAAAATAAACATCTGGAGGTCGGTGAGATGTGCAGGAGGAGACAGTAGACAACTAAAGAGGAGGGAGAAGTTGCAGACATGCAGACTCAAAGAAGTCAAAACCAATCTGTTCAGGTTGTTATTAGCCAGACAGGCATCAGCCACACGTACAGCGGCCACATGATCACTACAGCTTCACCAACAAGCGGAGGAGTTCAGTTTCATCTTAAAGTCGAGGAAGGCCGCCCTTCACTCTGGGAACAGAAGACTCCTGAAGGGGGGCTTCACGGTTAGAGATTCTGAGAGCCACAAGGGCCCCAACTGAGCGGGAAGTTAGTCTGGGGAGATCCTACTCTAGGGAGGCATACAAAGGGCGTTGGTTCCATCCTTGAACCCCGCATACTGCACGTTAGTGTAGTGGAGATGTGCGCTGTGAGCCGGGGGTCAGTAGAAAAGCTCAACACACCTGCTCGTCCTTGGTGAGAAGCTGCTTCTGAGTGTCCTCCAACTCCTTCTCTGCTGTCTGCAGTTTGTCTGAGGTGTCCTTAAGGACCCTCTCCTGCGACACCGTCACTGTGTTCTTAACTTTGATTTTGCCAACTAGACCTCGAACTTCTCCCTGCAGCCTTTTTATGATGCCGTTACCCTGGGAAGTTTGAACAGAAATACCAGTTATATTGCCATCTTGTGTTTCAACACTGAAACTCCAAGTCTACTGGCTAATTGTTAAACTAGTGACTCCATCAGAGATCAGAGAATTCAGATTAACAACATGCTGGAGGAAAGACCTGGTATAAGACAGCAGAAATTAAACTCTTTATTAAATGCACTAACCTTGATGAGCTCCTCAGACAGTGATTTCACTGTTGCTTCAAGTTTCCTAATCTGAACTTCTTTACTTTCAGCATGTTCCTCCACAGATTCCTATCAAAATATTGACAAAAGGTTAGCACCATCACCCTCATATTGCTCCAGTCTGGTGACAATTATGTGTCTCGTGCCTTCTGCTGCTGTGCCACCTCCAGGACCTCTCTGGTGCGGAGCATGAGCTGGTCTTTATCTTTCACCTCCTGCTCCAGAACCGCCACCTTCATCTGCAGCTGGTTCACCAAACGCTCCTTCTCATGGACCTCTGTGTCCAGAGTGCTGTTCTCCCTCCTCAGAGCGAGAACCTGTTGCTTCAGACGCTGGCCCTCCTGGACAGAGTCACACAGAGGAGGACACAGGCTAGAAACTCTGCACCTCTGCATCATATTCAGATGTGCTCAGAGAAATGGAAGGTGGGCTCTGCTGCTGGGTGTGTGTAAGGATGACACTTAACAAAGCTGAGAGGCAAACACCTAAATCTAAAGCTCAGCTCCAGGTTCATGCTGGGCACCAATAGTAGCTGGAGACTCTTGTTTTAAGTAGAAGAGTGAATGTAAACATGAGCTGAAGGTCAAAGGTCAGAGGGTGCTGGTCCAGTGCCTTTATGAGCTCACCTCCTCCGATCCCACCAGCTTAATCTTCAGGTCTCTGATGGCTGACTCGTTTTTGTACTTCCTCTCTGTCAGCTCCTTGCAGGACGTCTCCAGTTCCAAAAGCCTGCTCTGCAACTGCTGGCTGCTCTTCCTGTGGGCGCTCTCCAGCTCGTGGCGCTGCTGCTCAGTCTGCTGCTGGAGTCTGCTCTGCTTCTGCAGGACAGCAGATCAAAGAAAGAAAAAAAAACACAAATTCAGACACAGCACCACACCACGAGGGTCAGGAGTGGAGGAGAGGGACCGCTTGCCTCCAAGGCTTTGTCTCTTTCAGACTGCAGCTCTTGGGAGTGGCGGCTGGACAGGTCGCTGCTCTGGCTCGTCCACTCGGAACGCAGCTTCTCCAATTCTTTGGTCTTCTCAGTTAATGTCTGCGGGAAAATCATTAAGTATGAAGCGATTGAGTTGTCCTCAGGGGTCTGTACTCAGATCACACTCTCCAGATCCACATTTCCTCTAAAAAACATAATTTTCATGCAAGAATAGACTACTGAGTGGGAGGAAACATTAATCAGGGTTTGTTCTTGCTTTTAGTTACTCAGCAGGTCTGTCATCCACATTGGACCTTTGGTATAAATAAGTAACATAAGAGCGATTCTGAAAAACCAGTTGATGCACTTGTTTATTTAAAGCACGCCTCTTTCATTCATTATTATAATCAGCAACACCAAAGCGTTCACTCACCTGCTGGGCATAAGTCAGTTGCCTGGACAGATTCTCCTCAGTCTTCTGTAGGTTCTGTTCCAATAGCTCCTTTTCAGTCTGAAACAGTGTCACAGCAGCTCCTTCAGCTCAAAAACTATAATAATGGACAAAATCACAACACGTCGTTGCTGACAGCAGATTAGCTTTCATTATTCTGTGCCTCCACACACACAGCATCTAAAACTATTTCAATTATAATATATAATTTTAATGAATTAAATCATGAGGAAACCTTCAGTGATGAGAGACACAGTGCAAGATATTCTTTAATTTCTTTGTCGGAGCCTTGAACAAGCCGTAGAGATAAGTGATTGAGGTGTTTGAACGCGTTTGTCTCCACCACACTGAGGTTAACGGGGCCATCGAGCACTGACGACTGACACGATATGTGCAGAAGGAACCTGTGGGAACACAACACAAACACCTGAGCGCCATACAAGCTGTGCAAATCCCCACCAATCTCTGTTTTTAAAGCATTCTGGTGTATATCTGTATATACATATTTTGGCAGCAGGAAGGCGCAATATTGTCCTGAAATTTTGTATGACTATTTCACTGATTCAAAACCAACAGCTTTGAGTCTTTACTGTGACGTCCTGTACTAATGAGAACTGTAGCTGTAATCCTTGCACCTCTCAGACCTCACAGTGTAGCCGTGGAGCCCCAACGCTGCTCCCTCAACCTCTCTGGTGAAGAAACTATTACAGAATTGTTGCCTTTCTGTTACTGTCTTTTCATCAGCAATAAAGCCTCAGGCCCAAACTTCCTTTAATCCTCTGCCTACCAGGTCATGGTCTTGTTGCATTTAGATCCACTAGAATGAACAAATAGAACGAGATGATAATTGTGAATTTCAGACCAAGAAAATCCATAAGTTGTCTTTTTGATATTTAGAGGTAGTTGTTGACTTATCACTGGATTTGGTTCCAACAGATTGGTCGTAAATTGAACCTATGATAAATTAGGAAGGTACATATTAGGCCTATGCTGTATTCTGATGCAATTGGAATCATCTTAAAGTTATTATTTCTCAGTTCATTATTTAATAAGATAAACTGTCATAAATCTTATTTACTCGCTCACCAGCTGACCAAACGCCAGCTGACCAAACTGGTCATAAAGTCAAGTAGGTCATATCAACAATTACCAGTATACTGTGTAGATTGAATTCATACAATCGGTATTTTATACAACATCAGCCTGGTGTTCACTCTTTTTTGGATGTTTTCTCCTTTTGTTGCTTTTATAATAAACTCATTCAGAATTTGCTTCTTTCATGTAAGAGCAATAACATCCATCTTCTGCTGCTGCCGCTTCTCCTTAACAGAGTCATATGTATGATTAAATGAAATTACATGATGGAAAATATGTGTTCTCCTTGCCCCCCACCCTAGAGAGGGCTGGGCATCAATATCACTCTCTCAGTATCAAGGTCACTTGTTTCTGAAAACAGCTCATACTTACCAGCTCTTTATTGACATAAAAAAGGCATTTGACACCCTGGATCATGGTATATTATTAAAATGGATTCAACGTTATTTAAGTGACAGACAAGTTTGTGAAGTTGGGCAACAGTTGTTCTAAGTTTTTGGACATGCCTGTGGGGTTCCCCTGGGGTCAGTATTCGCATCAAAAACTTTCATTGTCTACATAAATGACATATGTCACATATCATTTTGTATGTATCCTAACCCAGGGGTATGTACCCTAACCCAGGGGTCTCCAACCTATTCCACAAAGGGCCAAAAACCTGTTACTGAAAACCTGCCAGAATTCCATAATATCAAGGAGTAATAGGTATATAGGTATTAATAAGTAACGTCAAATCTGCTGGATTACAAATGGCTATTCTTCACTGGTCTCCCCATGTTCAAGTTTCTTTGTTGAAAATCAGGGCAATAATTACAAATCTAACAAACATAGTTTATTCTTCAGAAAAGAGCACCCATAATGTAGGGTACAGGGATCATTCAAATCTATTATTCTAATCTCATCTACTGAAGTTTGCTGATCTAGTGGAATTTCAAATAATGTTCAAAGTAAAAAACAACCAACTGCCTATAAATCTCCAGACAGTCCACTGTGAGGGAGGAGGCCTACAATCCTAACCATCCTACCTACCACCTAAACATCAAGTTCTTTTAGAAAAAGGTACAAAGAAATTATCTTAAGTAGTTAAGTAGTTATAGAAATTAAGATGCTATTTTTGAGCATAGGTATAGCGTATATATAGGTATGTATACATGCATGTATGTGTGATTTGATTGTGAGTGTGGCTATGTATGAGAAGGGAGGATTCCAAGAAAAGTGTACTAAGTTCTATTAATTGGACAATATTTTGAGTTAATGGTGGTGTGACAATTATGATAGTGACAATGGTGGGGATGTAGTCATGATGATGATGCAATATTGACAATAATGGTGATGAAATGAGGATGGAGACAGTAATGGTCGTGATATAAATATTAATGATAATATATAATAAACAGGTTGATTAATAAATAGGTTGATTGGAAATTCAGGGGAGGAATTAAAAGTGTAAAGTAACTAATTATTTATTGGCCTGAAGAATCTTATTGTTACTTTTTGCTGATTTTCTCTGTCCTTTGGAAATTAATATTATACCAGAAATAAACATGAACATAAAAGCTAACCATTTCAGACACAAGCTGCCTTCAGGTTGGTTTGTCAGCCTTACCTTGGGTTTTCTGACTCTTGTTCTGAATAGCAGAGATTAAGCAGGTCAATGAACTTCTGAGGAAAGGAAGCAAAATCTACCAGGAGACCCTGTTGGACTTTTAAACTGTATAAAAGACAAACAAAGAGAATTATGAATCTGGCATTAGCAAGTAAGCAATGCTCAGCCTATAGGTCCATACATACCTCTGAAAATCCTCCTCTGATATAGAAAGTTTGAAGAGAAAAAACGGGTCTTTATCATCTGTCAATTTGACTAGAAGATCCTGACAGGACCAAAGACAAGAGGCACAGAAAATGTGTTGACTGCTGAAGCAGAAAATAATACAACTATGTGCACTAAGGTTCAAGGTTTCTTTATTAATACCAGATGGTAAATTTGTTGTGCAAATAGGAACTCAGCTGTCTCAATATAAAATATAGAATAACAACCAACAACTTCATAGATTACACAAAAGATGAAACAAAAAAGTGTGTCCTGAAAAGTGCTTAACATCTCCCTTGCTCATTGGAACAAGGTCACCTCCTGGACTTTCTATTCTGTGTTGTAATTACAGCTGTGGCAAAAAGATTAAAGTTAAACAGAAGAGTCTGGCCCCTCCCCTTCAACAACAGAGCCACGCCCCCGCCCTCTAATCGTCTGGAAGGCTGTGTTACGGTCTGGGGAGCAGGTAGATCGATAACTTGGTGTGTATGTTTCCTGGAGCCTTTTCAGACAGGACAGGCTTTGAGGCAAGCTGCTAAATGTGAGGAAAAAACCTGTAACTGAACATTTATAGTTTTACAAAAATAAAATTAACTTCCTGATACTACTGACTGGGCCTAATGGGTTTCTTTTGTGAACTGTTTTGGACACGTGTGTACAGGTTGATGCTGTGACTAGCAGAGACAAACAAAGAATTATATTATTGCTGATCTACAACTAAAAGTGTCAAAATTACTCACTCTTTTGTGAACTGTACTTGTTATCTGGAGCTCAATGGTGATACGGATGTTTGCCTTTCTGTAAATTATAGACATTGTCCACGTAAATAACATGATGAGATCTAAACTGAAGTAGAACATTTCAGCATTCATGATGTTTAAATGTTAATTCTGCTGTGACTTCACAACAGTGAAGCACTTCGGAATTAGATCCGTCAAGTCCCTTTTTTGGTATCTCGTAAATGGATTTATGAATAACATCTGTATGATAAGGAGGAAACTATTGAATCCAGACAGGAAATCTCAATTAGGAGTTTACAGATACAATTACAAATGAGCTCGGACAGCAGCTTAGACAACTATGTGGAGGCTAAACTTCTGCCCTAACGTTACTCTGCGATCGTGTCTGGCCTCTGACGTGGTTAATTCAGAGGTAAACACGCTGGTGTAATAATGTCTAATCTCTTATGGTCTCACTTTAACCCCCGGGTCTTACCTCTCCTCACTGTCTCTGCATCTCACGTTAACTTGCAATACTTTACTGAAAAGCTCCTCCATGTCTTAAGTAAATATAACGGGTATTTCACGCAGCAAAGCAGATCGCCTTCAAACGAACCGCGTTCATTAGAATTTATCAGGAATTTCACATTTGGCGCTTATTCAGCCGCCAACAGATGACGTCCAAACCCGGAAACAGAAAGAATGTTGCTGAGAGGTGGCGCTCTTTACTGCCACCCAGCGGAGCGGAGGGGGGCGGACGCGAGCGCAACACAAACTGGTACAACAACCGCGGGCACAACACAAACTGGTACAACAACAACAACGACGACGACGACGAGTCGTTGTGCTGTTTTAATTTTATTTTTAAAATTAGTGGTCTGTGCTCAGATATAATTTTGCTCCATCATCACACTCCACTTCTAACTTTACATCCTTAGGAAACCATAAGTGTGAATAAGCAAGACTGGAGAAGCGACAGAGAAACTCGTTCCTGTCAAGACCATTTAAGGTGACAAACAACGGGAATGTTTTAGCAGGAGTCTGATCAGGCAGACAAACCAGAAGAGCTGACAAGAGAATCCATTCAATATTTCTGTTATAGTCCCATGGGAAGAACTGGATATCACGTCAAGGAGTAACACTGAAATATGCCGGAAGAGGGACAACTCGACACAGGGGAGACATGTGAGGGTTGTTAGGGTTAAAGGAGACAGAGTGGAGACAAGAGAAGGGACAAGGAGGACATCACAGGATGAGACAGGAGAATGGAGGGAGGACAGAGACAGGGAGGACACGACAGGAGGAGACAGGAAGGAGGGAGGACATGAAAGGGGGAGACAGGAGAAGGGAGGGAGGACATGACAGGAAGAGACAGGAGAAGGGAGGGAGGACAGAGAGGACATGACAGGAGGAGAAAGGAAGGAGGGAGGACAGAGACAGGGAGGACATGACAGGAGAAGGGAGGGAGGACAAAGAGGACATGACAGGAGGAGAAAGGAAGGAGGGAGGACAGAGACAGGGAGGACATGCCAGGAGAAGGGAGGGAGGACAGAGAGGACATGACAGGAGGAGAAAGGAAGGAGGGAGGACAGAGACAGGGAGGACATGACAGGAAGAGACAGGAGAAGGGAGGGAGGACAGAGAGGACATGACAGGAGGAGAAAGGAAGGAGGGAGGACAGAGACAGGGAGGACATGACAGGGGGAGACAGGAGAAGGGAGGGAAGACAGGGAGGACACAACAGGAGGAGACAGGAGAAGGGAGGGAGGACATGACAGGAAGAGACAGGAGAACGGAGGGAGGACAGAGAGGACACGACAGGAGAAGACAGCTGAAGGAAGGGAGGACATGACAAGAGGAGACAGGAAAGAGGGAGGGAGGGAGGACACAACAAGAGGAGACAGAAGAAGGGAGGACACAACAAGAGGACAATAGGAGACAGGGAGGAGGGAGGGAGGGAGGACACAGGAGCATCTCTGAAAGGGTGGGCTGGTCTGAAGTTATATGCAGATGTAAAATCCTACAGTTTCCTAGAAAGACCAAAAAAGACTATTTACATATAAAAACTAAAGGTTTCATCGCTTTCATCCATTTACAGATGGTTTCAGTGAGGAACAGAGTGAATACGCAGACTGGCCATTTGGTTGGTGGATTATTTATCACAGTATTTTCGCATAGTAATAGTAACTGTGTATGTCCTGATGGACATGCATGCCTCTAACAGAATGTGTTGGTTGGACACAGCAGATGAATGAATGTTCAGATAGTTGTCTCGTGTAGTATGATTCAGTTACAGACATTTAAAATTAAATTTCCAGCGATCACTTTAATCAAAAATATCATTTCTCGTTGAGATTGAAACGCCATGAATCCACATTCATTCATCCAGGGTTCTCCCTGAGGTTTGGCCCTGGTCAAAGCTTCTGTCAACAGGAAGAGAAAGTTAAAAGAATAGTAAATGTAGAGGCTCCTCAGCAGAAGGTTGGTCCCCTGCATGGTCAGAACTGCGCAGCGCCCCCCTCTGGCCAATCTTACAGCTTGTAAAGGCATCTGGAGTCTACCAGTTTCAGTTTGAGGGGTTCCTCCATTCTTCCTCAATAAAGTCTTCTGTCGTGTTAGTTTCCTGGGCCATCTCTCAGCTCTTTCCACACATTTCTAAGGCTGTTAAGAACCTGTGAGGACCATGGAGGAGCCTTCAGCTGGAGCCTCTTCATGTTCATGAGGTGAAGACAGCTGCTCAGAGGAACCCAGTTGTGAATAAAGCGATCAGTAACCCTATATGATGGCAACAGGCTAATGGAGCCCTGATGCTTCAGCCAAACCTCTCTGAGGCCTCAGACCTACTGGGCTTCTCATTCTTTCCTACTTCCACTCTGAAGGCAGAGACAATGCTGAGCTGAACAGCTCTACTTCTAAACAAGGAACCATTGAAACCCTCGGAGATCTCACTTTTGCTTCAACTGCATTTATTTTCTAATAAAGCTTTTATAACACCATTCATGTAATGCAAGTCAAGATAACCATTTCCTGTGCAGCATTTGATTTGCGTGATTGTATAAAATAATTACATAGCAATAAAGTAAAAGGAAAATATAAGGAAAATTGAAAACCATACATTTCTATGGAAATGACAGACAGACACTTAAATTATCTGATTGACTGGGTTTAAATGCTCAGCATGATTTTCATGTTTGTATACTGTTATCTGAAATTGTGTATTTTGTAATAAAGTAAAAAAACAAAATCGAAACATCAGGATGCTCCCTCCGAAACCTGTTACAGTCAAATAAAAAACAACAGAATTCTGCCTAAAAAAACGTGTGTGTGTATGTGTGAGTGTGTGCATGTGTGTGTTTAACTGGGCCTTTCCTGGTGACTGCTTACTGCACCATTTATGACACAGACAGAATAAGCAATAATTAACTGAATCAATGAATGCAGGAGTGACTGAAATAAAAAGAACTGTTTCTAGATGATCCTGCAGGGTTTACCAACCTTCCATTTCTTATATTAGAGAGACACTGCGCAATCATTGACTAAAGCTTCATTCACATGCAAACTGGGACCAGCTGGTTTCCCCCCGAACTGTGATCTGGTTAATGGTGAACTAGCATGCAGCTTTTTTCTATAAAACTCTGAAGCTCCTGTAAAGCTGAACTGTAGAAAGTGTCCTCACTTTCTGAGAAGATGTCACTGCTTTTTAATCAAATGCAAGGCACATAATGTGTTTCATGAACTCTCGTGCAAAGGTTAAGTTCAACAACTGCTCTATTACAGGATTAGAAGAGATGTCCTCTACCTTTAGACATAGAAAACACTACAGGGACAGAGAAGAGGGTGCAGGAGGCGCTGGGACAGAGCAGGACAGGAGGAGGTATCATCAGTTTCAGCCATGCAATTAAGAGGTCAGCACAGCGACCGAAGCAGCACCATGCAGGAGACAGTAGCTTGAAGCCAACTTTAATGTTGATCCCACCAAAACGAGCAGACCAGCGCAGCAGTCTCAGTAGAAAACCTGTCAGAGTGAATTCAACCCACAGGTGGTGTGAGAGGACAACACCTACACCACTGGATGTCAGACCACACCTCTCCCATGTGGCCTCTCTGCTTCCAGCTCAAACCCACGAAGCCTTAAGGACACATGTTAGTGGTGTTTACTAATGTTTGGCCTTCAGCAAAAAACAACTATATAGAAGTTCTATGAACACACACACGCGCGCACACACACACACACACACAAACACACACACACACACAGTTACAGACTCCTAGAGTAACGGTGACAATGGTCTCCCACCAGTCCTTCCTCCCCATACCAGCAGACTCTGGATGAATCTTCTCTGGTCTACCAGACCGTCTGTGTGGACAGACAGTTTGTTCCAGGGAGGCCACTCCTCAGAACTGCTGGTCCGATTCCTCTGGCAGCATTGCATTCATCTGCCTGCTGCTATGATGATGTTTGGGCCGTGCTGGTATCCACATTTACTTCTCTCAATGTAGGCTTTAGTCTTGGCTGTATCCTATACAGTCACCACTAGATCCTCCTGCAACATTCGGCCGTGTCAGGTCCTGGACATTGCATAGATGTATCTCTACAGCCTGAAGAAAACACTTCCACCGGGGTGAGCTTCTGAACAAGGTGTGCACAGCTGTATAGTAGGTGATAGGTGGAGCTACACGACACTGCGTTGACTGGACAGAGCCAACCAGCAAACTGACAGGGTCTGTCCATGTTTCCTTCAACTAATGTTGCTGTTCTGGTCCTTTGGAGACTGTAAGTGTTACCTTCTTAATTAAATAATTTTTCTCATTAGATCCCTACACTCATATTTGCTAATCTGACCATCAGCCTGACAGTGGAGGAGCTCAGATGTTCAGCTGTGCTGTCCCTCAAAACATGGAACTCAATGGAGCTGTGGAAACCTCATTAATATTCCATCAAATAAAATCAATATTGCTTTGTGTCTTCGCAGCAAAAGTCAAAAGGTACAGTCTACACTGATTATACACACATACACACACACACACTCTAACACATACACACACGTATACACACGAGCTAATCACTGTGTGTATGTGTGTGGTTTTTTTCTTGTGTAAAAGGGACATATGATGCTTAACTCCCTTTTATAGATCTTTAGTCCATATGTACCGAGAGTGCCTCCCATCTCCGTAAATATCAGTTTTACCAATTAATTTAATGTTCAGTAAACTGTCCTTGTCTGTAAATGTGTCTCTAATTGCCCTGTTTGGACTCTACTGTGATGTAACAGTTGATGCGAATAACCCCACCCCCGTGCCGGGTAACTCCTCTCATCAAACCACAACTACTGGTGCAAAGATCCGCCAACATGAAGTCGACCTCACGCCCCCCCACAGACAAGATGGGTGGAGCAAAGACTGTATGTGAGCGGGGTAAAGAGCGTACTTGGGTGGAGCTCACAGTAGCTAATTAACATTTACAGTTAAAGGCAGTCAAAGCATCCGATCTGAGCTGGGCTGTAAACTGGTGTGTTTAGAGTCCAGCTAAACTCAATCTTTCAGATTTTAGATCAAGGAACATTACTAACATTTCATTTAGACATCAAAGAACCAGCTTAACTAAGAAAAGGAGCAGAATATGTCAGCTTTAACATTGTCAGCCTGATTGTCAATTAAAAAAAATCTATGACAATAGAGACTTTATGATGTTTAAATTTCACTTCCTTTTCCAGACAAAATCATTCATATTAAAAGTGCAAAGAAATTGTCTTAATAAGAAGAATCTTCTGAAGTCAGTTCATAAAAGGAGGCATCTTTGCATATATTATAAGCAGCACCTGCAGTGAAGTCGAGCGCTGTGGTGGTCAAGGATTAAGAGGGAGGAGGTCTTTAACATGAAGACCTAGAATAAAGGTGCAAAGGTCGATCCATCCGTCCATCCATTCGTCGATCCATCCATCGATCCATCCGCTTATCCATCCATCCATCCCAGGGAAACCTCATCATGGCGCACAAACAAGTCTCTGGCTTTCAGGATCCGCTATGAAGATACTTGATTCAGATCTGCTTTTCATCTGGACCAACCAGAGAGACAGACAGACAGACATAGAGACAGACAGACAGACAGACATAGAAACAGACAGAACATGTTTTTACTGTGATGATCTCTTGATGGTGTTTTTCTTCTGGGGTATACTGCCATGACAGTCGAGTGTAATCACCTTTCCTCTGAAGTATACTCAGTTGCCCAGATACCACGACTAGAACAAACACACATACAACACATAAATAAATGATTTGGTTATAAAGGGTAAACTGACACAATTGTGGTGGTGATCCAAAGTATACTGAATACATTTGGAGAAGCTTTCAGCCAAAACAAGCTCTAAACGCTGAAACCTTCATCATCCTTATCTCCTGTATTATTCACCTTGATTTACATTGTTCTTGTGATATTTAAAACTCAGTTTTCATATAACTGATGTAACAAATGAACCAGTGTCTCCCTGTTGTATTTTATAGGGTTATACTACTGGTTAAAACATCTGAGACCAGAAGAGAAACACTGACACAACCTCATGCAATCCAAGGTTTGGATATCTTACACACACACACAAACACACATACGCACTCATACACAAACACACTGGTCTTGTGTCAAGTACCTAGGAAATACACGGCGACGAGATGCATGAAGGGATGTATGTATGTGTATGTGTTTGTGGCTTGTGTCCATCCATCCATGTTTTTTGACCTGTACCACCTTCTGCATTCAAGCACTGATAAAACCAGGTAGGCCCTTCAAATCAAATATCAGATCGAGCATCTGTGGGATGTGGTGGACAATCTGCTGCGGACATATGGCACCAGACGTGTGGACATATTCTGGCTGGAACACCAATAATGTGAAGGCCATACCAGGACCTGCACATTTTGGTTCTGAATTTTTTCATGTCAGAAGTGATGTTTTTCTGCAAACTACAACAATATTAACAGAAAACAAATTAACACAAGAACCATTACAACAGAAAACACAATCCAATTGATGTCATTGTGTTTTAGTTGTCATATTTTTTTTAAATGTGTTTTCTTTTGATGATGTATGTTTGTAAATATTGTGTTTTCTGTTGATGTCTATGATTTTTGTAAATGTATTTTTTGTCAACGTCATGTTTTTTGCTAATTTGTTTTTTTTAATGTTGTGTTTTTTGTTGTTTTTTGTAAATGTGTTTTTTGTTAATGTCGATGTGTTTTTTTAAATGTGATTTTGTTCTTTGTAATTTGTTATTGTTATTGTGCTTTCTCTTAAAGTCATCTTGTTGTTAATGTGTTTTTGTTAACATATTTTTGTCTTTTTTATTGAAGTCATAATTTCGATTGTCATTGTATGTTCTATGTTAATGTTGTGTTTTTGTGTTGATGCTTTTGTGTTTTCTGTGTTAATGTTGCATTTTTGTTAATGTTTTTTTAATGTTGTGTTTTTGTCCTTTTTGTTAATGTGTCTTCTATTAATATTATATTTTCTGTGATAATATGATTGTGTTTTTTGTGTTAATGCTGTTGTGTGTTCTGTGTTAATGTGTTTTTGTTAATGTTTTGATTTCAATGAATGTTGTGCTTTTGTTAATGTCATTGTGTTTTTTTATTCATGTTGTGTTTTCTGCTAGTGTTGTTGTTTTCTGTTGTGTTTTCTGTTAATGGTGTGGTTTCTCTTAATGTCATTGTGTTTTCTGTTAATGAGTTTTCTTCGTGTTATGTTTTGTTAATGTCTTTTTGTTGTCATCTTTTATTAATGGTCTTTGTCAGTGTTGTTTATTGTTGTGTTTTCATTGTTAATGGTGTTGTGGTTTCTGTTAATGTTTTTTCTGATATTGTTGTGGTTTCTGTTCAGGTTGTGTTTTCTGTTATTGTTATGATTTCTGTTAGCTTTTTAAAAAAAATAAGTTAAAATTTAAGTTTTCAGTTGAAGTTGTGTTGTCTATTAACTTTGTTTTGTTTTCTGTAATGTCATATTTTCTGTGTTAATGTTGTGGTTTCTGCTAATGTTGTGTTTTTTTTATTAATGTTTTGTTTCCTGTATTAATGTCATATGTTCTGTGTTAATGTTGTGTTTTATTTTAATGTTTTGTTTTCTGTTTTTCTACTAATGTTGTTATTTCTATGTTTGTGTTATCATGTTTACTGTTAATGTTGTTGTATTTTCTTTTTTCGTTTTGTTGTCCATGACAACGTGCTTGTGTTGTCATTGTGTTTTCTGTTAATGTCGGGTTTTCTAGGTTAATGTGTTTTCTGTGTTAATATTGTGTTTTCTGTTAATGTTTCTGTTAATGTTGTGTTTTTTATTAATGTTGGGTTATTTGTTAATGTTGCTGCATTTTATATTAATGTTATTGTATGTATTTCAATTAATGTTATTTCTGTGTTACTGTTGTGTTTTCTCTGTTTATGTTGTTGGGTTTTCTGTTAATGTTGTATTTTTAGTTAGTGTTGTGTTGTCTCTTAATGATGTGTTTTCTGTGTTCATCTCATTTTGTTTTTCTGTGTTCATGTCATATTTTCTGTGTTGCATTTTCTATGAATGGTGTTGTGTTTTCTGTTAATGTTGTTGTGTTTTCTGTTGTGTTGTGTTTAATATTGTTTTCTCTTTATGTTATGTTAATATGTGTTAATGTGTTTTAATTTTGCTATTTCTGTGTTACTGTTGTTGTGTTTTCTATTAATGTTGTTGAATTTTATATTAATGTTCTCATGTTTTCTCTGTTTATGTTGTGGTGTTAATATGTGTTGGTGTCGTGGTTTTTGTTGTGATTTGCACTTCTGGGCCACGGTACCCTCTCTATGCCAGAACTGGCATCAGTAGAACATGAGGGAACAGCAGCGCTGGTTCATCTGACTCAACCTGAAGGTTTGTGGAATCAAACTCAAAATTGACTCACCTGAGCTTGGTACAGTTCACCTGCATCTGGTGGGGTCACTCCTATGAAGGTGGTGCAGTTGGAGGTGGGGCTACCAGGAGTGGAACATGCTGTGGGTGTTAACATCCATTTCAGTATACACAATTAAAAAAGAGCAATTCTTTGTGGTTTAACTGCAGCCTCATGTGGGGATGGACATGTTTAAGCTCAAGGTTACAGCAATACATTTTGTTGTTTCTTTAACCACCTGAAGAATAATTTGAAATAACTCAAATCATTATTAAAGACTAACTTTAAATATGAATAAATAAATAATAATCAATTAATTATATTTCCCGTGTTATCCAGTTAAATATTTGGCTCCAAATACTGAGCAGACATGTACTGTCATGTGTCAGTGGAGGTCAGCAATGAGACACTCACTGGGTGAGCTGGGGGAATTTGGCCCCCGGTCAGAGGATGTGGTGCTGGCCTTTGACTCTGCAGGCATGGTTGGCCGATGGAGGGATGGCGCTGGAGGCTCCAGGGAGGGCGTGGCTCCAGGAGGCACCAACATTTGAGAGGAGATGTAGTGACTGGACACTTTCACATGGTTACTGCCATTTAGCTGAGAGAATTAGAAAAAACAGTCTGCATTACTGTTTTATACTTTGTACTTTTAAAACTGTTGTTAGAAATTACATCAATCTCAAACCGAATAGATCACCTAATAACAATATACGATCATTATCTCAATCATATATATATATATATATATATATATATATATATATATATATATATATACACACACACACACACACACACACATAAATATATATATATATATAGTGGCATAACCAGGTGGCTGGCATAGTGTACAGGAACATCTGCACTAAGTATGGACTGGAGGTCCCAGTGTCCAGGTGGAAAACCCCCCCGAAAGTGGTGGAGAACAAGCAGGCCAAGATACTGTGGGACTTCCAGATCCAGACTGACAAGATGGTGGTGGCCAACCAGCCTGACATTGTGGTGGTGGATAAACACCGGAAGACAGTGGTGGTGATAAATGTAGCAATCCCAAGTGATAGCAACATCTGGAAGAAGGAACACGAGAAGCTGGAGAAGTACCAAGGGCTGAAGCAGGAGATAAAGAGAATGTGGGGGGTGAAGGCAACAGTGGTCCCAGTAGTGATACGAACACTAGGAGCAGTAACAGCCAAGCTGAGTAGCTGGCTCCAACAGATACCAGGAACCACATCAGAGATCTCTGTCCAGAGCGCAGTCCTAGGAACAGCTAAGATCCTGCACAGGACCCTCAGACTCCCAGGCCTCTGGTAGAGGACCCGAGTCTGAAGGAAGGAGGCACTGCCCAGGAGGTTGAGGAAAAGATTAAAAAAAAAAAAAAAAAAAAAAAAAAAATATATATATATATATATATATATATATATATATATATATATATATATGTGTGTGTGTGTGTGTGTGTATATGTATATGTTTAAAGTAAAAGTATTTTCCTGTCTTCATTGTAAAAAGAGTTTGATTTTAATGAGGAACAAATAATAATTTCTTTTTTCAGTTATTGTTAAACTAAGCCAACTATAATTTAAATATCAACCACCAACCATATTGAGCATTAACTGGACTTCTTCACAAAGATCACATTGGTGCTGTCAGCTCAGCCATTCTGACAGAATAATTCATATGACACAGGCTTGTCTTCTACAGCATGGCTAAAAAAAAAACAAAGAAAAAAGGCTCTGCAGCACTGGTCATGTCCTTCAGTTTGCATCTCACAGATTGTTTATATTGCAAAACTAAATCTAAATCTGGGCCTTTTCCCCTTCAAAAAGAAACTTTCACGTCTGTTTTTTACTCATTTCGATACCTTTTGGCGCTCAAGTGACCGAGCTGTAACCAAGAATCCGGTCAGTTTTCAAAATAAAAGATTGTTCAGACTCAGATAATAAACATAACGTTAATAATAAATTATTTCTTGGCAGCCCGGTACCAATTGATCCACGGACCGGTACCAGTCTGCGGCCCGGGGGTTGGGGACCACTGGTCTACAGGACCCTCTCCGACCTGCCTGGACATGGCGGCAAGAGGAAAAGTGAGGAGACATGTGACACTTATGTCCACTAAAAACCCCAGAATAACTTCCAAAGAGCTCAGAGGTGAGGTCCAAGGTCATGGTAGCTCACACCACCTGAGAAGACCCAACTGTCTACAGCAGTCACTGAAACGTAAACTCATTTCAATCGAGACTTTAAAGCCATTAGATAACTCAACCTTGATATTTTTAAGCTTGTTATTTATTATTTATAATAAAAATTGATGGGGACAAGCCTCTGAACAGATAGGTCGGGTGAAGTCGACCTCTGCTGAGGACTGGGTGGTGTTCTGAGGCTGTCAGGACTACAATGCCTCAAGACAATCAGCCTGTTCTGGAGCTCCACCAGGAGGGGTGGTCCTACCATCTGGATAATGACCCCGAACACACATAAACACAAACACAAGTGGCGAAGAGCAGAAACACTGGACCCTTTTCTCATTGTTCACATGGATGTGACCTTCATTGGGATAAATTCAATGTCAAGTTTTGCCTTTAAAACTGGTTTAAAACGGGAGAAGAAAGTTCTTTCCTGTCAAATTTCCTCTCTGCCTTCTGTCTGCCTCCTCTGATGAACACATCTACTGACCAGGACTGGAAACAGAGCTCCACCTCTTTGGCTCATTTCTGCAGTAGTGCACCTGATTCAGATTAGCGTGGACCTTGATCCAAAAGTCAACCCATCCTGGTGGGATGAGTCCTGATCCAAATCCTCTTAATCATCTGCAGAAGCAGCTGCAACAGGCAGTTGACAAGGGGCGCTACACTTCAGACAGATGGAGACACTCCCCAATTTAATATTCACTCCTAATAATAATAAATAAGAATTATTATGACTTTTGTCAGTTTTGTTATTTTGGTGACCAATGTAGGTTTTTATTTCTTTAAGGAAAGGGTATCACCAATTTTGCCTGCATAGAAGCTGACACATCCCTGGGATCATCAATCAACGGTGGATTCAAGTATAGTTCAGTGGAAGGGTTTAGCATTTCAGCAACTTCAACACTTTCATCACTGAAGACTGTTGACGTGGATGAGCATACTATGTTGGGGCAGCATGGTAAATGGAGGGAGACCCCCCAGATCCCAGCTGCACCAGTGACAGAGTACATTTGCTGGACAGGAGGGAAACTAGCAACCCAAGGAAGAAAGGAAAGAGTGGTGCTGGATGACAAAAAAGAGCTAAAAGAAGAAAAGGGAGCAGAAGATGGAAGAAAGGTGGAAAAGATGAGACTTTGAGGCAGGTGCAGTGTTCAAGAACAGCAGCAGGGATGAGTGTTCATTGCTAGTGGAAGACTGGGGGAGAGGCCGAAAAACAGCTGGATTTGATTTATCTTTACAACAAATAAAAGAAGTGAACAGAGCTCCAGAATGGTGTCTCAGTCTTCAGAGTGGTGAAGTGAACTGGGTCTTTTAGACTTATCTGTCACAGCATACATGATGGAGAGGGAGAAGAACCCTCCTGCAGTTGGATTCTCTCAGCTTTGCTGTGAGTTGGCTGTTGGTGCATTGTCTTTGGGGCTTTAATCACACATCCAAATAACCGGATTTGTTCCTTGTAAACACATGAAAAACAGCAAGATGGGACTGAAGGGCTGAGATCTAAATAGTCATGATAGGAAGTGGAATACAAAGTAGGCAACATGAGCTCAACTGCTGCTTTCTGACCTTACTAGGGATGCAATGATACACTTAACTCCCAATTCGATACGATCCACAATATGACAAAATATGACATCCTTAATTACCATACAAAAATTACAAAATAATTTATATCTACTCTTATCTTTTCTTAATCGAATTAAAGTATTCTCTTTTATGTAGTATAAAGAACCCAAAACAATTTAAATAACATAAGAACCAGGCCTATTCCTTTTCTTTTATGTTAAAAAAATTTTTTTTAGAACAAATCCCTCATCAAGAAATAAATTCATTATTCAAAAATTCATTTAGTTGGAGCATCATGTTGGTTGTACTATTCGAGTAGTTTGCTATACTCTTAATATTTGTAAACAGTTTTTGTCTTGTCTCTTATCTTCACACCTTTTTTCCATTTTTCCTGAAGCAAAATGTTTCCAGACATCTGATTTAAAACCGGATGGTGCATCCTTAATGTCCCACTACTCACATCAGGCCCACGTCCCTCCTACTCTTTACTGCTACTGCAGCGTCACGCTAATGAAGAAGGGCGTGCTTCAGCGCCCTCTATCGTCTAACTATAAAATCGCAATTCAGTTTAGCTTACAAAGTTATATTCATATATAACTTTATTTCCATATATTTGTGTTGTGATTTAACTGTCGCGTGAAGAACCGTTACATCCCGAGACCTTTCTATAAAAAAGTAAATATGTTTATGAGATATTCTCACAATTGGAAAAAAAGTGTATTTTTTAACTATAACTATAACTAGCTTATTTGTTATTAATCCATTTCGTTTGATATTTATTACTTTTTGTTTTATCAAGTGTCATTTTAGGTACATTTAACCCGTATCATGAAATTATTATTACCTCCACCAATGAGCTAATGCAATAGCCTGAAACTCTTTGTTACTGGAATAACTTGTAAACATCATGAACAAAATGTTAATGAAATTTTCAGAAAATGCTGACAATGGGTTAATGAACAGATGATTCAATTTAGGTCATGTTCTGGATTACCATCTGGATCCAGGAATTTCCAGGGCACGCAGAAATAAGATGAAACACCAAATATGATGATCAAAGGATCAGAGGGACTTTGACCCTTGATCTCCCAAGGATCAAGGCCAAGCAACTCAGTTCCACAATCTTACTGTAATGGGTCAAAAAGCAACTATATGTGGCAAAATGAGCTGCTTGGAGGAGGTCTGCACTCCCTGACAGTTTTTCTAGTTGTTGTTGTCTGCCTGTTCAGCCCAGGTCTTATTACACAAACAGCCAAAAGTCAGTTCATTTTAGAGCATGGCTCTAGAATTGGTTGCTCACCGAGCTGGGGGGTTTATCGACAGGGTCAGAGGTTAATGAAACCAGATCTTTTAGAGGGTCCTGGGCCAGATGAGGAGGGTAGCGGATTGCTCCATGGGGGAAGTATGGTGCTGATGAAAAATAAAGGGATGGAGAGGGGTGGGGACTCCGAGACAGACCTAGACAGAGGGAAAGAGCAGGCCCAGAGGGAGACAACACAAGACAGTAAATGAATATTTGTTGCATGCATTAGAGTGTGTATGTATGTTTGTGTGTAGGTGTGTGTGTGTGTGTATGTGTTACTGACCACTATGTACAGCGATGATGGGTCGGTGAGGCTGTGTGAAGGAACCAAGTCTTGGTGAATCCTTCTGGGGAGGACTGTCCACTTCTGTCTTTTTTACAGGGGGAGACAGACCTAATACAAAACACACACAGCCACATTTCAAAGAGTTTGGACTCAATGGAACCAGGTCAGCATTGGGGGGTCATAATGTGGGGACAGAGGGGGGGGTTGGTCACATCTCAATGGGATTCCTGACGCTGAACTAGATCTACAATACTATTGAACTGATACTGGACACTTTCAGTTTCATCCATCTGCTGTTACCTCCTTCCATGTCTTCAGTCCAGTTTCTGGAGCTGCTGGCAGGAGACGGTGAGTGGTAATATTCTCCTGGACTGTCAACCTCTTCCTCCAAAGATCCAGATTTATGACGCTTACTCCTGTAGATATGTGCACAAAGTAAAAAGAGACAGAGTTACAAGTGTGCACTCAACAGTGCCAAAACTGTATGTCTGTTTAACATCTGCTTCCACATGTTTACATGATTGAGTATGTGCGTGTTACCCGCTGGAGGAGGTGCTGGCCACAGATCTTCTAAGACCGACTGGATGGTTGACAGTTTGGTTCAGGTCATATGCCAGATGACCATGCAGCTCCCCCATTGAGAAACCAGGACCTACAACTGTGATTACCCGAGCTATACCCAGGTCAGGGAGGAAACTGAGTGTTAACATGGTGCTTTTCCTTCTCCAGAGTTGCTGGAACCAGATCATCAGCCTTTCTGATGGAGGGTGATGTTTAACTGTGTCTAAAGGAAGTCACATTCTAATTACACCTAAATCAACAAGAAGCCTATAGAAATGACTAAATGTCCTTGAGATTGAAATTGCTACTATTTACTTTATACTGCTGCATTGCACAATACCATTTTGTGATGTAGCTTAATTGCCTTTTTGCAAAATGAAAACCTGCATGTGTACTAACAATAAAACTGTATTTTCTCTGACCCTTGTTTTATAAATTATTTCCATTATACATGGGATATAAAAATAAATACTGGAGGATCAGCATCAAATCCAGCACAAATCTAACCACAACATTTGTGGCAGTAGTAGTAGTAGAGGTGGTGGTGGTGGTGGCATTCATAATCTGGTAACACTTCAGTTACGTGTCTGTGTAAGTTCTCAGCTATCCAGGTCACGGTAATTTTGGTAGTTGAATCATAGCAACTGGACTGGTTGAGTTTCACGAAGACCTTTAGCCTCTCATCCAAGAGGCTTCATCAGTTCAGTTACTACACTGGAGCTACAAATGTCACCCCCTTTCCATCCTATACAATAGAATGAACTAAAACATCATGAACACATCTGTGATTAACCTTGTCTGCATGGTGCATGCAAAGTGATTACTACAGCAGGTACAGGACAGGCCTTTAGCCAGCCTGCCTCTGCCTTCTTCCTCACCCCCACCCCTTGTAAATTCTTTGTCAATGAATAGAAACTGAGAGTCTTAGCGATAAGATGAATCCTATTTACTTACTTTTTGAGACGTGAACGAGCTCAGTAACACTGAACACTCCAGAAGTCACAAAGCTCTCCTGGAATTCTGGCCCATCTGTGTGGAAAGACGCAGCAGTCCCCATCAGGGCTTTCAAAGGCTCTACAGCGGTGCAGTCATGCAGAGAGAACTTACAGAAGTACACAAGTCAATCAAATTAAAAACCTTGTGGTAGTGCACTGAGCTGCAGCAGATTTGTTATTGTAGCCTTAATGGCCACTATGGTGCCAGTTTCCCATAACAGTGGGCGGGGTCCACCAGTCATATCCAGCTGGTGCAAAATAATCTTGATCTCTAACATTATTCCTATTATGTTTATTGTCTTCCCTAGATTCTTCTCACCATGTTTCTGGGACTCAGAGCTCTCCAGTCTGACGGAGCAGGCTGAGGCTGAGCTCGCCTTCAGCAAGCCTTTAGCACCATCATCTCATCATTTCAATCTGAAATCTCTGTGCATGATGCTTTGCCGCTGTCTAGAATGCACTAAACCCAGTGTGAATGTATACATGATGCCGTGTCTTAGTGAGGGAGGCATTTGGACCTTTGGTGGATATGTTGTGACATGAACACAGATAACAACATCAACAGTTGAATTGAATAAAATGAAGCATGTGAAGCCTGAGCGATGGATGACAGGCTCAACACTGCCATGGGCGGGTGTCATATGCAGTGTTGTCTGGATGTGACCTAAAGGAATCGTGCTGGTTCCATGTAGAGGCAAACGTCAATGTTCTGGATTCCACTGGGTCTGCACGCATCTTCTAATCTTGGCCAGACCAACTTCCTCTCATCCAAGACCTTCTCACCCCTGAAACCAGGGTGCTGTGGGGCCTCAGCTCAGCTTCAGTGTCCACTAACTACTAGACACCAGCTAAGGTTAAAGACTCAGTTGTCTTCATTCTCTACTTACTCAAAACCATGTAATCAATCTGGACCAAATATATTCAGATCCTAATCAATACAATGCTCTCTTTATGTCAGAAACCAATAATGAGATGTGCTTTTTGTCATACTGTCTTGATTCTGTGATACCTACAGGGACATCTTCACCATCCACTTAGCATTTAGATGTCATCTTGGATTCACATGAGTGTTATGATTGAGTGCTGACCACCAGCAAGGCGTTTCAGCACCACAGCACCATTCTCTGGCTGAGCACCGGAGCTTCTCCACACTCATCTTCAGGCTGAGGCCATTGTTCCCTGGACTTGCCTGCTGAAGTATCACCTCACGGTGGAGGTGTGTGTTTCTCACAGTCTTTTGTTAGAAGGAAACTACATCTGGGTTTTTTTGCTGAACTGGCATTGATCCAGAAGGTTCAGTCATCAATTCATGTTCCAGCCCTCATCTATGAGCGTGTTAAGAGCTCTGGTTAATGACTAAAGGAATCAGACCACATAAGCCAAGGAGGTTCTGTCCAGAAGAGTCAAGAAGATGGGTGGCCCTCTACCCTCCAATCAAATAAATGATCTCTCCTAACTCAATAATGATGAATGTGTCTTAACTACAGTAAGTGAACCATTATTACTAGACCCAACAGAGGAACCCTCAACAAAGATCTAAGTTCTACCATCTAACAAGTTTAGCTATTCAATATTTGATTATTTAACCTGTTCACATCTTTGTCTTCTGTTTCTCAAGATTTGATGAAGCACATCCAACATCTGCAATGCTTCCATCAGAATGAAAATGTCTTCTTTGTTAGCATGGAACAGCAGATGGTGACTGACCAAGGTGAGATGGAGCAGCACTCCCCATCTTCTATTCAGACCAGATTAATTGTCTTGGAGCCTCCATTAAAAACTTCCTGAGAAGTCTTCCAGCAGTTTTAGCTTTTACTTATCTTACTTATGGGTGTATGAAAACACTGATGTCAGGGACACACAACGCCATTTGATGTCATTTTCAATTGCATGTCACATAGTCCTATCTTTCCAGGTATAACTTTGGCCCCACATATTTTAGAATCATTATCGATTTAGGTTGTTTAGGTAGCAAAGCCAACATCTCAGTGTCCGCTGGTCTCTGCTCCTGACAGTTAGTGATCTTCCACCTCTCACAGCAGCCCTGTAAAGATCGAGATCGTCTATCTGTTTGCTGTTCATTCAGAATTCACCGTGTCCTTGTCTAAGGCTTCCTGCTCTCCACTGGCTCCCAGGCTGCTGATGCTATCTGCTTACACTGCTGCTCTGTCCTCCTTTGGCTTCAGTGTTGACTTTCAAAATGGCATTCCTCTGATGAACTATGCGTTTTAATATCAATACATTTAAACTGAAACCTTAAAACCTCCAAGTCTCTGTTTGGTTCTTAAAACAACAAAGCTATTCAGGAGTAGTTGTCAGTAATGTTTAATGTTTTTCAAATTAAACAGGTCTGCTCCTGTTAATGATCATAAAAGGCATCGATATTCAGAAGTTATCTTACCTAAGGTGATGGTTTGACTGCTTTCATGATCCGTGCCGACTCCTGCGTGACTGGGACTACTGGTTCTCTCCACCTCTACAGAGAGACATTTGCTATTTAATGGATAAAACTCACACAAATTAAAAATAATGACTGGGGTAATTAATAAAATGTTTCAATATGCAAACATGTTAGTCTTAAAATAAATCACCAGAAAGTTGTGTTTACCATGGAAATGCTGAGCCCAAATCACAGCAATGACAGCGGAGCATAATCTGATGATACCTGTTCTACATACCTCTCTCCTGAACATAGTAAGCCAGGTACAGGTCAAGCTCTTTGACAGACACCGAAATGTGCCTTGGTTGGACACAAAGGACGGGGTTAGAGCACTGATCTCCCTTGACCAGGCGTTCTCCATCTGTGCTCTCCAGTGGGATCCCTTTAAACAAAATGACCATCACCAGGTCCAACCGCCATACCTGTAAAGAAACACCAGGTGAAGTCAGACAGAAAACACCTAACCAGAGAGAGAGCTGAGGTGTCCACTGCTCTGGACAAGAGCTGTGAGCAGCAGTAGGGTCAGAAGAACATATCTGCTACACTAAGGCTCAGGTACCTTGTCAGCCTGTCGGAGACAGTCGATGCGTCTCATTTTGCCTTTCTGGTCGGGGTTTGAAAGAACACAGCACGCAGCTTTCTTGCCTGTTACAGAGAGTACAAAATCTTCTCTGCATTCAGGTCTAATGTCCTTCCGTAGCTTGGCTAGAAGGCGACTGGCCCACTTCTGTTTCACCTAGCAACAAGACGACAGGCACAATGACTAATGCTGTTTAAAACATGCTTTAAAAAACAAACCATTTAGAACTAAACCAGGTTTACATTCAGATTAGGTTTAACTCTATTATCGCAGACATCACAGGCACAAGAAAACAACATGCAGCTCATCTAAATTCATTCATTATTGAATCAGTTTTACAGAAGTAAAGCTTCATTTCTTCGGCCTCCAGCTTAAGGATGCAGCAGCGTAATCTCACAGACTCTGGGTTGCACATTTGTGGGTAATTGATTAATTAAATAAAATATGAAATAGATCCTAAATCATCAGCCTAACAGCACATCAACTTGCTTTTTCAGGTTTCCAAAAGAGAGGAAAGTCTTTTTTAAAAGCAGACACCCAGACACTCTCTCTGAAGGTTCATGAAGGCTTTGTTCTTGTGGGTGATATCACCATAAGAAAAAATCCCTCAGGTAATTAGTTTAGTTTTTGTATGTGTAAATACAAACCAGGGTGGAACTGGCTGTGATTAAAGGGTGAATTTGACTGTGAGATGCAATTTTAGTTGACCGTTGTTAATATTGTGAAACAGAATGAAAAGATTAAGCTTATTGCAGCAGTTTTATCGCAGGTGATGTCACCGTTTAAGGCTATTGACTGCTGAGGCCAGCACTCACCTCAGCTTTCTCTCCCAGCAGCTCATCTTTAACAGCTCTTTCTTCCTCTATCGACATTCTTTTCTCATGTTTCTTGAAATACTTTCTTTTCCTGGCCTGAAGGTTGAACCATGTGTATGCGAAGGCACGAACCTGGGGCAATAGAGCCTCAATAAATGGATGGAATTCATCCTACAGGAAAAACAGACAGAGATCACAAACATTTATCACCAGGCAAAATAACCCAACCCAACCAGCTCCTGACATGTCCAATCCCTATATTAACACCAGAGTAACAGCCCAGATGAACACATGAGGAAATTCATTCTGCAGTTTCTTAAATACTTGAACTTCTTGTAATTTCTTGTGGTTTTTCATTCACGCTGCCTCTAAAGTACGAACAATCATTGTCTTTATTAGTTCCTGCGTTTGTAACTTGTGCTCAGTTTGGACCTACCGGCCCTGACTTTCTGCTAATTATCATGGGGTTTTAACCCCACAACCTCTGTCTGGCACCAGCCACCTTAACTACAGCCATAGTTGTCTGTGAATGTGACTTGGTGGGACTTTATCACAACTGATCCAACAACTTCTGCCTTTCAGACAGAAGAACCGAACTGTTTCTATATCTCAATTATTTCTCCATCCTGTTGTCTGCTTTGACCTAGACCTGAACACCACACCTCCACAAACTGGACCAGATACATTTGTGTGTTTGAGCTGACGATTGTCTCCTGTGATCTTTGGGGCCAGTAAGGTGGCAGAAACCATCAGAAGAGAGAGAGAGAAACAGATGCGATGAAAACTGATAGATTTCAAGTGTTTATTTATTTTAAATGTTCCTGACACGAAAACCCAAAATTAAATTATTGTGAAAGAGTTTGATAACAGACTCCTAGTGTCACTCTTATTGGTTATCTGATGAAGGACACCTTCAAAGGTTCCTTTGCAGGTCTCAGTCTTGTTCAGTATGTTTCACCATCATGGAGAAGACGGTCCAGCAGATGATCATTGACACCGAAGGTCACTGCTGGAGAAGCTGCTGTTCTCAGAAGCCCATTCAAGAATATGAAGGAGCTTTCCTGGATTGGACTTGAGCTGAGGCCAGAGCTTCAAGAGCCACCATACACGGATAGATCCAGGACATGGACACAGCTATCACAGTCCTGGTGTTAACCAGAGACAACATCAGAGGTGTCTGGGCTGAGGACTATAAGGGATCCAAGCTGGAGGTCCAGTGTGGAGTCTCCTGCTATCTCATTTCAGAAGTTGAAGAAGAAGAAACCCATACATTTCAATATTAAAAACACATTATTGTCAACTTAAAATTATGAAGAATAAATAAATAAAATAAAATACCTGTGCTGTAAAAACAGCATATTATACACACAAAATGAAAAAAGCAGAACCTCTTGCCACTACGTGGTCTCAGACCCAAACACTGCCCTTCACAAAGACCAAACACCTCCCATTTTAGGACGAATCCCACCTCTCACGTAGATTAGACCCAAACTCCACCCCTCTCATAGAACAAACCCAAACCCCGCCCCTCACATAGACCAAAGCCAAACCACGCCCCTCACAAGGACAGACCCCATACCACGCCCCTCTCATAGCCCAGACTGGTCACATCCAGGTATACGTGTTCAGGTAGTGTTCAGACAAACATATAAATGTAACAATCAGAACCTCATTAACACATGAAGTGGTAACGTGATGTTTTAATCAAAATGATGACTGTTGAACACTATAGGTAGACTTCCTGTAGGTAGACTTGACATACACTGTACAGTCGTACATCACAGCAGATTTGACTGGTGTGAGACCAACAACTCTTTTCACTTCATTTAAGGTGTCAGAGTACTCTGATTACATGTTTGTGGTAACTTGTGTCATCACAACCTTTCTAACCTGTCTGTCTGTCTGTTTCTAACCTGTCTGTCTGTTTCTAACCTGTCTGTCTCTAACCTGTCTGTCTCTAACCTCTCTATCTGTCTATTTCTAACCTGTCCATCTATTTCTAACCTGTCTGTCTGTCTCTTTCTAACCTGTCTCTATGCTGGTTTCTTCTGCGGCCATTTTCTGTTGACAGCACGCGCACGGCCGCGCGCCAGCAGGAAGGGAGCTCGGGGTGAACTTGAACTTGCTTCCGCGTCCGTCTGAAGCAGGTCCTGCTCGGGCACCGTTTTGTGGGGGGCTCGGCGCAGCCTGGGGCCGACCGGAGCTCGGTCCAGATTTGAGTCCATTTGAACGTTTGACACAAGACCGACGGCGGTCCGTCAGGTTCGGCTTCGGTTCCGTCACAAACGGAGGTCTGACTGGGCCGAGCCGCGGGTTCGGAGCGGGTCGGAACCGTCCTGTCTGAAGGAAGACTTTCCCTCCAGCATGAACCTGGCTGTCGACATTAGCTCCTCTCCCAAACATCGCCATAACACCGACAGCGGCTTCAGGCTCATTTAAGCCCGATTTCAGACGCCATGACGGGGCCGAAGCGTCCGGCCGGCCGGCAAACGTTCTGTCCCCATTCCCCTGAAAGAGCCCTGCGAGGCGGCGGCGCATTGCGCCTGCTGCCCCCCCCCCCTCCTCTCCCGCAGGAAGAGAGTGTTATATTTACAGTCAGTCCTACCATTTTGAGGCTGGGCCAGCAGCTGAGGACGTCGGGCCGTGTCTGGGGCTACTGCCGGTCCATCTCATTCTGTCGGCCGCTGTATTCCCATTATGACCGAGGCAGAGCCAGGTGGAGCAAATATGCGCAGCTCCGGACCAGAAACGTCCCGTTGAGGCAAAACCCTTCCACACACACACACACACACACACACACACACACACACACACACACACACACACACACACACACACACACACACACACACACACACACACACACACACACCAGGCTGCGACAGCTTCTCTGCTTCAGATTTAGTTGTTGAACTTGATCTTCTCTTCCCACGACCGTTTCTGTTTTGGCATTTTTATTTACACTGTAACAAACGTGGATTACTACTAGTTACTGCTAGTTTAGTTAGACAGTGTGTAGAATACACTCAGTGAAAACTCATTATGCTTCCATTCATCCACCTTTGGTCTCAACATATATGTTTATAAAGGCACTGCTGTAGGCTGGTGGATCCCTAAGTCAGTGTAAGGAAGCCAAACTAGGAAGTTCTGTGAAATAGATGATAAATGTTTTTTTTTAATAACTGGTTCAGAGTGTGCCTAAGCCTATTCAAGATAAAGATGATAAGATGTCCTGGTCTGACACTGTGTGTCTGAGTCTTCTCCCATGATTTTGTGTGGCTGAAGAACCCAACAATCGTGGTACATAGAGCAAGAGGCTGCAGCCACCACAACCATCCTCCTGACATAGTGGGATGTTCCTGTCAAATGTTCCTATCTCACTACCCCACCAGTGAGCCTTTCATAAGAGTCTAGGGATGGATGAATGGTTAGTTAGATAGATAGATAGATAGATAGATAGATAGATAGATAGATAGATAGACAGATAGATAGATAGATAGATAGATAGATAGATAGATAGATAGATAGATAGATAGATAGATAGATAGATAGATAGATAGATAGATGGATGGATGGATGGATGGATGGATGGATGGACGGATAGAGAGAGAGAGAGAGAGAGATAGATAGATTATGTGGGTCTGAATCCATCTTAAAACATGTCGCTATACAGTCAGCTGAAAACAAGTCCGTTCAGTTAAATATAAACTACAACTCCCACAATGCACGTCGGCTCTTTGATCCAGGCAGTGATCGCATCACACCATTAGGTGGCAGCATTTCCTCGTAAGTGTTTATCAGATCAGTTTTCAAACAAGAGAAGTCAGATAAGGCCCTGCGATTGGCTGGCGACCAGTCCAGGGTGTACCCTGCCTCCGCCCATTGCTCTGGGATAGGCTCCAGTCCCCCCGCGACCCTCAGTGGAGGAACAAGCGGTAGAAGATGGATGGATGGATGGATTAGAAGTCAGATAATCCCAAAAGAAAAATGATACAGAAAGAGGGCGATTTACTGAAAGAGTGGAACAAACAATGGATCTAACAGGAGAAGGGAAACCCACAAACCAACCTAAACACAAAAGACATCAACCAACAACTACAGGGATAAGACACACAGAGAGACAGCACCAACAACATTGCCGAGAAAGGAATCAAGACTAGTGATATGGGGAACAAGTCAACAATAATAAAAAAACATAAATAAATATATATACACATAGAATATGCATACTTAACATGCATACACATACATTCATATGCACACACACGTAAATAAATAAATAAACTGTCAGTGTATGGGCCATTACACATGATCCCACAAATTACTTGATTAGTATTCCTGGTTGGTTTTATGAGACTGATTTTTTCCAGGTGTACAATTCTTTATCTAAGACCCCTTTTCAATAAATTCCATCACAATACAACACACCACACCACACAGGGCAACTTCAATGAATTTGATATGTGGATTTTTTAGACAAGCATAAAATACTCATAACAAAGCTGGGCTCTCTGAAGACCGGACCTATGGCAGATCCTCCTCAGTAAACGACACAACAAGGCTAACTCCCAGCCTGGGAGACCTTCAGCTGTGTTTTTGAAGACCCAGCTGAAGGCCTCCCAGGCCTAGGTTGTTGGTTGAAACTTTCTCCACCTTCACACAGGATCTGTGGAGCTCCGTTAGGGTGATCTTTGGGGTCTTCTTCCCTCTCTGACCTCTACCCTGGCTGACTCAAACATCTTTTACATGGAAATGATGGAGAAACTCTTAAAAACAATAAACAGATTTTCCTTCTAGGCCTATCCAGATCTGTCACGCTCTGGCTGTCTGACCTCTTGGTGAAGCATTACAAGCTATAAGGTCTTACTTAGACAGGTGTAAGTAAAGAATACTTTTTCTGGGGTCACTTGTCACTTTTTTAATTTATATGTTTTTTTCTGTTTCGTTTTGTGTGATAAGGAGATTGTTAATAATACACAGATTAACCTTTAGCTGATATGCTAACTACTACATACCTGCGCTCTGGGTCTATAATTTTGCTATTGAGAGAGAAATGTCCTCTCCTGTTTATTGTAATAGCAACTCCTCTTAGTTGTAACAGGCCAGTGTGAGTTCATGTCTCACCGATCTGGTAGATGGTTCATCACTTTTCATCTCTTCACCTACATTAGTGTCAGGGTCATATCTGAGGTTGGTACATAATCATCAATAATCAATATACACACACTTAAGCTATACTGAGTGTGTGTGTGTGTGTGTGTGTGTGTTTGTTTGTCTGTGTGTGTCCTGTGGTGATATCATCCATGAGGTCTGATGCCCTGAATCACCTGCACCTCCAGCAGGAGCATGGAGAACCACCTGACCCAGACCTGCTGTATTGGTCTGTGTGGGTTGGGCATGTTGTGGTTCAGAATTCTTCTTCTTCTTGTGTACAGTCCACAAAGGCCAGACTGTTGTCCTTCACATCCTGCCAGGGGAACTCTGTCGATTGGGGCATAGTGTTGATGTAGGCTGTGAATGCCCAGGTGTTGTCCACACATACAAGATGACCCGTGACTCTTCCTACAGAAACCCTTTGTCCAGCAGAGTCCTTCAAAGTCATTTGGGTCCATAATGCTCCATCTGGGTCCATCTAGGTCTATCTGGCTTCATCAGGGTCCATCACGGTTCATCAGGGTCCATTAGGTTTCATCGAGGTCCATAAGGGTTCATCAAGGTCCATTTGTGTCCATAATGGTCCATCTGGGTCCATAAGGTTCCATCAGGGTTCATCTTTATCCATTAAGGTCCATCAGGGTCCACCTGGGTCCACAATGGTCCATCAGGGTCCATCAAGGTCCATCTGGGTCCATGATGGTCCATCTGGGTCCATCTGGGTGCCGTGCTTGGACAGCCAGACACATCACAGCAACAGTTGTTGATGTCCTTCACGAATTGACTGGTTTCCTCATGGTGGAATGGCTGCTTTCAAAGTCTTGTGAGAATGGTTTAGATACCAGAATCTTGAGGAAAAAACTCTTCAGTCAGACCTCAGACAGCTCTTCCATCTCAGCAGTGCTGACTCTCACTTCAATAGTCAGTAATAACTTTCGGAAGGCTGAGCAGTTATCATCTAATCCTCACCTGATGTGATATGTGTGTTTGGTAACCATGGTAACCTCGCTAACTGGGAATAAATGTGTGTATTCTTGTTTATTCCTCCCCAGAATTTGCCCATTTTACTGTTAAAGTAACATCAGATGTGTCCAGTAAAGCGAAGATAGGATAGTAGAAATATCGTAGTAGAGTGTAGAACTAATAATGAATTAACATATCAGTTATCTGGTTGGAGCCAGCTGCAGCAGATGGGTCTGTAGGCTCCCAGGCCATGTCACTACTGCAGTATTTTTACACCATGAGTCTATTTTTTGTCCCCGCCAGGCAGCATTTAGGACCTCAGACCATAAATCATAAGGTGAAAGTGGAACGCATCAGCAAACCCACCTCGTTTCTTTCTACCAAAGTAGATCCAGAGAGGTCTTTGATCCCCAAAGAAGTTCAAAGGGATGGACACACTCACCATCCACCAGGTCTTGGCTGTGACATCGTAACACAGCTGCCACTTCACCGAGCTCTTTCCTCTGGCCGTCACCGACATGCTCCTCTTCCTGGACCCACCGAGCCTTCAACACTCTTCTCCACTCCGTCTCAAGGTCTCCTCCAGAGATTCCCAGGTGATTGTGTGAGTTCTCAGAGGGAGGCCCTTCCATGTAGAATGTCTGAGGTTCTAGTAAAACGCCAGCTTCCATATGGTGATTGAACCCAGCTTAATGCCCTCAGAGAGTGAAAGAGTCCTCTGCCTTGGTTTCAGCAGCTCTTCTGGCCTCAGACATCCTGGTGCCCGCTCCTCTTCACTCCTCCAGGCTCCAGCTTCCTCTCTACACACAGGCTTCTGCTCCTCTTCACTGCAGCAGCTTCCAGGTCTGTGTGCCTGCTGTGTCCTCCAGCCTTTCTAAAGTCACTGAAGTGTTCGTGTTTGGGAGTGAAATAACCGACCACCCACTCAGCACTGGGAGAGGAGCGGCTTTTACTGGGTCCACGTTCGGGGGGGAGACGGCTCATGTTCCTGGAAATAATGTTCCGGCCGTAGTGTGACAAGGGAATTCTGGATTTAAGAGGGGATAGGTTTATCAGAACCACAACTGTCAGCTATTTTAAAGCTTCTTTCCTGTTTCAGTTGTCAACTGTTCCACAAACAGTTGATCAGCGATCTCCTGTTTGTGGAACCAGCTGGGTCAGAGATGTTGGCAGTGGAACAGAAATGGTTCACCAGTCACCAAAAATAGGGAGAGAAAGGGCTTTAACTTCTGTGAGCCTGAGCTTCTTAGCACCTGGGGGGGCTTGCTGCTGTCCCTTGTGTGCTGAAGCTGCTGTCTTCTAATATAGGTTCTTCCTCCTGATCAGAATTTTGTTTTCATTCAAGTTTAGCTCAGAGCTTTTGGCTTAAATCCTTCACCACACATGCAGATAAATGAATCTACAGCACATCTACAGCTGTAAGGCCCCTATGAGGGGCCTACACAGATGTTTCAGTGTGTGACAGCTGTGTGTATGTGAGCCGACAGAACCGGGCCCTTGTCTGGGGCCCAAAAGCAGCCTGAAGAGACTTCCCTCAGGCCTAGCTTTGAATCGGAATTGTCATTTCTCAGTTCAGTGAGGACTGCAGGAGCGGAGTGGGGGTGTGGGGCCCCCGCCCACCCCAGAACACAAACTAAAATACAAGCCTGTAATTAGTAGTCCAATCAATCACAGTCCCACCCCCTCACTTAACTAGTCAATTAACCTACCTCAGAGGTGTAAACACCCGTCCAATCAGGGTTAAAGAGCATGTCTGAGTCCAAGCATAGTGTAGGTTTACAGAGCACACACAATTAAAGGGAATACACACACACACACACACACACACACACACTCTAAGTAGACCTCACAGTGGCAGAGCAGACCACCCTGGTAAATCTGCTGTATACTCTAGAAGTGCTGCAGTGAGGCCCCTGGGGACCAGGGAGGGGCCAGGGGTCTCGTTTTCACGCACACATCCAGACCCACGTTCTTCCACTGGTGTTACTGGGAACCAAACAGAGACCATGTGATGCCTCCTCCTGTCACAGAACACTCATGGATAACTCGACTCCTCAGAGCAGAATTCTTAGGAGAAGCAGAGATTTGAGGACGTACAGACAACGCGAGATTTTACAGAATCAGTTTTAATGGAATGCTCCGAACCAGGAGTGTTCCATATGTTCAACCACACAAAACATTTGTTACACATTGGTCCTATATTTTTACGCAGTTAGCACTGTTGCTTTATACGAAGAAGGTTGTGGGTTTGAATCCCCTGTGTGTGAATGAGGTGCAGTGGATTCGTGGGCGAACGTCCACAGATGGATGATCACAAGCTTCTCCACATCGTACTCCTGCTCCTGGGCACATGTAGCAGTGCGGTCAGTTTAATATTGCACACTCAATCTCTCCACTGTAGGGACACACAACTTCATTTACATTTAAATGCCTCTGAAGTATTTAGAAAGAATTTAAAAAATGCTCTGCTCATTATGAAATTGAACTTGAACTTTGGCAGCTGTGGTTTAGGAACTAAATATATTTATTGACTTATGTCACAATGTTATTCTCATTATCCCTCAGGTTTATCTGAGATAATGTGTTTGAGTAATAAAACTGAGATGTTCCCATTATAACAAATCTGTTTCTTTAAAACACAAGAACAAGATCTCTTTGCTTTGTCACCTGCTGGTAAAATAAACCATAAGATGGTCATTTACTAACCAGCAGAGAAAATTATTGAATAATTACTTAAACACTTCTCTTCTCTATTAACTTCTCTTCTAATCTGTAGAATAAAACAATGTTTAATGTTCAATGTTTAATGTTCAATGTTTATTTCCACATTTTGTTCTTCCTCCTCACTGTCCTTCACTTCCTCATCTCTATTCCTCTCAGGTTCTGAGCAGTATGTCTTCTAGAATTCCTCCCTTTCTCCATCAATTCTTCCATTTCTGTTTCTTCAGCTCCTTTTGCTTTTTCACCTCTTCCTTTCTCTTCACTTGCATCTCTTTTTTTCCTCATCTGCTCTTTTTTCTGTTTCTTGCATTCATGCTCTTTCTTGTCCTTCAAGTTTTTCTTGATCTTCCGCTCTTACTCTCTTTTCGCCATCAGCTTCAGTTGTTTCTTTTTATTCTCCCTCCTCTTCCTCTCTTTTTCTAGTAACTCCTCTTTCTGTTTCTTTGCCTCCTCCTCCTCTTTAATACTTTCTCAAAATGTTTCTCAGCCTCATGCTGTCTTTTCATCTCCCCCTCCTGTTTTTCTACCACCTCCTCCTCCTCCTTCAAGTCTTCCTCTGCAGTCTTGACCTCCTCTCCCTCTTCCTCCTGTTTCCTACCACGTCCTCAGCAGATGCTTTCTCTTCTTCCTCATAAGGTTCCTTATCCCTGCTTTTGTCTGGATCTTCACCAGCCCTCCTCCTCTTGTTTCTTCACCTCTCCCACTTTATTCTTTTTCTGTTTCTTGGTGATTGTTTTCATCTTTAAAAACAACCAGTAACTCTTCTTCATCCTTCATTCCCTCTTGTTTCTTTAATTCCTGTTGGTGTCTATTCTCCACCTCCTTCTGTGTCTTTAACTTCACCTCTTCTCTCTGTTCTTCTCTAGTTCTGTCTGTTCATTTATCTCTTGTTCTATTTCTGGAGAAAGAAAGAAAAAGTTCTGGCTAGAAGTTGGCCATTTTTAATTAAAAATAGTTGTTTTTAGTAAAACCCTATCCACAACAGTGTGGATGAAATAAAATTAATTAACATAATTAAAATGCTTCCTTTGCCCACAGCAACCTCAACCAGAAGCTGTCACATTCTGTATCCACATGTAGCACAATTTGTGATTCAAACTGAGCTTTACTGAGGAACACAGCCCTGGCAGGTCAGGCGGCTGGTGGTCAGAAAGACCCAAGGGTGTTGGCTGGAGTACAGAGTTAGAAGTGGAAGTGGTCGGATTTACCAGGAGGTAAGCAGAATTGGTGAGTTGTGGACAGGCAGGGTCAGAAACTAGCAGGCAGGAAAAAGAATCTCAGGGTCCAAAACAGAAGGTAGGCAGATTTACTGGGAAGCAGGTGAAGAAGATTGGTCAGGAACAGGCAGGGTCCGAAACAGGCAGAAAGGAAGTGCTGGAGAGTTGTGTATATCACAGGATAGAGGACAATCTGGCAAAGGGTGGGTGTGGAGCAGGGATTGAAATAGAACAGGTGATCAACTGGATGGGGATAGGTGTGACTAATTAGGGGGTGTGGTGAGGGTGGAGAGGTTTGGCTACTGATTGGAGTTAGTTGCGACAGAAATAGCGTTTTTTGCAAGGCCTGAGAAATTCTAATAAGCATAAACTGGAAATTTTGGGACACATCATCAGTAGTGTTCCTCTGGCTCATGGGGTGTTTTGTTCTTTGACACTATCCTTATTAGAGGTGGCCAGCTATAGGCTCATAAGACCTAAGTTTGCGTCCTATACCCAATGAGTCATGAGAGTCACCTTGATTGAAAATTAATATGATTTTAGTTATTTTTTTCTGTGAACCATTAAATTGCACTTTAATGAAATGACCAATTGTGTCAAGTTACAGTTACATATATGCAGGTTACATATATTACAAGTTACATATATGCAAGTTACAGTTACATATATGCAGGATGTGTCTCATCTTCTCCACTAACATCACAACTCAGTATTTAATGAGAGGACAGGGTTTCTCTGAAAAATAAATGACCACTCTGGTAATGAAGGCATGCCTTGTCAACAGAAGAAGGGAATTAAAAGTTTTTATTTTTAAAATAAATTTTTCAGAATAAATAACATTTTCCTTTGGATGAATCAACTTGAGACTTCAACATTCTGATTAAATGTTAGAATTATCACATATACCCAGAACTAAACACAGAGAAACATCAACACAGGCCATTTCTTAAGTAATGAAAATTCTGGGTTCAACTCCAGGCCTCTCTGCTCCACCCAACCCAGAGACTGTCACACTCTGCCCCGGCCCATGTACTCAGTACCTTTCCATTGCCCTGCTCACACCACACCCCCTGATCACCACACCCCCTGATCACCACTCCCACTCTCAGTCACTGTTCACACACCTGCTCCCACTTACCAATCAGCTCACCTACCAGTATATATTCTCCGGCCTCACACTCACCCGGTGCCAGATTGTTCTCTGCGATGCAAGACTCTCCAGCGTTTACCAGCCTGTCTTCTCGGTATCGACCCTGCCTGTTTTTGACCTGCCTGTTCTGCCTGACCCCCGGTAAATTAACTCTGTCTTCTGTTTTGACCACGAGCTTAGCCAGTCTCCCTCTGGTCTGTTGCCTGATTCTGCCTGCCTCCCGGTTACAAGACTTTTGCCTTTAACTATGGCACAAAGTAGCCTGTCTCTAGAGCAGTGCATGCTGGAAAAAGCCCACATCCCCCTGCAGTGACAGAACAACACACCTAACCACAACCTAAACACAACCTAACTAACAATGTAAAGAACCTAGAGCCTTCATCTGATGGACTGTTGACATTCCTGTCTTCTGCCAAGTCAACCAGTTTAATTACTGTCTTCTGGACACATTATTTTATTTCTGTAATTGAGAATTATACAACACGTATAACTCATTGTTTCTCTCTTTCTTACCTTTATTTACACTCTTGAGTACACTAATGAAAGCCTTATTTACAGTGCAGACAAGCAAATAACAGATCAAAGCAAATAAAATCAGATAAAATACAAGCAATGACTGATTAAAGAAAGAATATAAAGCATAAACATAAAAACCCAGTAAAACCAGAATCAGACTAAAACCAACATGAGCAAGAGGAAACATGGACAAACAGTTGATTTGAATTGACTGAACTGAATAAGTGTTGGACTGAACAAGTTAGGAACAGACATAATCATAATAACTTAGAATTATATAGCACCTTTGAAAACACCCAAGGATGCTTAACAAACAGAGACAAATCACAACAAAAAAAACAGGCAAAAAGAACAAACTTGAGCTTAAGAGAAACTAGCCTAGCTAAACAAGGTCAAATGCTGGAGAAAATAGGTGTTTTTGAGAGATGAATTGAGTCCAGGGTAGGGGTGTGCCAACAGGCCTTATCAATGAATAACTGGCCTTATCAACCAGATGAAGGTTGTGGCTGATTGTTGATGTCATGTTTGGACATCCAATTTTGTTTTGGGGATATTTTATCCAAATCTCTGACATCCTCCGATCACATCACTCATTTAAGGGTGTGGGTTTAGAGCAGGGGTTGCCAACTTTTTTTACTCAAAGAGCCATTTCCCAATGAATAGAAAGCACCTGGAGCTACAACCCATTATATATATATATATATATTTATATATATATATATTTATATATATATATATATATATATATCTGTGTGTGTGTGTGTGTGTGTGTGTGTACACACACACATACATATACATATACATATACATATATATGTAAAATGATAAGTTATATAAATAAAATTCATTCATTCATATTGTTCATCAAGAACTCCATGAATCTGTGGAACACGACTCTGGAGGCCAACTCCAAGTCAATTGCGCGGGTGAACATCAGATAAGGCATATATCAAGGAGATGCCCTGTCCCCCCTGCTGTTCTGCATAGGCCTAAACCCCCTCAGCCAGATAATCGCCAAGAGTGGCTATGGGTACCAGTTCTGAAGTGGAACAACCGTCAGCCACCTCCTCTACATGGATGACATCAAGCTGTTTGCCAAGAACGAGTCTGAAATCTTACAAGAACTCTCCACCTTTTATACAACTTGGAGCTTGGGTTTACCCTGCCCCGAGCTCTTCCTTTCATTTTGTTATTTTGTACCATGTTTTCTTCCATTGTTTAACTTTTTCCATTTCTATCAGTGGTTGAGTAACCAAGGTTTTTTTAAAAACAGTCAATAGCCTGCCCACCGGCCGCATCATGTGTTGGTTACAACATAGGCAGCATGCAACATCATGTGTTCGGTTTTAACACAGGCAGCGTGCATCATCATTACAAGAAAAGGTACAGACAGCAAAACATGTTTTTCAACCGTCCCTATCAATGTATGTTGTTTCTTTACATTTACCCAGTTCCTTCTAGGTTAAAGTTCATTTAAAGTTCGTTAATCTTCAATCTCTCATACTACAAAGGGAACATCACAGATGTGCAGGACAGTTACAAATACCTGGGGATACCACAGGCAAATGGTAACCATGAGGAGGCAGCCAGGAGGTCAGCCACAGCTAAATACCTACAGAGGGTAAGGCAGGTCCTGAAAAGTCAGCTGAATGGTAAGCATAAGATCCAGGCCATAAAAACCTACGCCCTACCAGTCATCAGATACCCTGCTGGCATAATACCCTGGCCACTGGAAGAGATACAAGCCACTGAAATCAAGACAAGGAATCTCCTCACAATGCACGGTCTCCTCACAATGCACGGTCAAGTCCAGTGTCCTGAAGCTGTACAGAAAGCGGAAGGAAGCGGGCCGAGGACTAAGTGTAAGTGTCCAAACTACTGTCCAGGAGGAAACAACAAGCCTCCGAGATTACATGAAGAAGATGGCCCCCACTAACCCGCTGCTGAGTGAATGGCTCAGGCAACAGAAGCCCACCAAGGAGGAGGAACCTGAGGGGCTATCATGGAAGGACAAGCGCCTGCATGGAATGTACCACCGACAAATTGAGGAAGTGGCTGATATCAAGAAGACATAAGTGGCTGGCAAAGGCTGGACTGAAAGACAGCACAGAGGCACTAATCATGGCTGCACAAGAACAAGCCCTAAGCACCAGAGCAATAGAGGCCAGGGTCTACCATGCCAGGCAAGACCCCAGGTGCAGGCTGTGTGGAGATGCCCCTGAGACAGTCCAGCACATCACAGCAGGGTGCAAGATGTTGGCAGGCAAGGCATACATGGAGCAGCATAACCAGGTGGCTGGCATAGTGTACAGGAACATCTGCACTAAGTATGGACTGGAGGTCCCAGGGTCCAGGTGGGAGACCCCCCTGAAAGTGGTGGAGAACAAGCAGGCCAAGATCCTGTGGGACTTCCAGATCCAGACTGACAAGATGGTGGTGGCCAACCAGCCTGACATCGTGGTGGTGGATAAACACCAGTGGTGTGTGGTAAGACAGTGGTGGTGATAGATGTAGCAATCCCAAGTGATAGCAACATCCAGGAGAAGGAACACAAGAAGCTGGAGAAATACCAAGGGCTGAAGGAGGAGATAGAGAGAATGTGGGGGGTGAAGGCAACAGTGGTCCCAGTAGTGATAGGAACACTAGGGGCAGTAACACCCAAGCTGAGCAGCTGGCTCCAACAGATACCAGGAACCACATCGGAGATCTCTGTCCAGAAGCGCCTCTGGTAGAGGAGCCGAGTCTGAAGGAAGGAGGCACCGCCCAGGAGGGCGAGGAAGAGATTTTTGTTTCTGCGACTGAACCGTAAAGGTTGGTGCGGCTGGTTGCCGTTCGTGCTTGTACACTAAGCCGTTCTGTTGGTTGGCATGCCTGTGCCAAAGTGGTTCTTTACGCTGTCGCTTTGGTGTTGGGAACTTATGCGGTACAGGGGCATGATGCCAGTTGTTGTGTCTTACAGCGTGTCACTCTGCGTGCCGAGTGTGAGGGGGGCGGGGCTGACTGCCTCATCGGGGGGTGTGTCGGTGTCGTCCTCTGCAGGTAGGTCCGCTTATTTGTTGCAGCTGTAAGCCAGCTTGCCTGCTGGCTCTAAATCTAAGGTAGTCTCCTCGCTCCTGCAGAGCTGGGCAACTGCACTGCTGCGCCTGGACGCTGCTGCTGCTTTTTGCGGTCTTTCTGCTGTTTTTTGTGGTTCGTCTGCTGCTATGGTTGGCTGCTGTCTTTTAGCCGTTGTTTGTTACGGCCGTCTGCGTCTTCTGCGTTCCGTGGGTGCTGCGTTTAAGGCTGCTTTGGGCGACCGGCTGTTGCTGCGGCTGGGTGCTGCTGCTGCTTCGCCGGTGCCTCTGTGGTCCCACATTTTTGAAGTTCTCTTCTTTCTTTTAACGTCCCTATAGTGGTGGTTTATTGTGTCGGTTATTCTATGGTCCAGGATAATCAATGTTCAGTTATTAAAACGTCGCTGTGTTTGTTTTTAGCGAATTTTAACCAGCTGATGTGTTCCTATCACAATCTGATCTCCCTTGCTTCCTCCAGGGTAAGGACCAGAGAGGTCCAGTTGGCCGCGCACAAACACCGCTCTTAAATTTTTAACCAGCTGTTTTATTGTATGATTTTTACCTGTCTCTCTAAATAAAGCCGCTTTTGATTAAAAACTGAACCTCCCCTGTCTTTAGTGCAATGAACCTTTGCAGAAATTATTTCTTGGGGCGAAATTCCCCAAGTGGCGTTGTCCAGGCAGTGTAAAATCTTGCATTAATCTAGTCCCCTCTGCTCCGTTTTGCTACATATATATGCTATGTACAAAAATCTATAGCCTACTATGTTGCATTTATGAAATCAATGAACTGCTGCAGCGAACACCGGCGCACCAGGTTATAAGGCGCACTGCCAAAAAACGGGTCTGAATGGGTTTTGTTTTTTTTTCCATACATAAACCACACTGGATTATAAGGCACATTATGGGAACCAAAACAGTCAGAAATCCACTTTATTTTGTGGTATATATACCCTATTTTCCGCACCGTTTCATAGGGCAGTCTCAATTACGTGGTCTATTTCTGTAATTAACCAACATATTGGACTGTAAGACATGTTAAAACATACAGTAACAAAATGACAACAGAAGCAAAACGGTGAGTTTCATCAATTTAATTAAGCGAAATATTCATAAGCCTGTCGCATTACCGGTGCCATTTCAGGGAGGCGATTAGCAGCACACCTCTGCTGTTACCTGACATACCTAGCATCGGTGTTGCACAATCAACCGGGTGGAGCTTTTACCGTAGTGCACTTAGCAAAAGCGTTGATTTTGACGAAATTTCAGTATCTTAAGTGTGCCTTATGGTGCAGAAAATACGGTAACTAATATTGATCCATATATAAGGCGCATCAGATTCTAAGGAGCACTGTCGGTTTTTGAGAAAATGAAAGGCTTTTAGGTGTGCCTTATAGTGCGGGAATTACGGTACTCATTTTTTTTTCCAAAGTCACAGGGAGCCACAACAGAAGGATGAAAGAGGCTCCGGAGCCACGGGTTGCCGACCTCTGATCTAGAGTGATCATATGGTCCAATCTAACCCTGAGTTCAGGACCAAACACCATGACCTCAGTTTTTCCTGAGTTAAGGAGGGGATTTGAAGACATCCAAGACTTTATGTCTTTAAGACAGGTCTGAAGCTTCACTAACTTCTCTGTCTCCTCTGGTTTCATAGATAAATAAAGCTGAGTGTCATCAGCCTAACAATGAAAATATTGATTTTCATTGTTATATTATAAATTATATATTAAATATTGTTATATTTTCATTAATATTGATATTAAGAACAAATTTAGCTTGATCTCAGAATTATTTCCTAAATAAAATACTTTCAAAGTAATTCCTTTTGTTGCATCCCCCTGGGTGTCTGTATGGCTTATAACCATCAAAATCTTATACCCACACACCTGTAAAGTCTTCTGATCAGGTGAATTCATTTGCAGGTGAAGCACAGAAGAATGTGAATGACCAAGGCAGGTGAACGACAGAGGCAGGTGAACAACAGACACAGGTGAAGCATAGAGGCAGGTAAAGGACAGAGCCAGGAGAAGGATAGGGGCAGGTGAATGACAGAGGCAGGTGAAGGAAAGATGCAGGTGAATGACAGATGCAAATGCACAACAGAAGCAGGTGAAGGGTAGAGGCAAGTGATCGAAAGCGGCAGATGAATGACAGGCAGATGAACAACAGATGCAAGTGAGTGA
Source organism: Lagocephalus sceleratus (assembly GCA_911728415.1). Classification (NCBI taxonomy): domain Eukaryota; kingdom Metazoa; phylum Chordata; class Actinopteri; order Tetraodontiformes; family Tetraodontidae; genus Lagocephalus; species Lagocephalus sceleratus. Next base: position 4,378,979 of record CAJVRN010000022.1, read on the forward strand.
CAGATGCAGGTGAAGGACACATGCAGGTGAAGGACAGAGTCAGGTGAACGATAGAGGCAGGTTAACAACAGACGCAGGGGAAGCATAGAGGCAGGTGAATGACAGAGAGAGTCAATGACACATGCAGGTGAACAACAGAGGCAGAAAAAAGACACACGCAGGTGAAAGACAAATGAAGGAGAGCGGCAGGTAAAGGACAGAAAAAGGTTAATTGCAGATGCAGGTGAAGGAAAAACGCAGGTGAACGTTGGATGCAGGTGAATGATAGATGAAGGTGAAGTACAGAGGCAGGTCAACAATAGAGGCAGGTGAACAACAGACACAGGAAGTATAGAGGCAGGTGAACAACAGACACAGGTGAAGTATAGAGGCAGGTGATCGAAAGAGGCAGGTGAATGGCAGATGCAGTTGAATGAATGATGCAGGTGAATTACAGAGGCAGGTGAAGTGCAGAGGCAGGTGATCAAAAGAGGCAGTTGAATGAAAGAGGCAGGTCAACAGACGGAGGTGAGTGAAAGATGCAGGTTAAAGACAGACGCAAGTGAAAGTCAGAGGCAGGTGAATGACAGATGCAGGTGAAGGATAGAGGCAGGTGGACAACAGAGGCAGGTGAACAACAGACGCAGGTGAAGGACAGAGGCAGATGAATGAAAGAGGCAGGTGAAGAACAGAAGCAGGTGAATAAATGATGCAGGTGAAGGACAGAGGCAGGAGAATAACAGGCAGGTGAACGACAGATGCAGGTGAATGACGAATGAAGGTGAAGGACAGAGGCATGTTAATGACAAATGCCGAAGAAAGACAGATGCAGGTGAGGGACAGATGAAGGAAAATGACAGATTGTTGAATGATAGTGCAGGAGAAGGACAGTGGCAGGTGAACAACAGAGGCAGGTGAAAAACAGACGCATGTGAAGGACAGAAGCAGGTGAAGAACGGAAGCAGTTGAACTACAGATGCAAGTGAACAAAAGAGGCAGGTGAACAAGAGACACAAGTGAAGGACAGATGCAGGTGAACCATAGAGGCAGGTGAACCACAGACATAGGTGAAGGACAGAGGCAGGTGAACAACAGATGCAGGTGAATAACAGACGCAGGTGAATGACAGATGCAAGTCAATCACAGATACAGGGGAACAACAAATGCAGGTGAATAACAGACCAGGGGGAAGACAGAGGCATGTGAATGACAGGTGCAGGTGAATGTCAGATGAAGATTAATGACAAAGAAAGGTGAATGACAAGAAGATGTGAAAGACAGACACAGGTGAATTACAGAAGCAGTTGAATGACAGATACAGGTGAACAACAGATTCAGGTGAAGGACAGCAGCAGATGATTGACAGAGGCAGGTGAACAAACAAATATGAAACAGGCAGGTGAATGACAGGTGCAGGTGAACAATAGAGGCAGGTGAACAACAGAGGCAGGTGAACTGCAGACACAGGTGGAGGACAGAGGCAGGTGAATGGCAGACGCTGGGGAATGACAGATGTGGGTGAACAACAGAGGTAGGTGAATGAAAGACACAGGTGAACAACATAGAGGCAGGTGAACAAGAAATGCAGGTGGACAGAGGCAGGTGCACAACAGGCGGAGTATAAGGACACAGGCATTTCAACGACAGGTGAATTACAGATGTAGGTGTACAACAGATGCAGGTGAAAGACAGACGCAGGTGAATTACAGAGGCAGGTGAACAACAGATGGAGGTTAAGGACAGAGTCAGGTGAACAACAAATGAAGATGAACAAAAGATACAGGTGAATGACCGATTCAGGTGAATGTAAGATTTAGTTAAACAACAAAGGTAGTGGAATTGCAAATACAGATGAAGGACAGAAGTGCAGGTGAATGACAGAGCCAGGTGAACAACATATGCAGGTGAAGGACAGAGAAAGGTGATTGACAGAAGCAGGTGAACAACAGACACAGATGAAGGACAGAGGCAGTTGAACGACAGCACCAGTTGAATAACAGAGGTGGTTGAAGGACAGATGCAGGTGAACAAGAGACTCAAGTGAAGGACAGATGCAGGTGAACCACAGACACAAGTGAAGGACAGAGGCAGGTGAATGACTGAGGCAGGTGAACAACAGATACAGGTGAATGACAGTTGCAGGTGAACGACAGAGGCAGTTCAACAACATACGCAGGTGAAGAACAAATGCAGATGAAGGACAAAGGCAGGTGAATGACAGACGGAGGTGAAAGACAGATGCACGTGAATGACAGGTAGGTGAAGGACAGAGGCAGGTAAACAACAGACGCAATTGAAGGTCAGAGACAGGTGAAGGAGAGATACAGGTGAAGGACAGTGGCAGGTGTATGACAGACACAGGTAAAGGACAGATTCAGGTGAACAAGAGATGCAGGTGAACAGAGAGAGGCAGGTGAATGACAGACGCAGGTTAAGGATAGAGGCAGGTGAATGACAGATGCAGGTGAAGGACAGATGTGGGTGAACAACAGAGGTAGGTGAATGAAAGACACAGTTGATCAACAGATTCAGGAAAAGGACAGAGGCAGGTAATTGACAGATGCAGGTGAAGGACAGAGGCAGGTGAAAACAGAGGCAGGGTAACAAGAAACACAGGTCAACGACGTGCACAGTGACTCTTCTTATTTAGCCCAGTTACAATATTGTTCAAGACCAGATGGGTGTGAGGCAGTAAGGGTCCTTTGCTGAGTATTCCAGTAGTTTGGCCACGCATGATAAGTTGCAAATGGCTCTGTAATTATCTCAATCAGAGGTATCATTGCCCTTGTGAAGGGGAAATAATCTTGCAATTTTCCAAGTATTTGGAATGGCACCTGATGAAAAGGATCATGAAACAATCATGAGAGTGTGAGTAGAAGGAAGGTTCATCAACCAGTGAGACTGAGACAGAGCTGTTACATCTGGAGGGAATGTCCAATCCCCCATCAAAGTGGAGGCCTGCAGCAGTAAAACAACAGCATCAGAGATTTACTCCTTTAGAATGTGCTCATCTGCACAGGGACATGTGTGCCTGAATTGTTAACATGTTTTACTCCTTGCCAACAGTTCTTGAGTTCTGAGTGAGAGCTGTAGATCAGATAGTTATACTGATTATAGATTAGTATAATAATTACATTTGGTCTGACAAACTCTGACAGTACATTTATTGCACAATTGTCGAAAAGTGGCCCAGTCAGCATTACTGCACCTGGCTTTATTTGGTTTAATAAGTAACAGCTCAGTAGTGAAGCAGGCCCTGAGAATCTAGAGCACAATGTGACTGTGGAAGAGATCCCTGAGGATTTTTTTCACATGACAATCTAACACAGGTGATGGGCAGTGATTGAAGATACTGACTGAAGAGCTTCAATTGTGTTGGTTGATTGATCAATTAATTAATAAGCTTACAGAAATTTGCTTTAAAAGAGTAGATAAATTGTTTCACCAGTCTGATTTCAAACCTCCCAGAATAATAGATTCAGACTGGTGCAGGGATATTAATTCAGTAAGATGGTCAAAGGAAGCAAAGCTTGGAGTCTCAGTGTGACTGGGCAAATAATAAATGAACATGGTCTACTTTTGATGGCTGAGCAGAGAGCAAATGTTCAATGAACTATTCATAATAATTTTCTGGATGTACAAGACTCAATAATATCAGGAGTAGTCACAGAGGATTCAGTAGAAGGTGAGTTAATGTCAGTGATGGGTTGAGGTAATAGGACTTTTAAGATTGAAGTTACAGTCTGACTTGGGTGTGCTGGTGCATAGAACAAGAAACCCAAGAATTATTTTGACCAGAACAGACAACAGAGGTGTGTTTCATAAACTAAGTTTAACAGTGAGTCTGGGTAGTTGAAATCATGTGGAGTCAGTAGTCAGTAGTGGAGCTGTAGCAGAAATGAGCCAGGTGGTACAGGAGCGGAGAGTCAATTCGATGTTGGAAGCTAGGAGCTGTGACCCTTCTAAGTTTGGATGTAAGATGCCTATTTTTTTAAGAGGCTTATTTAAAATTGCAGCAAAGTTGTCTCCAAAGGGAATGCCTTTAAACACAGTGACCCTGCTGCCAGATGTGCAGTTGAAGGAGATGACTGAACTTTAAATCATCAAAACATAGGAAGGGCAGCGGGCCAGAAATAACCTGCTGCTTCCATATGAAGGCCTCCTTGGAATCCTGTCACCACTGATTTAAAAAACCAATAATGAGAAGCTGACATGCTGCACAAACTGCATTTTAAAGGAAGACTTTTAATTTTACACATCATAAGGAGTTAAAGGGAAATGTGTACTTGTCATAAATCAGAATCAGAATCAGAATGCCTTTATTGTCATTATACACAAGTACAATGAGATTAGAGCCGTTACCAATATCAGTGCAAAAAAGCAGTATGAAAAGACATAAAAAAATATAATATATAAAATATATATGTAAAAAATATAAAAGTATATACAATATAAACATGGAGGTGAGGTACAGTGTTTTAAGTATAAATATGTATTGCACAAAATGTATGTTGTCCATTTGTTATATTATAGAATATTGCACATTGGTGGAATATTGCACATTATTGCACATATAAAAGTTATTGCACTGAAAAACAGTTTAACAGTGTTACATTGAAAAAATCAGTGCATGTGGGAGTTCAGGGTGGTTATAGCTTTCGGAAAGAAGCTGTTTTTGAATTGGTTTGTATTAGTTTTAATGCACCCGTACCGTCTCCCAGAGGGCAGCAGGTCAAACAGATCAGAGCCAGGGTGTGAACTATCTTTGATGATGGTAGTGGCTCTGCTGAGGCAGCGGGAGGTATAGATGTCCATCAGAGAGGGGAGAGGGCAGCCACTGATCTTCTGTGCCGTCTTTATGACTCTCTGCAGCCTCTCCCTGTCTGCTACGGTGCAGCTGCCATACCATACATTGATGCAGTATGTCAGCAGGCTCTCAATGGATGAGCGGTGGAAGGTCAGCAGCAGGTCAGTGTTGAGGTTATGATTCCTGAGGACTCTCAGGAAGTGTATCCGCTGCTGAGCCTTTTTGATGATTGATGTGATGTTGTCTGACCAGGAGATGTCGGCGGAGATGAGGACACCGAGAAACCTGTAGGTGTGGACCCTCTCCACACACTCGCCATTGATGTAGAGGGGGACTGGGTCGGTGCTGTTCTTCCTAAGGTTGATGATAATCTCTCTGGTCTTTTTGGTGTTGAGAGTGAGGTTGTTCTCAGAAGACCAGGCTGCCAGCTTCAGGACCTCCTCCCTGTAGGCAGCCTCATCACCCTGGAGATGATTCCGACCACTGTAGTGTCTTCAGCAAACTTGACGATGAGGTTGTTGTTGTGGGCCAGGCTGCAGTCATGGGTGTAGAGGCAATCAACGATACAACACCTTTTTATTCGCCTAGAATTAGAAATGACGGGCCCTGTACCGTCGATTTGTGGAGTCAGTGGTAACACCGGTGGAAACCAGAGGGGGGCAGTAGTGCTGCAGCTGCATGGTCGCTGAAGAACGGAAGTGTCTGCTCGTTGGTTTCTGGAGCAGGAAGTGGCGTAAAAAGCGGTGCGTGCGGAGAAATCAGGAACACTAACAACAACAATCCCGCTCTCCTGAATAAACAGAGCGGTGATGTCTCGCTTCAAAAAAACAGACAAAGTGAATCACATGGCAGATTTTGGGTCGGCAAAGCCCGGACCGACGGTCCCCAACGGCCTGCTGAAGGCAGCACGAAAGACCGGCCATCTCAACCTTTCTGGGCGAGGTTTGACAGAAGGTATCGTCCTTTTTTTTTAAAAAAAAAAGTAGTTTTCATCTGTTTTATGTGTCCGTTTCTTAAATGTCAGGCTGTGATTTTACTCCAGGAACGAACCGTGGTGCTCATTGGAACGGGTGGAGAAAACTGTCATGTTTGATGTGTGATAGAAGAGTATCAGCTAAATGAAAGGAAAAGTGGACAAAACTGTGGTGAGACCAGTGATGATCTTGGTCTAGAGACAGTGAGGAAAAGACAGGAGGCAGAGCTGGAAGTAGCAGAGATGAAGATGTTGAAGTTCTCTTTGGGAATGACCAGGATGGATAGGATCAGGAATGAGTACATCAGAGGGACAGCACATGTTAGAGGCTGTGGAGAGATAAAGTGAGAGAGGCCAGACTGAGATGGTTCAGACATGTCCAGAGGAGAGAGAGTGAATATGTTGGTAGAAGCATGCTGAGTTTGGAGCTGCCAGGCAGGAGGCAGAGAGGAAGACAAAAAAGGAGGTTTATACATGCAGTGAAAGAGGACATGAAGGTAGTTGGTGTGAGAGAAGAGGATGTAGAAGATAAGGTTAGATGCTGGAGACTGATTCACCTTGATGACCCCTGAAGTAAAAAGCTGAAAGAAAAAGAAGAGGAGAGATGTGACCTAAAGAGTCAAAGCTCAAGTAAATTATTTTTAACACATTCTACACAGTTTAGTATCTTTTACTCCAGAGCTTACTTGGTTTGTTTGATTTTGGGGATTAGAAAATGCTAACTATTTGTTGAAGTGGATGGACTTTTTTAAAAAAGAGCTGTAATTGGAAAAATCATTGAGCTATTATTATTGAGCTATTATTATTATTATTATTATATTATTAAAAAATCATTGAGCTATTATTATTATTGGTATTGGATAGAGGTAAAATGAAAAAATCTGCCAAATGTATGTAATTGCTAGTTTACATCATTGAATCATTTTGTCTCAGTTCCACAGAATGTGTATCGTATAAACTGTGACGCACCAGAGGAAGCCAAGCAGACTTCATTCTCTGGAGATTCAGATCGCTGGTGGGAACAGACTGATCTCACCAAACTCTTACTGTCTTCCAATCAGCTGACGCAGTTGTCAGATGACATCAGGCTACTTCCTGCACTTGCTGTGCTTGATGTAAGTAAGAGCAACTCTACTTCTCTCAGTAGTTGTAATACGTGTGTGTCTTGTCAAAATGGATTATATGTCAAACTACAGTGATTTCATTCCACATGTTCATTCCTGGAATATTCCAGAAATGTGAATAATCAGGCAAACAATTTCTTTTATTTTGAATAAGGTTTACATACATTATAATTAATCACAAAATAAATATTGACCAAAAATCACCCTAAAGGAATAATGAACTGGTCAATGTTCAACAGTTTTTCTACAGTGCTGTGTGGTTGTGGACCCAGCCCTTTGTTTCAGCTGCTAATTCTTCTAGACAACAACTCCTTCAATCCTCACTGACATAAACAGCACATTAACAATATCCCTGAAGTGGCTCAACGATATTGAGGTCTGCAGACAGTGATGGCTCCTCCAGAACCTTCCCTCGTTTCTACTGTAGCCACTGAGCGGTTCGCTTGCCTTTGGGTTTTGTATGATTGTCTCGTCTGTAAGGTCCTTGTGTGTTCAGCTTAACTCCCATGCCAGTATCCAGCTCCATGCTTCACAGTCGGGCTGCTCTGCTTTCCCTGTAGACCTTATTAACTTCTGTCCAGCCTTTAATGACTGTGACGAGTACTCGGGCTTGTCCCGGTGTTGTTGGCAATATTTTAAGTGGGTCAATAATAACATTTTTCTGACTCAATTTGACTCTGAGCTGAGAAACTCCCTGACTGTTTACACAGATGTTTATTACAATAAAACAGGTATTGAAACCTGCCCCTGATATTCAATTGAACTCGTGTGAATATAGCAAAGTGGTGAAGGGCTGACCTGAATGATCATTCATGTATTCCATGAAATTGGCATAAAAATATTTAATAAGTTACTAAGTTTTTCCAAGAAATCCAAACTTAACATGTCTGTATATCACTGCACTCTTTTTTCCAGCTGGATGACAACCAGCTGAGCTGCCTGCCAGAGGCCTTGGAGGAGCTGCAGGAGCTGCAGCAGCTGCGACTCAGGTAAACAGAAACTGAAACCAACACTTCTTTAACCACTGACGAGAGTATCAGCGCCATGCTGCCGGATGTAGACTACAGACACAGATCAGACCCGTGCAAAAGCCTCGTTTCCACTGCTCCTCCCAGAGACAATCTCAGGAACCAGTGACCGTTTAGAGAGAAACCGGTAAAAACGAAACAAGCACCAGAACTGTAACAGAATTATTGTTGTTGTGTTTTACAACGCTTCCACTGGTATTTTCTCCGGCTGTGGAGCCAGTCACAACCAACTGACGTCAGTCCCAGCCTGGATGTGCAGATTGAGGAACCTTGCCATTCTAGCCCTACAGTTCAACCTGCTGGAAAATCTGCCAGAGGAACTGGGACACCTGACGAGTCTGATCGAGCTGGTAAATACACCCACACTACCATTCTTTTAGGCGGATCAACCCCTGATGGGGTTTTTGTTGTCTTTTCAGGATGTGTCCAACAATCATCTGGAAACGCTGCCCTCCAGCCTGGGCTGCCTCACAAATCTGAAGAAGCTCAGCCTGGCTCATAACAAGCTCCGCCTTCTGCCTGACAGCATCGGCCAGCTACCATGTGCGTAATCTGCTTTCACAGTGGTGTCCACCAGATTGTGAATGGTCCTGTCCTGTGATGAGCTGGATAAGCCCCTATGACCACGTTAGGGGAGAGCTTACTCAGGTGTGCTCTGAAAACACCTCCCCAGTGGACTGGTGAGGTGGGACTGTTGCCATGGCAGTGGTGTCAGTGCCGTAGTGCTTGTGTCATAAAATGTTTTAGAAATACCATAAAGAAAGCTCCAGACCCCCCAGTGACATGGGGACATCCAGGCTGGGCAGACATCAGTCCTCACTCGGCTCCTGCTCCAGAGCCCCACACAGGCGCCAAAACAACAGGGCCAAACCCCCCCAGCTCCTGGAACAGAGCTTTTTAAACAAGAGAGCCTGAAGCTGCTGAGCTGATCTTTGGATCTGTTGCAGAACCCTCTTAGACTGGGGGGTGATTTACTCACAGGATATCAGCCCAGGGGGGGGGTGCGGCAGGTGTGATAGATGCTGGTTTGACAGATGTCGTAGGTGTGACAGATGTCGTTTGACAGATGTTGGTGTGAGAGATGTTGGTGTGACAGATGTTGTTATTTGACAGATGTTAAGATGCTGGACTGCAGCAACAACCAGCTGTCTGATGTTCCCACAAGCCTGTCACAGATGTCTGCTTTGGAACAACTCTACCTGCGACACAACAAGCTCCGTGTCCTCCCAAACCTCCAATCACCAGTTCTGAAGGTACCAACCAATTCCCAAGGCTCCGACGGGGCTGCCTTTCTTTGTTCTCTTAGCTGCGAGGGTCCGGAGTCTCAACCACCTCTGTCCTTTTCTCCTTCTGTCCTCTGATCAATGAGCCAAATTTTACTGGGAGGGTTAAAGTTGTCCAACATTTTTGGGTGAAACCACCAGAACATTGTTCCATTTATTCTGTTCATTTACATGAGAATGCCTGAAGATGTAACAAGACGAGACTTGGCTCCAAAGCAGAGCGATCCGCTATGCTGAGGCAATTGTTGTCATGTAAACGCTGATGGAGCTTTTCAGCGAGGATTAGCAGTTTTGAAACAGGAAGTTTTTTCATCATTTTTGGGATAAAGTTCCATGTGGTCGTAGATTTGAGCATATTTACATTGACTCCCATGCAATGTTCATCGTTCTCAGAAGCAGCTCCACCTCCTCATCAGTCCTGTAAAACCTTGGTGATCACTTAACTGATGTTGTGATCATGTACTTAAAATTCAGAAGACAAAAACGAGCCTATGCCTACACATAGCTGTTCATCACCACCACCTACTGGGCAGGCGTAGTATTACACCATTTGGTATCTGTATAGGGATCGTTTTTGATAAGGGAGCGAATTCATTATCGTGAACGGGGCCTGATCCATCAGGTCACTGCCCGGCGGGATCTATTATTTCTCGTGTTTGAGGTCAACAGTTTTTCTGAGTGTGCGAGGCAGTGTTGGCGAAGCCCACGCCTCAGGACTGCGTCCCCTCCTCATGGGGATCAGGGCCCAAGGCCATTTGTCACCGGGTTTCTGAAGATGATTCATACAGCTCAAGTAGGTTGTTTCTGTTGGTGCGTGCAGGATTTATATTGTGGGAACAACCAGATTGAGCAGCTGGAGCCGGAACAATTGTCCTCTCTGTCGTCCATCTCTGTCTTGGAGCTCAGAGACAATAAGATCAAAAGCCTTCCTGAGCAGATCACCATACTGAGCACTGTCACGCGCCTGGACCTCACCAACAACGACATCAGCAGGTAGGCCATCAGATCCCCGCAGACAACAGCCAGCTGGTGTCAGATGCATCTGCCTTGGTTCCTCTGACAGACTCAGGCTGTGAAGGGTTAATGGATGTGTGTACTGGTGTGTCTGTCAGCCTTCCAGCATCCCTGGGCTTGCTCCCTCATCTGAAAGTGGTGTTGCTGGAGGGAAACCCTCTGCGAGGCATCAGGAGAGACTTGCTGACTGTAGGTGAAAACACTGCCCTGCTGACACAAAGAAATGTGAATGTTGGTGATTGACATATCACCTCTTTTCTCTTCAGAAAGGCACCACAGAACTTCTGAAATACTTAAGAGGAAGAATTACAGGTACTTGTCGCTTCTTCCTGTTGAGACAGCTTAGTCTTGGTTTATTGGTCACTCTGTTGTGTGTGTTTTTTAGAGGGCCCTGCTACTAAAGCAGATGAAGAAGCTACAGCCATGACCTTACCCAGCCAGGCTAAAGTTAATGTCCACAACATTCAAGCTCTGAAGATACTGCAGTACAGGTGAGATGCACCACGTGCCCTCTGGTCTCTCCTGAAGCTCCTCTTAACCCTACTGATGTGCCCCAGCACGCATGGATATCCACGTTAGTCTCAGACCTCACCTTCTGTCTGAGCTCATTTTATCAACAATCCCTTGAATGGGTTAAAATGTTAAATAACAGTTCATCCAAGACTGATATTGCTCAGTATTCTCAGTTCTAATTAACATTCTTCTGGTACAGATTAAACAATCTCCTTTGATGTACAGTATTAAAAACACTTTATATATATTATATTTCTTTTTTTGTTTGTTTCTGCTCTGGCAGAATAAAAGTCACACTTTAACCATTGTTTTAAGTTTCACCAGCATTTCTCTCATTTAAGTTTGCAGTCACTCGTGACTGCTGCATCAGTCATTTCCTTTGTGTGTGTCTGTGTGTGTGTGTGTGTGTGTGTGTGTGTGTGTGCGTGTGTGTGTGTGTGTGTGCGTGCGTGTGCACGCACGCAGTGAGAAGCAGGCTTCAGCCATCCCCGATGAGGTGTTTGATGCTGCAGTGAACCAAGGTGTTACTGCTATTAACTTCAGCAGGAACCTGTTGACTTCAGTACCATCCAGGTACACACTGTTATTCCCATGCCAACCATACAGCTGTGCAGATGGTTATGCTCCACCCACCGCTCCTCTGCTCTCTCTCTGCAGACTTTTGGAATTTCATCTGTCACTGTCAGATATTAATCTGGGTTTCAACAAACTGAGCGACTGTGACCCCGTCTGCAGCTTGTTGCAGCTGACTCATATTGACCTCAGGTACTCTCTCTCTCTCTCTCTCTCTCTCTCTCTCTCTCTCTCTCTCTCTCTCTCTCTCTCTCTCTCTCTCTCTCTCTCTCTCTCTCTCTCTCTCTCTCTCTCTCTCTCTCTCTCTCTCTCTCTCTCTCTCTCTCTCTCTCTCTCTCTCTCTCTCTCTCTCTCTCTCTCTCACACACACACATCCTGTATATGTGACTGTTGACCCCAGTTCAAACTGTGGTTAAGTTCAAACAGAAAGCAGAGAGGTCACATCTGTAATTTCCATGTTTATTCTCATCTCTTCAGCTTCTCTTATTATTAGGTCTACTATAATACGACTTATTTCTATTATTTGTTTTCCGTCTGCTGGTTGTTCCATTCTTCTCACCGTTGTCCCTCATGCTGGTCCCATGTATTTATGTTTCCGTGTTGGCCCTCCCTGAGGCTCTACTGTAGCTCCTCTCCTGGGCAGCATTGGCCCCCACATGCATCGCTGAGCCACAGCCCACTGACCCCAGTTCCTTCCTTCCTGCACACTGCGAGCTGCTACTGGTGAAGCTCTGACCCAGTAGCCTAGCTGGAATCCTTCAGCTTGTATCAATTTTCTGTTTCTCTCTCATCAAGGATACGTCCTGAATCCTGAGGAGGTGATCAGTGTTGTCCACCTCATCAGTGCTAATTATGGCATGGCTGACTGGTGCGCCCCCCTATGCTGAGAAAGTTTCCAGTTGTGGTCCCCCCACTGTTCTGTCAGCCTAACCCTAACCCCCAGGCCAGCAGCATCTCCATTGTAGCCAGTAGCTCGTGCATCTGCTGTAAAGAGCACTGACTGTGATCTGTAACCATCGCCTGTTATTACAGGAACAATCAGATGAGCAGTTTACCAGCAGACCTGAGGAACCTACAGAAATTGCGTTCCATCATACTCAATCACAACAGGTATCTGCCACGGTCAATCCTCTTTAACCCTACATACATCTAGAGTGTCGCAGGCTGTCAATTGTCTAAATAAGTGTCAGAATGTGAGGGTGTGTTACAGCAGTGGTCCCCAACCCCTACCGGTCCGCGGATCAATTGGTACCGGGCCACCAAGAAATAATTTATTATTTCCGTTGTGTTTATTATCTGAGTCTGAACAATCTTTTATTTTGAAAAATGATCGGATTCTCTCGGTTACATCTTGGTCACTTGAGCGCTAAAAGCTATCAAAATGAGTAAAAAACAGACCTGGTTTCTTTTTTGAAGGGGAAAAGGCCCAGATTTAGATTTACATTTGCAATATAAGCAATCTATGTGTACCACCCCAGTCCGTGGTAAAATTGTCAAGCATTGGTACTATTATTGTCCGCGATGATAAAAAAGGTTGGGGAGCACTGTGTTACAGCATTACAAACGTGTAGAACAGCATGTCTTTAATGACACCTCGCATATGTGAATGTAATCACACAGGCAGGAGAAGGCGGGACTGGTTCATGTGTCATTTCTACCAATGACAGGTTCAAATCCTTCCCCGAGGTCCTCTATCACATAGTTTCCCTGGAGACCATATTGCTTGGCAACAACCAGGTGGATGGGGTGGATCCCAGTCAACTAATGAAGCTGAGTCATTTGTCAACTTTGGATCTGTCGAACAATGACCTGCTGAAAATCCCCCCAGAGCTGGGTCTGTGTACCAGCCTCAGGTGAGTGTGTGTGAGTGTGTGTACCAGCCTCAGGTGAGTGTGTCTGTGTGTACCTGCCTTAGGCAAGTGTGTGTATACCAGCCTCAGGTGTGAGAGAGAAAGTGTGTGTGTGTGTGTGCGTGTGTGTGGGTGTGTACGTCAGATGTGTGAGATTAAGCTGAGTTAACCCTAACCCTGGATAAAGCCTACTGTCCCACAGGTGTCTCAGTCTGGAAGGGAATCCGTTTCGTGCTCCTCGAACAGCTATCGTGGCCAAAGGGACTGATGCCGTGATGGAGTACCTCCGTAGCCGTATCCCCACATGAGAGCATTGGCAGACCATGAAAGCTTCTCTCTGAAGCCGATTTAGGAAGTGTTAAACACATATGCTATAAAAATGGCTTCTCAATCAGACTTTTCTTCTCTTGTTTTTTTCATGTTACAACACTTTGGTCTTGCAGGTATGCTCACAGCAGCCATGGTGGTATTGGTCTGGTTAAAATATACTATCACTCTATTAGCACACGGTACTGCTCCTTCAGACTCCTGGGGATCTGGGGTACCTCCTGATCTTTAGGGGTACCTTCTGATCTTTGGGGTACCTCATGATCTTTAGGGGGTACCTTCTGATCTTTAGGGATAGCTCCTGATCTTTGGGGTACCTCAGGACTTCAGGGGTACCTTCTGACCTTTAGGGGTACCTCCTGATCTCTAGGGTACCTCATGATCTTTTGGGGTACCTTCTGATCTTTAGGGATACCTCCTGATCTTTAGGGGTGCCTTCTGATCTTTGGGGTACCTCATGATCTTTTGGGGTGCCTTCTGATCTTTGGAGCACCTCCTAAGGAGCTGGATGGGATCATCTAGAATCTAGATGAACATGTTCCTGTCTGTATTATTGTGAAGTCCTGCAGCTGGAAAGAGGTGCTGTCAGGCCGTTTTTTAACCCTTCTGTTACTGTAACTGTTGTTTGCCAAGGGGTTTGTCCCATCGTGGATGTGCAGGTCAGGGTCATTCAGATGTTTTTTCAAGCAATAGCAGCAGTCTTCTGCTCATGTTTCTGCTGATGCTCTGTGACTAAATGGCACAAAGAACACAACCTCTAGGCACTGTTTTGAACAAAGTTTTATTGATACTGTCATCCAGGACAGATGCAACCTGACAAGATGAATATATTTAAAAGTATGAAGTCTTCAACAATTGTCAATAATCCTCAACCACATGGCATATTATTCATTTAGCCTCCAGGAGCTTAATGCAGATATAAATCCAGACAAACGGCTTATAAACTGGTTTTAAACTGAATAGAAAGCCAGTGGAACTGACATAAGCTCTACTCACTAGTAAATGCCACATCACTGCTTCACCTTGTTTTTCTTGCTGCAACTAGATAAAACCTCTGACAGGAAGAAACTAACACCATTACAAACAAAATATATTTATTGTTTAACAAAAGTTTTACAGAAAACATTCAGATCTGTTTATGACAGACAGCAAATCATATTCTTAAAACCTCATACAAACTAAAAAAAGATGTTTTTTTTAAGTCCTACTGACACTACAATCCTATGATCATGTGAGGAGCTGTATCTGGACGGAATGCTAGACTGGGCCTTTACTGGTCGTTTCAGAGTGGACTGGAGAGGCACCAGCCGCACACCTGACGGACGCCCAGACAGATCACTGTTTCAAAATGGCCAAACCCCTTACAATATTTACAAAAATATAAAATGTAAATAAAAATACAAACACATTTTCTGTTTTAAAACTTTTTTAAGAAGGGAGGACTGAGGTGTTGAAGGTTTGCTGGAAAACTGGCTGTTGCTCAATGGTGTGGTCCTCCACAGAGCTAGTTATCTGTCTTCTGCTTCTTGGTTTCAACTTCATCCTGCAAGTAAGAAGACCACAGTCAGGCTTCAGCTGGGTGGACACACAAGCAGCAACCAATCATACATCATGACTGCTTTACTCTATAATTGGCTGTATTAGATTTAAAAAGGCTAAAGTGGTTGTATATTGGCAGCAGTCACATTGTTGGCTGCTCCAGAAGGAAGAGTCAAACAGTTCAGGGCCTAATTAAGGCGAATCTCTCCATAATCGCTATGTTCAGCTGCTGTCATCAGGAACAAAATGTTCAAACTCGGTCACATCATTCACCTCCCAGGTGACCCGACAGCCTTTAAACTTTAATCATGTGGGTGAGAGCAAAATACTCTGACCTCTTCGTCGTCGTCATCGTCGTCTGCCGCTCTCTTCCCTGTTGGTCCATCCAGATCATCGTCGTCGTCGTCATCTTCATCACCTGGAAATAAAAGCCCATTAGACTGTTGAGGTTTGACCACACACACACACAAACATATACAGTCGTATCATGTAAACATATGTTGGTTCTTTAATGGCGATCTCATGTTGACGCGTAGGTGTAATTTGGCTCAGTTTCTCACACATCACGGCGTGAACATCGTTCTTTTCTCAGGTTCGTGTACAGTTACAAACACAGACCCCAGTTATCTCCATCTACCCTCTCACTAACACTCTTGAATTGTAAACTCTCTCAGATCCCAGCGCCTGTGTCCCATGTTTACGCTGGAGAGCAGCAGCTGGGAGCTCCCTGAACCTCTTGAGATCTTCCACAGGCTGAGGAGAACCAGCAGGCTGCAGTTCCAACAGTCACCAACTAGTGGCAGGCTCGCCTCTCCGCTGACACTTACCCTCTCCATCCTCCTCATCCTCTCCCACGTCCTCTTCATCCTCCTCTACCTCGTTGTCCTGCTCAGCATCATCCTCGTCCTGCCATGATGTAACATGCCAGTTTCAGCGATCAGCGGAGAACACCCAGTTCAATTGTGCTGAGAACAAGAGCTCATGAGGTCTCACAGTTTTGCCATTGGCAGCAGCATCCTCTCCATTCTCTGCCTCTTCAGTCTGTTTCTTGTCCTTCAGCTCCTACACACACACACACACACACACACACACACGGGTGCGCACACACGATTTTATGAAAATTAACAGACTGCAAGTTTATTGCATGTTAATGTTTTCACAAAATGGAAGTGGAACTTTCACATTTGAAAACACACGGTCTTCGTCGTGTTCCTCGATTATGGTTGTGCTGGAAAGCTCAAAATAACTATGATTATTAACCCCGTAGATGCCGGTGTATCACTTCATGTATTTATCAAAGGTGACTAGTGTACAGATACAGACCAAAGCAGTACACTAACCTGTACAAATTTAAGACAACTGTTATATAAATATGTTTAACCTTCAGTTCGTTACACAGGTAGAAGTAAATCTACACATTCATTACTGGAGTAGCGAGACCGTGCGTGTGACACCGTTGAGTCTTAAGGGGAACTGTATTGATGATGCTTGCAGATTAAAACAGCCACTCGGAAAATCAGCGGATATTTATTTCCACGCGTGCGTGCCTCGACAGCGCAGCCACGCTGCGTGATTCGGGCTGCGGGCTGATCTTTACGGGTCCTGCCTCCATTTTCATCCTCTGCGGATGAACACGAGCCGCACGCCGCCTTTTCTAAACAGGCGGCGCTTTCACGCGCTCGCCTCCCATTGGTCGACCGGCCGAAACTCCGCGGCTCCGCCCGGCGGCTTGAAACCCGACACCGACCGGGGAGGCTGCTCAGTCTGTGCGGGGCTTCGGCGCCCTCCGCGTCCGTGACGGTGGCGCCAGCGCCGAACTACAACTCCCAGCACCGCCCCCCCCTACCGCCACCACCTCCCACTCCCCCTCCCTCCCTCCCTCTCCCCCCGGTCCCTCCTCTCGGCTAATTAGAGCAAGTGTAGGCAAATAGGATCAGGCTGCCCGCGGCTCAGCGTTCGGCGCTCCGGAGCGTTTCTCAGCCCCGCTGAAGGTGACCATTGGCGGCGGCGTCGAAACGCGCAACGCTCTCCCGTGCCTCCACATCGAGTCACCTCCGGCAGGCTGACCTTTTCTGGCTTTCCCCAACCACATTTTCTTTCACACTTTCCTTTCTCGTCCGTCGGTGGTTCCCCTCCCGGTGTTCTGCGCCAGTGGAACCGAGCGAGGCGCCGCTCACGACCGTCGGGATGGGGCATATTAATATGGATAAATCCAGACTTCGATCTAGATCCAGCGATCTACACCAATAATTCAGATCTTTACAGCCCCCAGACAAACATCATATCAGCCATTAATCCCCGACAGGCAGCGATGTTGAGGCTGGACGGATCGAACCAGCGGTTGAATAAAAGACAATGAGGATAATGAAGCAGGAGCAGTGTGGGGGGATAAACCGACACAAACATGAATAAACATAACCCAGCGATGCTTGAGCCGCACAAATAAGCCCGCTCATTCACCACAAACCCTTTAAGTTTATAGCCAACGCATTGACAACTATTCACTGGAAATATAACCGAAACTCGAAGATAATACGCCTGCACCACAAAGTGGAAAAAAATAATTTGCAAAAAAGGATTCGGAGCTCGGAAGAATTATAAAACTATAAATATGACCGGTCGTATGGGTCATTGTTGAACGAGCACGGGCGCTAATCCCACTCAGGGCTCCGTGTCGGTGGAGGAGGCAGAGCGGGGGTCGGCGGCGGCTCCAGCCCGCCAGAGTGATTCGCGGGCCGGGCTCGGAGGTTCCGAGGCTCGGACCCGCTCCGGTCAGGTTTCATTGTGTCACACCAACAACCTGCCTCCGCGGCACACAGCTGCTTCCGTGCGCGGCTCAGGTTCACGGCCGATTTTGAAGAGAGTCGCTGATGTTTCCGTGCGCTGTGAAACAAAGAGCCCCTCCAGCGGCTCCTAAAACAGCTTTATTAACAGTCTGGCACCGCCGAGCGGGGACGGCGGCACACACGACACCGGCGGTCCGTACCTTCGCGCTCAGTTCTCCGCTGCTCTCCACTTTACTGTCCGCCATGATGGGATTACAGAAAAATATTATCCAGTCAGACAACTGCAAAACCTACTAATTACACGCAAAATGCTCTTCCAGTTGTGGCTCAAAGCGCTGTTCTTCCTGCAGCCCGACGGCGTACCTTCTGACGGGGCTGCCCGATATATAGAGCAATGGGGCGGGGCAAGGTGACTGCAAGTGGGCGCTGATTGGTGAAGCTGCTTCAAACGCAGTTGGTCAGAGGAAACAATAGGCATCCTTCTCTTGTGCGTGTGCGCGCGTGTGTGTGTGCGTGCGTGTGTATGTGCGTGTGTGATATCTTGTACTTGCTACATACTGAATACAAAAATCCACATTCTACTATCAAAGTGAGGACATTTTTGGGAAGTGAAGACATTCTGTCTGGCCCTCACAACTTCAATGGACTGTTTGAGGGTCCAGACCTTTTTTAAGGTTTAGAACTGGGTTTAGGTCAAGTTTGGAATAAGGGTCAGGGGGTTAGTTGTGAGGGTGAGGGGCTGGGTAATACATTGACAGACTGCATCACATGCGTGTCTCTATAATGGATTTAACTCTCAGGTGGTTTAGGGTGGTAATTATCTTATTTGTAACATGCTACTTTTAAAATGGTACTCTCTTACTGTGACCAAAGGTAATATTCACATTGTGATTATAATTCTGACTACAGTTGAAAGTGGCAGAGTTTTATAGCTTGGAGACATGTGAGAACAAAACTGGGGGTGTGTTTGTTAAATGTGATGATCCTTCTCAGGCATTCACATTTGCATTGACCTCAGGACCTGCATATACATTTACAACCCTCATCACATTGCAAATAATGTCACCTTTTATTGATCAAGTCTTTAAGAAGACCAAAGTTATTGGTTCCATCCCAGCCCACAACATCAAGTGATTGTCATTCATGTGGACATGTCCATGAGTGAGACCTTCTGCAGTTGTCCTCAGTATTAGGTTGTGCATGAACATTATCCTAACATGAACGTGAGGGTGGAAGCAGACTGGTAATGCCAGGTGCTCCCAGTGGTCAGAGATGACCAGAAAAGTGCCATATAAGCACAGTCCATTTATCATTTATCCTTTAGAATGTTATGAACCTGTGGCTCCTGGAAAAAAAACAATTATTTCATCACTGCTGGCAGAGGTGTAGAACAGTCCTCACAGAACCTCAGAATACTGAACTCTCCAGAACCAGGGATGGCATCTGATCCTGGCTAGCTCCAGAAGCAGCTTATTAAATCACTTGTTTACCTGGCTTTCATGTTGCTCTGACTTCCTCTTGTAACATGGCTATTAGTGCTGGGGTAGCACCAATATGATGTGTAGCATAAATATAGATAGGTGCAAGTCGTATGTAATGACAACATCATGAGGGATTGGGTTTGTTGAGGCTAAATATAAATTATACACCTTCTACCTTCTGTTGTGTAGAAAATGGCCCATTAAACATAATAATTAAGTAACATTTCTCCAGCCATTATATTTGCCTCTGCAGCTGTATCCCATGTATATTGAATTTAGACTTTTGGGTTGGGTTGTCTGAATGTTCTGAGACATCCATACTTCATATTTTCTCTGAAGCTGTATATACAGTATGTATATGATTGATGCTAAATATGTAGTTTAGATCATTTCAAGTCCAATCAACCTACAAAATATATTCTTATTAGCTGGACAAATTCACTTTATTACACCACATCAACTTTATTTTCTTTATTTCCATCTTGTGTTGGTCATTGCAGTCTTTCCTCTGCTACTGAATGTAACTATGTTTTGCTCTTATTCTCAAATGCATTGGTTTACAACCAAATGCTGAAGTTTTCTGTTGTGTGGGAGAAAAGGACAAGAGAGGAGGAGACTGTGCTAGAGATGAGTGGAGACCATTGGAAGAGATGGAGGAAAGGAGTGGATGAAGGAATGAGGGAGAGGGAAAGAAGGGGAGGCAGGACTGGGAATTAAAGGAGGGCAGACAGGTGGGAGGGAGTGAGGGAAGAAGTAGGGCTGGAAAGAAATTTAACCACAACAGCTCTTAGTAATCATTTGTGTGTTTTGGTTTTTTTTTTTTTTTTTTTAAAAAAAAGGTTTGAAAACGTTGATTTTCAACACAAACAATAAAAGCACAAAGGTGAGACCGGACGGCAATAACTGTCGACTTTCCTAATCCTACTTCGGACCCTTTTCAATCTGTCCGCCAGCAACATATGCGCTTGTGTCTCCATTTGTCGACGTTTTCAAATCAGATAACCGCCTCCATCGACTGTGGTCCTAACATGGCGGTGTGCCGCTCCGGAGCCGTGTGGCGTCGCGCTTTTAGAAGACGCCTCTGATTGGTTAGTGAAGTGGAGCGAACGCGCGGTTGACGCTTTGCGTGAGCTGATTGGACGACAGAACTGTCTGTCAGGAAGAGGCGGGTCCTCGTGAGGCGGCGGCGCAGTGCGGGGCTGGAGCGAAGGTCCGGGATGGAGCATGGACAGAGCAGAGGGCGCGTTGGCCGATTTGATTGCAATAATGCAGTGGATTCTTACAACACCCTATATCCGTACACACGGTTAAGATAACGTTTGTCTTCGACGACACTTGGCGTGGTTGAAGTTCCAGCTACACCAGCAGGGGGCGGCAGGGCGCAGGCAGAGCCGACTGATGACTGATGACCCGGTCAGGAGCCAAAGCTGCAATGTCACCTATGAGGAAGACGCGGCTGCGGCATCCATGTCGTTCCTTTATCACGAAGATCAGCAGCAAAGCTGCTCCAAGGGCCGAATTAAACAACCCTTTCATCCCAAGATAAAAACACTGAATCTGCTAGATAAAGGCTGGCAAAAAAAGATTTCTGGGACACATTACGGTCTTGAATCGTCTCCATAACATTGTTTTTCATTGTAGAAAAGGGTTGGTAAAGCAACCTTTATGACAACTGTTATCTCACAAACCTCTGGATTTAGAATAGGCTCGGGTTAATTTAGCCAATAATATGCTTACTGTCAATACATTTGTTTGACATATGGTTTTCACAACACGTTTTAAAGAGATATGATTCCTAAGAGAAAAGTTACGAAACTGTATTTGTATTTTAATTTGATCGTCACCACCGTGGAAGAATTACTTGGTTTCTAAGGGTAAGATCAGTGTCTTTGGTTCCGCTGTCGTCCCGGGTGATTTCCCCCTCCGCCATCACAGGACAAACCACGCGACGCCGTTGAAATGGCGGTGAGAGGACCCACCAATGGGAGAGGCTGCCCCGGGATCCCGGACTGGATCAGCTCGGGGAAGTGGAGCTGGGGCTGAGCTCCAACACCGCACGCTACTTGTATTGTTAATGCCACTGCCGGTAATACTAATGGTTACGTTGATAATAATCACGACGACGACTATATGCGAAAGGTTGATGACATTTTTACGCCTCACACCTTAAATCACGCATTAATGCTGACGCGACCTTCATTAATGAAGACGTGTGCGCTCGTGTCAGCCAATCACGTCGACGAGAAGGAGTTTCATTTTCACGGGGTCGCCTGTGAACAAATTTCCCTGCATTAACACGACGACTGAAACTGCATCCAGAGAGCTTTGTATAAACAAGGTTCCGACATTCATTAAATTGAACTAACCCAACTTGGAACAAGGTGAAATAGAACATTTTATAATTGTTAATACACCAAGCCTGTATATGGCACTTTAAGAAGCAAAGTAATGCACAAAGAATGCAAACATAACCCGTGATCCCTAGACTTATGTTGTGAATCGACAATAATAGACGATAGACATATCAATAAAAAAATGCAACATCTCATATAGGGTTAAAAGCTGAACAGAGGTGTATTTTTAGAAGATATTTTAAAAACAGGAAGTGAGTCAGCCAGCCTGATGTGTAGACGCAGCTGATTACAAAGTTTAGAGGTGGCTGAAAAAATGCAGTTCCCTCATTTTGAATTAGAGATAGCCCACAAAGTTTGATCTGACCTGAGTGATCAAGAGGGAGCACAAGGACAGAGGAGGTAAGCCCAACATTGAGTGCACTGCAGTATTAAAGGAGTTTTAATAAAAACATGAACTAAAACCAGAGGTAATGCTGAGAAAGGATGATGATTTAACACAAGATGAAAACAGCTGGAGTTCACTATTGAGCCAACATGAGCATCAGTGTTACACTGACATTGGTTGTATGTTCCATCCATTCATCTTCCAGAGGCTGATCATGTGACCGTTAGCCAGGCCTTTAAAAATGCTAAATTGATGGAGTACCCTGCACATCACAGCTCCTGGACAGTAGGCAATGATAATCAGTAGCTCCAGGTCAGCATAAGAATGGCTTTGACAGACAGTCTCCTCTTAAAGCCCTAATTGATTTTACTCCATGCCACATATGGTCCATCTCATGACTTTGGTAGTCCGAACGCTCCCTCTACTGGTGCCTCGATGGATGGTTAATAAAGCTAGTCAAAGCTAATTTATGATCCAAACCAAGACTTGGGATTATCCAGAGCATCCTGAAATGTGGCTCCTGCAACTCCTGTGCAATGGTCAGATTTTACAACAGGCAGCGCAGCTTTCTAGCCTTTGTAGCTTGTGACTCTAAGTGAGGATCCAGGATGAATCCTCACTTAGGATTCATCCTGGATGACTGGCTGATAGTTGAAGGATTTGCATTGTGGCTTAGGTTTTTCTTTACCAGGGTTGTTGGTATGGGTTGTTGTGGCCTAACACAGACTGATGTAAAGTTTGTATCACTGCTGATGTCGCAATCACCCATCTGTTGATCTTTTGCTGCTCTTGATCCTCTTTCTCACTCATGAACAAGATCCAGAACTGCTTGAACTCCTCCACCTAGGCTGGATTTCATGTTTGACTGACTGAGGGTCCTCCACCAAGTATTCTTGCCCCAGCTGCTTCAATGTGAATTGAAAATTGGAGGCAACAGAACCAAATCATCTGGAAAAAGCAAAAACTCAAGTATCGTGCCACCCAAAGCAGCCTTAGCACCCAGGCTGCACCTTGGATTTTACTACATGAAGGATATGAACCAAATCAAAGGGCAGTTCCGACCACCACCCATATTGCCAGTCCCAAGCCACAGGATAATGTCGAGCTGTGTCAACCAGTCAAGGAGCTTTTTAACCACCTCAGTGACCTCACTCCTGGAAGTCTCTACAGGTCTGGCTGTCATCCTCCCCCACCATCAGAGCCAAACCACTACTAGGTGGCAATGAGTGGACAATGCTACCCCTCTCTTATGCAAGTGTCAAAGGTAAAGAGAGTAAAGTTGATCAACAGACTGTGGCATGGGTGTGTCCTGGTACAGAACATATGGACACCCCTACACTTGAACATGGTGCTTGTTAATGACAATCCATGACAAGGAGTCCAATAACCAAACATCATGTGAACTGGTCTAAATGTGATCAACATATAAATGTGCTACATTTGACCACTGAACTTTAGGCAGAAGTGTCCCACTGAGTTGTGTCCCGTTGTGTGGTAGCAACTGGTAGGAACCTAGCTGACCATGGCAAATTATTTTTGGTACAACATGGAGATGCCACGGTGCTGAGTCACACAACAGAAACAGTTTGATGCCGTGTCTGCTAACTGATTAACTAACTTCTTTATGGGTTGTTGTGGCCTAGTGTGGTCCAACCGGTGCAGTAGAAGAGTGGAGCTATCAGAGAAGGACATCTCGGAATGGCACTGGAGGTCTATGTATGTTTTGCAGGTATTGTATTTTCTTTTGTGTTGCATTTCTTTTCCCCCTTTTTTATTTGGAGTAAAGTTTCTTTTCAATTGAATTAAACATTGCTGATATCAACATTTGCTGAATCCATTTGCTCAATCTTTTTTATAAAGAAATCCTGTGTAACAAGTAAAATATCTCTGACCAGCTAACAAAAAGTGCATCATACAAGTGTACATTAAATGCAAATTTAGTTATATAGATAATAATAAACAAATGTGCAAATAAACAAATATTTAGTATCATAATATTTAACAACTTAAACCTGAGCTCTATCTATTTGGTGATAAATGAAGCAATCACAAAAATGCATAAAAAGTAAAGTGATAAACAACATTTTTTAAAGTCTGAAAAGAAGACCTAGGATAAAAATATCCAAAGTGATAGGAAGGGTTTTCTGGATAAAAAAAATATTTCTCTGTCTTTCCACAATCAGTTTGTTCAGTTTGTCTTTTTGTTTACAACATGTATGACTGAATATCTGTGGGCTGCCACCACTGGTGCTGACCAGATTGAAGGGTGCGGGCAATATTGGCAAAAACAGGGATGTGGACCTGGCTGGATCAATTTCCAACCAGGTCCAGTGGTTCTCAGTAGTGACCTTTATTGAAAACATTATCAGCAGGGTAAATGGCAGCTGAACTGCATCAGAAGGATAGAGTAAACAGGTAACAGTCTGATGGCCCAAGTGGAGTCATGAAGCGAGCAGGCTGAAGGTGGGTAGAAGGTTCAGAAAATCTTCCTCTCAGCAGCTTGATGACAGGAGTGAACAAAGCAGCCACAGGCAGATGACAATCACAAAATGAACAGGGAGTCAGTCAGGGAGAGAAGGTGGCAGATGATATTGTTGATGATATTGATGATGGTAATGTTTTTATTGATGATGATGATGGTGTTGATGATGGTAATTGTCATTGACCTTGCCAGTGTCATGTGGGTGTTGAGTTGTGTTTGTGTGTCTGTCTGTGAGTGGGCATGTCATCACCACCACCCTATAAAAGTCCTGGTTTTGTCATCGCCTGGTGCCAGATCTGTGAAATAACACTTCTAGCGAACAATTCCTAGTGCTTCCTAATGTTTTTCTTAGTCTATTATTGCTTGTGGGTGTGCTAAGTTGTTCCTGCTTTTTCGAAGTGTCTTTTTAACTTTGACTTGGGTTTTTCTACTCAGCTTCAGTCTTCTGGCTATTTGCCTTCCAGCCTGCCCACTACCCCAGTTCAGTCAGCATTCTGAAACGTAACCCATTTTCAAACTCATCTTTATTTCAATAAACACTCATTGACGTTTTTGTTGTAAATTATGATGTTAATAATGTTGTTGCTGATGATTATATTGATGTTTTTGATGATATTGTTGATGATGAAAATTTTGATTATATTGTTGATGATGATAATGCTGTTTATGCTAATAAGGTTGTTGTTCATGATGGTGATTGTAATTAAAGTGATGTTTCTCTTTTTGATGATTATGTTAATATTTTTAAATATATTCACATTAAACCTGCATATCTATACTTTGGTCATTGCAATTATTAATAAAAACAGGTATTTGTTTTGCCTTTTTTGATACCTGAAAATTCTGTAACGCTTTAGTTTGAGTAGTTGCATTAACTCAGCAGTGCCATAAGATGTCACTGCTCTAACAGAAACTTGACCCTCCTCCGGTTTAATGGAGTGTGCACCTTTGTTCCTCCTTCCTCTTTCATATCCAGATTTTCTACAATGTTGCCTGCATGCCTGACTTCCACCGACAACATTAGTTATATGTGGAATGGATAAATGTGGTCAAACTTTCTGTATTTCTGCTCTGTACACATGCCTGTGATCAGCTGGTATTTGATTACAAAAGAGACATTCTGTGTTAGGAGTAAAGGAGGCCATGTTGTTACTGCATAGTGTTACATTTATGGTGCAAATGCTAATTAATTCCACCTTAAATCTACCATTTACAACAAATCAAAATGTGATATTCTGAGGGAAGGGATTTTTGAGGGAAATTCCATAATATATGCAACAAACCAAATTTGAGTTAAGTTTTTAAAACGTCAGATCGCATACATTTCCTTCAAACTTAAAACAGAATATTATGTTTAAATTCTGTAACTACTTAAAATAAGTATCTCAATATTATCACTGACAAAATTTGAGTAAAAAAGTAAGGATTATTAAAGGAAACTGACCATTATATTATTCTCTTATGTAAGAGCTTATTAAAAAATATCTGATCTTGCACATTCATTATGCTCCACCTTTTTCTAGGATGTGATGACCTAAAAGATATTTAGAACCTTTAAAAATGCATCCTTACCAACATCATTGCTGGTATAAATTCTGCTAGCCACTCATGACACTCATCCACCTAACCTCCAACAAATAATTACTATTTAAATGAACACACCATTCAATCTCTAATGTTGTGTTGTACTCTGGAAATGTGGAACATCACTTTAAAACGGTATATGTAAGCTCCTTGATCACTTCAGTAAAGCACCATGGTATGATAATGACATATCAGATACTTACAAAGCTCTTAGAGATATCCATGTAATAATAGGAGTACTCTCTTGCACAAATGTTTACAGTGGAACAAAAACTTGGTGATTTTGAATTTTTCTAATTTCCTGTAATTGAATCCAATTCTAGTACAGAGGTGCTGTTAGTAATGGCCTTTATTGATTTAAGATGTTGTCAGCAGGGTTATTGGCAGGCCAGTTGGCAGCAGAAGGATGGAGTAAACAGGTAACAGTCTGATAGTGGCCCTGGACCCACGAGGAGTCATGGAGCCAGCAGGCTGAAGGTAGATAGAAGGTTCGGAGAGCAGTGTGATGAAGGTAAGTAGAAGGTTCAGAGAGCAGTGCCTGTGGCTGCCTCTCAGCAGTGTGATGACAGAAGTGAACAAAGCAGCCACCAGCAGACGACAATCATGAAACCAACAGGCAGAAGTCAGTCTGGGAAAGAAGGCTGCTGTGCTCACCTGATCAGAGACAAGTGGAGTCATGCATTGGTGCAATGAGGGAGTGAATCAGGGATACCTCAAAATGCTCTTCACATCCCCGTCAATTATTCCCGGTTTCTTTGGTCCATTTCCTTTTTTCTTTATATAATGAGAGAGAGCCCAATCAAGGTATGGAAATGCCCACAGAGAGATATCCTTAGGAGATCCTGAGAGGCGTTGTTATGTTCCTGGTCTGTTGTTCTTTCACTCCATCTTCTGTGTGTATTTTGAGAATGGGGGCTTGTGCTATAATCATCTTCTTCACCACTTTTAAGTTCCACCCCCCCAGCCCCTTTTCACCAGTTTGTTAAAAACCCTGTCATGGTAAACTCTCGGCTTGCTTGTTTTTCTAACTCACGTCATTCAATTATGAACCTTCCTACCTGCTTGTCTTCCCCACTCAACTCCTTCAGATTCACTGGTTGGTCTCTCCCTTCAGCTCATTCCCTTTGTCTGTTCCCAGCATCTTTCCGAGCACCACCTCCCCCAATCCTAGCCTCAGTCATTCATCTCTGCACCAGTTGTGGATTCACCCTGGTTGATTTTCTCTGGACTTTCACTCCCCTGTATATAAATTGCCAATAGGTAAGACTTTCTTACCTACTAATCAAACGCTGGTGTCTACACTTTGGCATTTGATTTATGTCTGTGCAAAATAGAGCGAGAACGAGATCTCCAGTTCAATGGACCAAAAGTTGATAATTCCTTCCAAGAAATTGACCACCAGTATGACATGCAACTGTGGCAAGTTGTTCAAGAATCAGCATGGCCTAAAATACAACAGTCCAGATTAAAACCTTTAGATGTGAGGGAGTATGGGACAAATAACACCCTGTGGTTACCCTCCAGTGGTCTCACAGAAGTGTTTATGGTGGCATGCACAACAGAAGTCCCACAGTCAGAGATACAGAAATACAGAGATATGGGGATACATAGATACAGAGATACAGCGATGCAGAGATAGAGGGATAGAGAGATATTGGGATATCTCTCTGTCGATAGCAATACAAAGATACAGTAACACAGAGATAGAGGAATACAGATATATGTGGATAAGGGGATGCAGAGATACAAAGATATTGAGATATGGGAATACATGGATACAGAGATATGGAGATACAGGGATAACAGAGATAAAGGGATACAGGAATACAGAGGTAGAGGTATATACAGAGTTATATATAATAATAATAATCTCTTCCTCACCCTCCTGGGTGGTGCCTCCTTCCTTCAGACTCGGGTCCTCTACCAGAGGCCTGGGAGTCTGAGGGTCCTGCGCAGGATCTTAGCTGTTCCTAGGACTGCGCTCTTCTGGACAGAGATCTCTGATGTGGTTCCTGGTATCTGTTGGAACCAGCTACTCAGGGGGTCTCCCACCTGGACGCTGGCACCTCCAGTCCATACTTAGTGCAGATGTTCCTGTACACTATGCCAGTCACCTGGTTATGCCACTCCATGTATGCCTTGCCTGCCAACATCTTGCACCCTGCTGTGATGTGCTGGACTGTCTCAGGGGCATCTCCACACAGCCTGCACCTGGGGTCTTGCCTGGTGTGGTAGACCCAGGCCTCTATTGCTCTGGTGCTTAGGGCCTGTTCTTGTGCAGCCATGATTAGTGCCTCTGTGCTGTCTTTCAGTCTGGCCTTTGCCAGGCACTGGTACGTCTTCTCGATATCAGCCACTTCCTCAATTTGTCGGTGATACATTCTATGCAGGGGCTTGTCCTTCCATGATAGCCCCTCAGGTTCCTCCTCCTTGGTGGGCTTCTGTTGCCTGAGGCATTCACTCAGCAGTGGGTCAGTTGGGGCCATCTTCTTCATGTATTCTCGGAGGCTTGTTGTTTCCTCCTGGACAGTAGTTCAGACACTTACTAGTCCTTGGCCCCCTTCCTTCCACTTTGTGTAGAGCTTCCTTATCTTGATGTCAGTGGCTTGTACACACACACACACACATATGTATATACACACACACACACACATACATATATATATCCCTGTACCTCTGTATATATAATATACTTTGTATATAAAGTATACAAAGATACACATATAGAGGGATATAGGGACACAGAGATACACTGATACAAGGATACAGAGATACAGGGATTTCCAGGGATTACAAGGTGTTGTCAGATGGAGGGTAAATTTCATCTTTCTTGTTTGCCCAGTCTTATCCAACACTGTCTTTCTGCTTCAGTTCTGTCTCTGTCTCTCTTTCCCTCTAACCTACTGTATGTGCCTTTTCTGACTGCTTGTCACCAGTCACTCTCTCTTTACCCCTCCCATCTTTTAATCACCCCATACTTCCCCTCTCATTGTTTTCTTTCCTATGGAGCCACAGTATTGTCTCCAGTAGTTTCTTTCCTATTGTGCTCAGTACTGCCTGTGCCTGCTTTAACTTATTATTATCATTACTTTCTTTCTGTCATTGCCTTTGGTTTTTGGAATATTTTTACAATCACCCATCTACAGTAATCCCCTCTTTGATTTTGATTTAACCACTTTCCCTCAGAAATGTCCCAGTTTACATTTTTAAAGATCCATTTAGCCCCAACACCATGTCCTGTTTGTAAAGAAGAACCTTTAACTACACTGGATGGTGATCATTTTCTCTGGGACACATTGACCCATCAGTGTCATATCCAAAACAGATATTGTTCCTGTATTTAAATACAATTTACAAATTATTTACACAATCCTTGTTCCCCTACAATCATTTAAACATTTTATTTATCTATATATTCTTCAATAACCCGGTCATTCTAATCATTCTGGTAAATTCCGCTTAATTAAAATCATCAGACTAGATATTTGCACCTTCATCTTGCTCCTCTAACTCCGAGAAGTCTATTTAGCTCTAACCTTTTACAAGGGTTATAATAATTCACTGTTTCCTCCTTTCCCCAACATAGATTCTTCTTCCCTACCTACTGACACCTGTGTGAGGAACACCTTCCTTCACAAACATGACTTACTGTCACACACCCATGAAAAGCAAAGTTAAGTGATGGTGAACATTGACACATTATCTGGCTCTCATTCCCCTCATTTATCACGTGCTTGAAATCCTGTCCATTCACAAGCAAACTTCTATTATTCCATTGGAGAATAAACTTGATTAACCTAAGACTTGAAATCCACATGTGTGGACATTATATTTTGGGTCACCTATAATATAACAGCTAATTCTTCTTAGTATGGGGCCAAATGTCCACACACAAGAACCCTTAAACATTTTATTATTACAAATTTAGATTGATTGTGTACATAATTTTCCCCAAAGAACACTTTTATTAGAGCCAATTTAGTTTCCTTAGTTTAGATGTTTACTAGGGTTAAGATTTCTTGGCCTCATGCCACGTGCTTTTATTTTGACACAGGCTTTGGTCACATGACCAATTAAAGATGGCTGCCCCTCCCTTGGCAGTCAGTGTCAGACAAAGGAATGGTTAGTGGTGATATAGTTTCTTACTGCTTAAACTTGGTCTCTTTGGAAAGTGAAAACCTTTGAACTTAGAAAACAAACACTTTAGTTTACTTATTTGGACCTTTTCTGTTGAGCCATTTTATTTGGATTATTTAGCCTTATTTGGGAATACAAACAATTTGGATTTATACCACTGTGTGCCACCTGCTTGCTTGCCTGCCATTTTCCCCCTCTGCTTGCCTGCCTGCCTGCCATTGCCTCTCTCCCTCTGCCTACCTGCTACTTACCTGCTTGCAGCCTACTCATCTGCTTGCCTCCATGTTGAACACCTTCAACCATCTAAAATAGGGGTGTCAAACCGGTTCCACAAAGGATCGTGTGGCTGCAGGTTTTTGTTCCAACCATTTACGCATACTCAGTTTGACCAATCAGCTGTCTGAAGACTCAGATGACTTCATTAAGTGAATCAAATCTGGTGTGCTGTTGCTGTGTTGGAACGAAAACCTGCAGCCACACGGCCCTTTGTGGAACTGGTTTGACACCCCTGATCTAAAACCAAGGTATGAGCAACAGCTGTGCACAGTGTTTTAAAATAGGCACGTAACAATAACTATACAACATCTTTCCTTTGAAGTTGAACGGAATTGAAACTGACACTCACAACTTAGTTTGGTTAAAATATGATTTTCAGTCTTTATACTTCTTCAGGTCCCAATAATATTAAATAGCAAAGATAAATTAAGAATGTTGAGTATATCAAAAAAGAGCTCAGGTCTTAGGAGGTTAATATGACCCACCCATACTGACTTGACTCTACTCTGAGTTTTACTTCCTATTTTAACTGTTTCACATCCATATGATGCCAACATCCTGAATCACCAGATCACCATTTCTTATTCTTGGTCTTCTTCTCAATCCATGTTTTCTTTTCATCCTCTGATCTTTTGCAGCCTGTTGCCCTTTCTTACCGTCCCCCCTTTGTTTTCCTAGTCTTGACAATTTAGTAGCTTTTGCATGTGATGTTCTCTCTCATCCCGATGTGTTGAGCCTCCACTTCTCTTTTTAGTACTTCCCAATAAGCTACAGGTTCCTCTACCCTTACAGCACTTTGGTTTCAGTCCTTCCCCATGCATCCCATCATGTTCCCCACCACATCTCATTCACATTGGCTACAACCTAAACTCCTGTCCTCATTGAGGACCTCATTGATTTTGATAGAGGCTCCTTCACTGTATACCTCATAAACCCAAAATAAATCTCTTTTGGAAGCTCAAACCATAACACTTCATTCAGTCTTGGTCATCTCAGACCTGTTCATCTCCACTACACCCCTCAGTTTCTGTTCCAGCTAAGCTACCACTCGTCTCATCTTCCTTCATCCTTTCACACCCTTCTTTTTCACCACTCCTGCCATCTTCTTCTCTAAATGTTATGCTGCACATTGATGCATACAAGCTACCAAAGAATAATTGGTCATTGACAGGTGGGAAGAAATCTGGGATGCTGACGGTGAGAGTAAGTGAGGTAGCCATGGGTAGAGGCAAATGGTAGAGGTGAAATAGCTGGAGAACGAAGCAGTTTGGACTGATTACTGCACACGTGTGGAGGATGTGGAGAGACATGTTGGTGCAGCATTGATCTTTGCAGTCATGTCTTAAGTATTAAACTTTAAGGTTCAATTTTACCACAAAATTCAGCATAAATTCAGGTTACATGACAGCAAATGGGAAGCACAGATCCAGGTTTCTTTCCTGGATCCCAGCAGTGATTCATCTGCTTCTCATTTCTTCTTTTGTCTTCAGAACACTCCAACAACTTCTAAAACCTGTTCATACAAGCAATAACACAACAGCTATTCCCCATTTTTTGTTCTTAAATTTAGATAGTACTTAAGCCAGGGCTGCCACTTGTCTGGATCTTTCAGCCACTAAGTGGGCGGGGCCACAGTAACCTCCTCCTGGTTCTGTTCACACTCTCTACTGCAGCAGGATGCAGGCACAACAGTCTGTCTGACATATTTGGCTGCTTTGGCTCAATTCAGAGAGTAATATTTATCCCTTTTATACTACAGTGTAAAATACCATGGATCCACAGCAGTGGAGCAGGGAGGGGTGAGAGTGGGGACAAATGTGGTCAGCAGTCTTTTGCATCCTGCAACCTGGACAGGGCCATCTGGGTCCTGATGGAAACCAGTCACACACATTGGTATGTTTTTTCCTGTAGTTTGTCTTATTGCTCCTGATCAACACGCACTATGGTATTTGCTCAATTCTGATGATTGATGGCAATGGGGGCTGAAGGTTCCACAAACTCTTCCTCCCCAGAGAGAAAGAGAGGGGGGCAGAGAGAGAGAGAAAGGGAGAGAGAGAGAGAGCAAAAGAGAGAAGATGGGGAGAGAGGGGGAGCGAGAGAGAAAGGGGGAATGTTCTTTTCTTTTCAATCTTGCAACACATCAGGCGCTTGTTCACATGACACAACATAAGTGTTTTAAAAATTAGAGATGTAGATGGTGTTAAAACTAAAGAGTCAACTCCACAAAGAGCTTCTTCATCACAGCGGGTTTTGAAATGCATTGACGAGGTTGGTTTACAGTCAATGCAAGTAGCTGTCTGGTTCATTTACAACTGTCAACATCAAGGATAGGAAGTACTCAGTGATCTCTTTGTCATCTTTGATCAGCTGGAGATCGAGTTTGAAGCAGGTTTACTTTGTGCGACCTTGATTAACGTATTCTGTTAAGGGGTTGCTCGAGTTAGGACCCCAAGGAGCAGAGACTGACAAATGTGAGAGGATCCTTAGTTTTATTGCCCACACAAAGGACAAAAGTGAGCAAGATAACAAAAAACAGCTGGGCAAATTCACAAGAAAAAATTCATGATCACAAGAACATGCAGCTGAAGAAAAACTACTAGCTCGCATCACGGGCACAGGGCGGAATAATCTGGCACCCCTCTCCGGAAGGGCCTGGCCTCTTGAGAAGCGGCTGATGAGCAAATCGGAAACAGGTGTCCCTTATCAGCTACGGGGAGCTGGCCACACCCTTTGCCACAGCTTGACCTGAGGAGGGGGTGAGGTAAACAGGATCAGACCTGTCGAGCATAAAAAGCTCAGAACCACGACAGTACCAACAGTTGTCGGACAGTGAAGGCAGGGTGGTCATCCACAATCTGGGGGGGCAGAGGGGGCTCGGCCGGAGGGCACAGAGGGCTAGAGGAAACCGGCTTGAGAAGAGAAACTTGAAACGCTGGGTGGACCTTCAGAGAGGGGGGTTAGCTTCAGTTGAACAATGCTGGAGTTGATGATACGTTCAATCACAAAGGGGCCAATGTACTTAGGTGCCAATTTCTTGGAATCCACCTGAAATGGAAGATCTCAGGAGGACAGCCAAATCTCCTGGCCGGGCTGGTAATTGGGAGCTGGTGTGCGGCGGCGGTCTGCCAATCTCCGATTTCGAGCGGCAGATCGGGTGAGTGCCGCTCGGGTTTCATGCCAAGCCCGCCGGAGGTGGCCCTGTACCGATGGAACTGCCACGTCAGTCTCCTGAGCTGGAAAAAGTGGGGGCTGGAACCCATTAGCGACCATGAACGGTGACATACCTGTCGCAGAACAAAGCAAAGAGTTGTGGACATACTCGACCCCACGGAAAATGGGTGGACCAGGACACCGGGTTACCAAAAGCCACACAGCGAAGAGCTGCCTCCAGGTCCTGATTGGCCTGCTCTGTCTGGCCGTTGGCTGTGGGTGATACCCCGACAACAAGCTGGCTGATGGTCCCAGTGCCTCACAGAAGGCTTTCCACATCTGGGAGGAGAACTGTGGACCTCTGTCGGAGACAATATCCTGGGGGATGCCATGTAGCCTAAACACATGCTGGATCAGCAAGGTGCACTCTCCAAGGCATAAGGTAGTTTTGGCAGAGGGATGAAATGTGCAGACTTGGAAAACTGGTCAACAATAGTCAGTACGGTCGTATGTCCCTCCGATGGAGGCAGGCCAGTGACAAAGTCCACCGCTATGTGTGACCATGGTCGGTGAGTGATAGGCAGGGGGCGAAGGAGGCCAGCAGAGGCACGGTGTGACACCTTGTCGCGGGCACAGACAGGGCAGGCAGAGACATTTGCCTTGGTGTCCGCACCTATAGAGGGCCACCAAAAACGCTGTTGAAGGAGGGCCAGAGTCCGATGAACCCCTGGAAGTCAATGCAGGGCCGAATCCCATCCTTCTTCCCCACAAAAAAGAATCCCGCCCCCATTGGTGACAATGAGGCACGAATGAGCCCAGCAGCAAGTGAGTCTGTGATGTAGGTCTCCATGGCCTCTCTCTCGGGTCGGGATAGATTATAAAGCTTGCTGGAGGGGTACGGGGCACCAGAGAGCAGGTCGATAGCATAGTCATAGGGTCTGTGAGGTGGAAGAGAGGAGGCTCGATCCTTGCTGAAAACCTCTCGGAGGTCATGGTACTCCGAGGGAACAGCAGTGAAATCCACTGGCGAATGCGAAGTCGGTGTGGAAGTGCTGGAGACTGGCCTGGCTGAGTGTAAACAGTGTGAATGGCAGAAAAGACTCCAATTGGTGATGGCAGCGGCAGACCAGTCTATATATGGGTTGTGGAGTTTTAACTAGGGGAGACCTAAGACTATAGAGGAGCACTGGAGGAAGAAATCATGTAGGGGGAAATTACCTCATGGGTGATTACCGGACAGCAGCAGGGACAAGGGGATGGTACGATGAGTGACCCAAGCTAGAAGCCCCCCATTGAGACCAAACATATCCTTGGGTTCCCTAAGGGGCTCATAGGGTAGATTGGCACTAGAGATGAAACCACCGTCAATAAAGCTTTCGTCGGAACTGCAATCCAAAACTTTTAGGGGGAGAGAAACCTGTTGCCAGGTTACCGTACCTTTCAGGACAATGTGGTTGGAGGAGGGTGACTCAGCAGATGTATGGTTCACCAGTGCCCCTCCTGACGCTGATGAGCCTGCTCCTTTTGGCAAGGCGGTACAATGCACTCTCATGTTGCCCTGCCTGGCCACAGTAAATGCAGAGCCTTAGTTTGAGGCGACATTGGTGCTCAGCAGGCATTAGTCTCATCTTGCCCAGCTGCATGGGTTCCTCAGCATTGGAGGCAGGCGAAGCCCAAGGTGAAGAACCCCCAGAGGGAGGTGGCTGGAGGAGTGGTTGCTGCTGTCGGGGTGACCTGGACCGGGAGAGGGGAACAGAAACATTGTCCCTGGCTGACCTTTCTCTGCGTCTCTCACGGAGTCAGCTATCTAAGCGAATAGCTAGGGCGATTAACTCGTCTAGGGAAGTGGTCTCATCTTGGCGGCGAGGATGTGGAAGTCAATGGAATAAATGGCCACCGGGTCAGAGCCCTGATGCAAGGAAAGGAGCTGGTTACTGTTTACTAAAAAAAACATGCATGAAAACAGACAGGCAACCTCCAGCCCTCTTGCTGTGAGGCAACAGTGCTAACCACCGCACCATAGTGTCATCTTATGTCTATTTGATATTGTTTGTAAAAATTACAGTCCTTTTATTCAGCTTTTGTTTGCATTTCCTAACAAGCAAGCAGTGGTTGAGGCAGTGGTCAACATGATCATCAAAGACTGTCAGCCACTCAGCTTTGTTGAAAATGAGGGATTCAGGGAGTTCCTGAAGCTTATTATACCCTCATCTGCTCTACCAAGCAGGAAGGTATGTTTAAGAAATGTTATTATATTTTTGTACTAACTATATAACTATATTTTATTGGTGTAACACTATTTGTTGTCAGGGTCTGGGCACCTCCTCACCCATAGGGGGCGCCAAACCCTGACATGGGGCCAGCAGGTGGTCGCGCACCTGAGCTGGATCCCGCAATTACCTCCCCTTCTTAAGGCCCGGGTCCGACAGTGGAAGCTGTCGGATCGTACTTTTGTTTCACTGTCGTTTTGCGGGACTGTAGACTTTGGATTCTGCTGGTCACCTGCCCCGTTGGACTCCCGTCCTGAACCCCGTGCCCATCTACCTGGATTCCCCGCTTGTCCGTTCCCAGGACATTCCGGTTCGTGGAGAGGTAGTTCTGTTTGTTTGGACTTTTTCCCGTACGGGTGTTTTGTGTTGGCCCGAGAGCCCTTGTTTCCTCCCGTAGCGGAGCGCTTTGTGTTCTGTGGTTTTAAATTAAACTTGTGTTCTTCACCCGCTACCCTGCGTCTGCGTTTGGGTCCACCATTCCGAGTCCACGCCTGACACCGACGTGACATTTGTATGGTTATTTTAAGACCATCAAGGACTTGGTGAGCCAGAGATATGAGGAGGAAAAGGAGAAAACAAAAAAGGACCTCCAGAGCGCCGTTACTGTTACATTAACAGCTGATATTTGGGCATCTATGAATATGGAGGCATATCTCGCTGTTCCTGGCCACTATGTGGACAAAGAAAACCATGAACTCCATTCATCAGTCTTGGGAGTGCAGCATTTTCCTCAGAAACACACTGCAGAAAACATTGCCACGGTTAAAAGGAGCCTCATGGAGGAGTGGGGCATAGTGGGAAAGGCCAGGTGTCTTGTCACTGATGCAACAGCAAACATGATTTCATGTGCTTGAATGCTGCAAATAAGGCATACCATTTGTATAGCCCATTCCATGAATTTAATTTTGAGAAAATCATGTGATCAAATCCCAACAATAACAGAAATACGCAACAAAACACGACACATTGTGACATACTTTCGATCGAGCGTGACTGCTAAAGAGAAGCTCACTCAAATACAGCAACAGCTGGGAACACCGGTCCATAAATTAATAAACAAGGTGCCAACACGATGGAACAGTACCTACCAAATGTTTGAAAGAATGACTGAGCAGAAGGAGGCAGTCTGGGTGTCACTGGCCTCATTAAAAACTGACATCACTCCACTGACTCCAGAAGAATGTCAGATCATTGAAGAGATGCTCAGGGTTCTTGCTCCTTTTGACCAAGCCACAAGAGAACTGTCTGAGGAAAAAAGGGTCTCTGGGTCGAAGGTCATTCCCTTGATGAGAGTGATCCACATTGAGCTTCAACGTCAGGCCACAACATTAACAAAAACAGCTGCTCAACAACTGGCTGAAAACCTGAGGAAGCGGCTAACTGACGCTATTTGCAGCATGGAATCACTCAGTTTGATGACACTGGCAACACTGTTAGATCCCAGATTTTAAAAAAATTGGATTTATTAGTCAACAAAAGGCAAGTGAAGCGGTGAAGAGACTGCAGTCGGAGTGTGCAGAAGAAATGAGGAGCCAAGAGCCTGACCCAACAGAAGAAGAGCCTAGCTCTTCACATGGGTCAGAACCCAGTTCAGGTATGAAAACACAT
This sequence comes from Lagocephalus sceleratus, assembly GCA_911728415.1. Lineage (NCBI taxonomy): Eukaryota > Metazoa > Chordata > Actinopteri > Tetraodontiformes > Tetraodontidae > Lagocephalus > Lagocephalus sceleratus. Next base: position 4,416,502 of record CAJVRN010000022.1, read on the forward strand.
TTCTTTGTGTTTATTCGTATATATTTCTGTGGCACTTTGTCATGTGATAATAAACTAATGATTGACTAGCTATTTTTTAGGGCACAATCTCTGGAAAACACTTGATATGGAGGTTGCAGAGACCCAGAAGACTTTAAATGCAACAGCTGACTCCATAATTGAAGTTCAACACTACCTGGCAGAAGCAAACACACCCACAAACCAAGACCCTTTACAATATTGGAAATGGAACCAGAAAACATATCCACATCTGCATCAACTTGCACTTAAAACTCTCTGCTCACCATCGTCATCTGTACCATGTGAAAGAGTATTTTCTAAGGCTGGGAAGCTGGTGTCTAAGAGGAGAAATCGCCTTAGAGCAAAGACACTCCAAAAACCTTTGTTCCTTAATAAAAATTCATAAACTAATCACTTTTTTGTCTTTTATTTCATATGATTTAACAGTTAACAAAAATTTTCGACAAGTTAAAAATTGTAACTCTGAATTGTAACTAAAATTTGCTATATTTTACATACCAACTCAGTTTAGCATTTACACAAACAAGGAATTTCTTTACCTGCAATGATTTTATAATTACTGCAGGGGTCCCTATTGGGTGACCAACACAGTATCAATACAGTGCCGACACAGTTTGTGTAGTGTGTTAATACACTCCTTGAGGTATCATCGTCCCATCACTACCGACAAGCGTGTGAGGATCCTCAGTTTTATTGCCCACACAAAGGACAAAAGTCAGAATCAGAATCAGAATCCGGTTTATTGCCATTGTTCATGTAGTGCATGGTATTACACAAACTAGGAATTTGTCTCAGTGAGACGCTGCAGCATTTAACATAAAATAAAATACCCTATATACAAAAAACACAAGAGTAAGATAATAAGACCTATATGTGCAAAAGGAGGCAGTAGGAAGTGCTGTACATAGTGCTTAAGTAATAAGTCACTTGGTGTTCAGCAGCCTGACGGCAGAGGGGAAGAAGCTGTTCTTGTAGCGGGAGGTTTTGGTCCGAATGGACCGTAATCTCCTGCCTGAGGGGAGGGGGGAAAACAGTCTGTGACCAGGGTGGGAAGGGTCGGCCGTGATCCGACCTGCACGCCTCCGGGTCCTGGAGATATACAGGTCCCGGATGGATGGAAGCCTGCAGCCGATCACTTTCTCAGCAGCGCGCACGACGCGCTGCAACCTTAGCCTGTCCCTGTCGGTAGCGCCAGCATACCACACGGTGATGGAGGAGGAGAGGATGGACTCGATGATGGCCGTGTAGAACTGCACCAACATTCTGGGGGGCAACTTGAGCTTCCTCAGCTGCCTTAGGAAGAACATCCTCTGCTGGGCCTTCTTGATGAGGGAGCTGATGGTTGGCTCCCATTTAAGGTCCTGGGTGATGGTGGTGCCCAGGGGAAGGAGTCCACAGTGGTGATGGGGGAATCCGTGAGGGCAAGGGGGGGCAAAGGGGCTGTGACTTTTCTGAAGTCCACAATCATCTCCACTGTCTTCTGAGCGTTAAGCTGCAGGTTGTTGTGTCCGCACCAGGACACCAGTCGAGCCACCTCACTCCTGTAGGCAGTCTCATCGCCATTGGAGATGAGACCAATAACGGTGGTGTCGTCCGCAAACTTGATCAGTTTGACAGACTGGTGGCTTGAGGTGCAGCAGTTCGTGTACAGGGAGAAGAGCAGGGGGGAAAGTACACAGCCCTGGGGTGATCCAGTGCTGATGGTGATGGGGTCCGAGACAGTCTTCCCCAGCCGCACATACTGCCTCCGATCCGTCAGGAAGTGAGTGATCCACCTGCAGAGGGAGTCAGGCACACTGAGCTGGGACAGCTTGTCCTGTAGCAGAGCTGGGCGGATGGTGTTGAATGCAGAGCTGAAGTCCACGAACAGGATCCTGGCGTAGGTTCCCGGGGAGTCCAGGTGCTGCAGGATGGTGTGAAGGGCCAGGTTGACTGCGTCGTCCACAGATCTGTTGGCTCTGTAGGCGAACTGCAGTGGATCCAGAAGGGGGGTGGTGATGGATTTGAGGTGTGGAAGGATCAGGCGCTCTAAGGACTTCATGACTACAGAGGTGAGCGCCACAGGTCTGTAGTCGTTAAGTCCAGTGATCCGTGGCTTCTTGGGGACAGGGACGATGGTTGAAGTTTTTAGGCAGGCTGGCACCTGGCACGACTCCAGGGAGGAGTTGAAGATGTCTGTAAGGACAGGAGTCAGCTCCTCTGCGCAGTGCCTCAGGGTGGAAGGAGACACGCCGTCCGGGCCAGGGGCCTTGCGCGGGTTTAACCTGGCAAACTGCCTATGCACATCCTGTTCACTGATGGTGAGTGAAGGGGGGGGAGGGGACTGCCTTTGATAGAGTGAGGTCCATGGGGGTAGTGACGCTGGGGGGAGGGGAGGTGTTGGGTGTGGCTGACGAGGTGTCAAAGCGGGCGTAGTGGAGGGACAGACTCTGACAAAGGGCTTTGTCGTCCTGACCCTTTGAAGCCTGAGGCCTGTAGTTGGTGATCTGTCTCAGGCCTCTCCACACAGAAGCAGAGTCGTTAGCAGTAAACTGCTGCTGGAGTTTCTCTGAATACGCAGATTTAGCTCTCCTCAGCTCCTTGCTAAACCGGTATTTGGCCTCTCTGTATCAGTCTCTGTCTCCACTTTTCAGTGCTGCTTCCTTTTCTTTCCTGATCTGTCTGAGTTTTGGTGTGAACCAGGGCTTGTCGTTGGAGTAACTCACCCTAGTGCACGTTGGTAGAATGCGCTCCTCACAAAAGTGGATATATGAGGTCACAGTGTCTGTGTACTCATCCAGATCATGTGTAGCCCCTTTGAACATGTCCCAGTCAGTTGTATCTAGGCACGTGTGCAGCTCCTCCACAGCCTCACTGGTCCATCTCTTTGTGGTGCTCACAGCTGGCTTTGTTAGTTTCAGCTGCTGTCTGTATGTCGGAATCAGGTGGACCATCACGTGATCAGACAGTCCTAGCGCAGCGCGGGGGATCGCCCGATACGCGTCCTTTACTGTGGTGTAACAGTGATCCAGCGTGTTCTCTGCTCTGGTGGGGCATTTGATAAACTGTTTGTACCTGGGGATATCGTATCTCAGGTTGCTCTGATTAAAGTCCCCATAACAAAAAACAGCTGGGCAAAGTCACAAGACAAAATCCATGAACACAAGAACATGCTGCTGAAGAAAACCTAGTAGCTCACATCACGGGCGCAGGGCAGAATAATCTGGCACCCCTCTCTGGGAGGGCCCGGCCTCTTGAGCAGCGGCTGACGATCAAATCGGGAACAGGTGTTCCTTGTCAGCTACTGGGAGCCGACCACACCCTCTGCCACAGCTTGACCTGAGGAGGGGGTGAGGTAAACACGATCAGACCTGTTGAGCATAAAAAGCACAGAACCGTGACATATTCAAACCTCTGCTTCACCCTTTTGATGATGGCATCTAGCAGGGTTAACAGTGGTGCAGGTTGGGCTCATTCTTAAATCTGCTCTTCACCAAATTGTTATTATTGATAACCTTAAGGGTCATAGTTTAATATTCCGCTAATAGCCTGGTGAAATAATCACTGCACTCATAAGCTCAGGAAGACAGATACAGTGGCCTTCAACTTTATACAGATCACAGCCCCAGAATACCAGACACTCTAGGGTTAAATCAAGGAACTATTTACCTTAACATACTCCTGTATGAAGCGAGGAAACTGAAGCTCACACGAAGGTCAACTGAGCAAACTAGTTTGTCTTTGATGTCTGAAGCTTGTTTTCCTGGCATTTGTCACTTAGTGATCTTGATTTTTTTAAGGATTTTGATTTGGTCAAAGCATCCAGATTTTTCTTCTAATTATTTCTGGAGACAGGAAGACCTCTCTTCCTCCTCGTGGTCTTCGTCTGGGTCCTGCATGGCTCAGACAGTCATCTTGTCTTTTATGTTGAAACAAACATTGTTTGTGTGGCACCCTATGGTTCTCCAACCATCTAAGGCCCCACAGAAGAAGCTTGATGGTTTATCTGGAGAATGTTTACGCCAAGGAAGCTCTGGGTGTTTGATGACCATGCATCACCTATGAACAAACATGATTTTGACTAGACAAAGAACAAAGCTTCTTTGAGGAACACTCCTCATCAAACATTCCCCTCAACGTTCTTCTTGAAATCAATTGTCTTCATCAATTTCTTCCGCTAATTCCTCCATAGAGGGTCACGGGGGGACTGGAGCCTATCCTAGCACATTGGGCGAAGGCGGGGTACACCCTGGACTGGATGGCAGTCAATCACAGGGCTGACACATATAGACAAACAACCACTCACGCTCACACTCACACCTATGGACAATTTACAGTAACCAATTAGCCTATTCCGCAATTGTGCATGTTTTTCGACTGTGGGAGGAAGCCAGAGTACCTGGAGAGAACCCATGCAGGCACAGGAAGAACATGCAAACTCCACACAGAAAGTCCCCAGCCTCCATCCCAACTGGATTATGACATTTAGGATCAATTTGTCAAATCTCTCTTTGGTTCTGGTGAGAATACTGCCTTGGGTGTCAGGGATGGGGTTCCTCGTTGTCTTTGGTGGTCTATGGTCCAATCCCAGAGCAGCTGCCTCAGTTCAGAGACATTCTTTACAAGAAAACCAAAATTTCCAAATTTTGGTAACTTCAGATATAAATGAAAACTTAATTCTAAAATTTTAGGATAATCATGTGTCTTACGCTACTCTCATCCACTCTCCTCCCCTCCTCAGGGTCAGAAGACATCGCCCCTCGGCTCTGGCTCATCAATGCCCCAACCTCACCTACGAGCTCTCTCGCAGACCTGCTGTAGTCCGCACTGTCTCCACTAGGTGGCACTAAAGGCAAACGCCCTCAAATGAGCTCCCACGTTCAAGAAGATACATCCATACGTTTAAAAGAATATAAAAATAAATAAAAGGGGTAGGACATACCAGAGAAACGTACTTATATAAAATATAACAAACATGTTTGTATCAATATAAACGGGCTAAACTTGTGACCATTGTGATCAATCTGGTGGTTACTAACGTCTGTCTATCTGTCCATCCTTTGGAGGTCACTGTGTGGTGGTGATGGAACACAGTATACCCAGGGGCAGACTAACACACACACACGCACGCAAACATACATACACACACACACACACTTTCACATGTTCAGGTGTGTGTGTGTGCGCGCAGCTGTTGAAGATTTTAACAGCCTCATCTTAAGAACTTCAGTTAGAGGTTAGGATAAAACCTGATTAAAAGTTCTCAGTTAAAGTTTGGATCGTTCGATCATCATCATCATCACTGAAAACAGGTCACCACAGAGAGGTCGCGCAGATCACATGGGTTAGCAGCCGGTGGTTCTGAAGCAGCCGGTGGTTCTGAAGCAGCCGGTGGTTCTTTGTCAGAGACGTTCCCTTCTGGCTCCCATCAGCGTTGATGCTCAAACTCACCAAGGAGCCATGAACGACCACCGACAAGACAACAAACTTGATAATTTATCCTAAACATGAATCATTGTCTACACCTACCATGTGACCCGTAAAATAGAAACACATAGTTTTAATAGACAATAACATGAAGATAGAAAGGCTTATATAAAAGAGAATCTTCTCACGAGTCATCGTTCATCTTTAAGGCCTACTATAAACAGTGTCCACTCAGCTTTGACAATAGTATCTTATGCGAGAATCTTATATCTTGTATAATGAATTTATACATTTTTCCTTCCAATGTATGTATATTTGTCAGATGTCCATGGCTTTCTTGTTCTTCTATCTCTCTCTCCTTTTCTACCTGGCTGGCCTTTGTCAGATTGGTCTTTCCATATGAGCTGGGTTCTGTTCAAGGTTTCTTCCTATTAAACAGGAGTTTTTCCTTGCCACTGTGCCCGAAGGCTTGTTCTGGAAGTTTCAGGCTGGTTCTTGTAAAGAGTCGTAAGACAATTTGTATTGCTCTTGGCGCTATATAAATAAAACTGAATTGATGTTTCAGTGCTGTTGAAGGTTATCTGTACTAAACCTAAATGACTTTAAATTGACCTTGCTGATTGTTAATGAACCCTGACTCCAGACCACCATCCAATTATCTGTTGGGGGGGCAGTGCTCACATTGACTCTGTGATGGTTAAACTCAGCCTTTGGGATGATTTTATCCAGGAGATTAAGTGTGTGCAGGACAGCAGGGAGACATGGATGTGTCCTTGTCCTCTCCACCTGGTGTTACCTTGCATGTTTAACTCTGAGGTGACCTCTACTGCTGTTTTCCAAAGATGTGACAAAGCCCTGTCCATGTCAGCTCTGAGCACTTAGGGTCCCGTGGGCAAGATCAATTGAAAGACAGTGTCAGTCATGCAGGACTTAAAGACACATGGACATAGCCTGATCTACTTGGACCATCTCACCTGAGCACCCATGAGCCATCAATGGGTTTATTTGTGTTTGGTAAGAAATGAGAGCAGAGGCAGCAGCTATAATAACGTTGGATGATTTTAATCCACAACTCTCATAATAAAAACACACCTATTTTACACAGCATATCAGCTAAAACAAGAGAGGGAGTCAGTGGGAAGTCCGTTAAATATAAAAAGGAGCTGCGTTACAGCTGGGATAGACTGGATAGAGGTGAGAAGAACTGAGGTGAGAAGAGCTGAACAATGAAATGAATGCCCCTAAACATGCTCCACAAGCAGCACCTGGTGGAGTCTGTCCATCAGCCTGTCCGTCTGCTTCACCCCTCAGAGCAAGGCCGCCCTCCTCAAACTACCTCAGACCAGCAGCAGTCCTGTGTGTGTGTGTGTGTGTGTGTGTGTGTGTGTATGTATGTTTAAGGTCAGTTGAACCAGCGGGGCGTCTCCGTTAGGGTTAATATACCCTACCCTAATAAAACCTAACCCTAACCTGTCCTACCCCAACCTACCCAACCATATCCTAACCCTACCCTGACCTAACCTAACCTGTCCTACCCCAACCTACCCTACCCTGACTTCATCTACCCTACTCTGACCCAGGAGCCACACCATCAGTGCATGATGTAGTGTCACGTTAAGCGCCTCAGCTCAGAGTGTATGTACAAAATTACCACGTTGATCCCTCAGAGAACCTGACCAACATTCAACAGGGATTCAGACGCACAAACAGCAGGAAAAGCCTCGTTTGACCAATGGGAACAGGCCAATGAAGAACAGAGGGCTGAAACAGGAGCGCCGAGCCCACACACCAAGCAGCGCTGCAACTATCCAGTTCTATTCCTGAGTAAAGTCGAGCTTGGACGGTTCTGAGGGACAAACGCAACGATGTTTCAATGCTTCCACAAATCTACAAGAATCTGTGATGTTTAAAAAAGGAGGATGACCAAATACAAAGCTGCTGCAGCTGCTTCCACACCCACGTGCTGGCCCAAGGTCAAGAACCTGCTCTCTGCTGAAAATTACACCTAAGGGTCGACAGGAAGTCCACGCGGAGGACAGTGGTGAGAGGTCAGGAGGTCAGACGTAAAAAAGGCGGACCCTTGAGGTACTGACGTGGAGGTCATCGTCGTAGAACTTGGTCTCTATGATCACATTCCCACTGAAACAGAGACCAGCATCAATCTCAGCAACACCACAGCAAGAGAGTGCAAAGGCTACAGCCAACAACTCACGTTAAAACATTAGCCGGCATCATCTGGGATTCCGGGGCCGCTTCAATCAGAGACTGCCATGTGTTGGTGGAGTTGGGGATGACGAAGCCAAATTCAAAGAACCACTCTGGGCAGAAGATAAAGCAGCATTAAAGAAATCCATGTCCACAGAGGAGGTCCTTCTGAGCCAGGGCTTAAGTGCTAGGAGGAGCCTGAGGCCATGACTAAAGAGCAAGTCTGTCAGGGGGCTCCAGCTGAAGGAGCTCCATCAGGAGCTCTGATCATCAGGAGGTCCGATTATCAGGATCTCCGAGTATCAGGAGCTCTTATCATCAGGAGCTAGCTCCATCATGAGCTCTGATCGTCAGGAGCTCTGATCCTCTGGAGCTCCTATCACCAGGAACTCCAATAATCAGGAGCTCAATTATCAAGAGCTAGCTCCATCAGGAGCTCTGATCATCAGGAGCTTTGATCACTGGGAGCTAGATCCATCAGGAGCTCCCATCATCAGGAGCTCCCATCAGCAGGAGCCAGCTCCATCAGGAGCTCAGATCAGCAGGAGCTTTGATCACCGGGAAGTAGCTGCATCAGGAGCTCTGATCATCAAGATCTTCAATCATCCGGATCTCCTATCATCAGGAGCTCTTATAATCAAGAGCTAGCTCCATCAGGAGCTCTGATCATCAGGAGCTTTGATCACTGGGAGCTAGATCCATCAGGAGCTCCCATCATCAGGAGCTCCCATCATCAGGAGCTAGCTCAATCAGGAGCTCTATCATCAGTAGTTCCGATCATCGGGAGCTCTGATCACCGGGAGCTAGCTCCATCAGGAGCTATGATCATCAGGAGTTAGCTCCATTAGGAGCTCTGATCATCAGGAGCTCAATCATCAGGAGCTCTGATCATCTGGAGCTCCTATCACCAGGAGCTGCTATTGCCAGGGACTCCAATAATTAGGAGCTCGACATCATGAGCTCCAATCTTCAGGAGCTAGCTTCACCAGGAGCTCAATTACCTGGAGCTCCAATCATGAGGAACTAGCTTCATCACGAGTTATATCATCAGGTGCACTGATCATCGAGACCTCCGATAATCATGAGCTGTGACCAGCTCAATCTTCAGAAGTTCCTATTATCTGGAGCTCCCATCATCTGGAGCTGCCATCATTAGGGGTGGGGCCATGCACCACAGCCACCGTCAGCACTGACACCACTCAGGCAGTTATAGAGGCGTTCTCACAGAAAAACAAGACCTGATCTGCAGCAGAAGGTTCACGCTGGAGGCTTTTCTCCTACAGGTGCAAGACCAGATAAAGACGATTTCTGGAACCCAAGATCTTACTGGTGTTGGTCTCCCACTACTCTGGCCTCCTCCGCACACCTCTTTAAGTAAGACCACAGGCAACAGCAGCATTTACCTTCTAGACATTGGCCTTTGAAGAAAACCTTCTGCTCCAGCCTGAACTTCTCCAATTTTTCCGAGGAGGAAAAGTTCAGTTCTCTGGACACAGCTTTACATTTCAAGATCTTCTTTGGAACACGAGCTGGAACAACACCAGGAGAGAGTAAATGGTTAAAAGTAAATGGCAGGTTAATATCACTAACTCACATGCAGAGTTGTTTTTGAGAAGCTTCCTGTCAGGAGCTTGTTAGACCTGACCAACTCACAGCATGATAAATGAAGGAAAACAAAGCTTGCGTGAACTGACTATGGCAATAATAATGGTTCATACTCTGATAACCACAGGCTCCTCAAGAAGTTCTACCTGAGCCAGGGAAGCTACATACCTTCATGTTCTACTCCTGGAACAGAGAGGTCCTCGGTCCCCTGCCACAGGACTTTTCCAGTTTCTGCATCACGGAGATTCATCCAGTTTCTGACACACAAGTTAAGAACCCACCACAAGCACATTACAGGTGTAATAACAACCTTAATCTCAGCTGTCAGGAGTCAAGACGTAGCAATGACTGATGAACTATGCATAATTATCTATGAATCTATGGATCTATGGATTGATGGATCTATGGATCGATGAGCCATCTCAGCTGTGCTGCTGGAAGTTAAAAGATCAACTGCATTTACATTCAGCAGGTGTTCAATTAAGTCAAATGAATCTATATGTATTCTGCCTCAAATCAGAAAGACTGTTATAAGTGAGCTGCTGAGGGAGGTCACACTCCTCGGCCCGCTCAGGTCTCATCTAAAGCACCGCTGGTCCGTCCGCAGTTGGCTCCCAGGAACAACAGCAACACCTTCAACCCCAATTAGAAGCACAAGTTCATACCTGAGGAGTAAATAAGGGAGGAGGAGGCCTTCTGCTGACATGACAGTGGGGGTGTCTGTAAATGCTGCAGGCATGGAGCAGCTCTACTACTTTAGGATATCAGCTGTTTGGAAATTAATCTAGACATGTTCAGTTACCAGCCTTAAGAAACAACTCTGATTAGGAAAATCAAACCAGGATTAAAAAGCAGAAACCATTAATGCATCCTTGATGAATGCAGAAGAGGTCAGGGATCAAATCACTACAGCCCAGCTACGTTTATTACAAACACAGTCAGTGGGGCGATCTGTAAAATCTACCAGCTATAAGTTTCACTGGTAAAGAGATGAAAAAAAGTGAATTTAAACCACAAACAGTCACAAGCAACCTGTTAAGAGAGGACAAAAGAGCAGGCCATCAGCCAACACACAATCACTCCTTTACGATTACAGCCTTCAATTACAAAAACATAAACATGCACTGGGGGGAGCGTGGATTTGACCTCACTGAAAAATACTGCACACCCAGATCTGTCCTGAAATGATGGAATCTGACTGTTCTGGAGAAACTGGCCCCCTGTCCACCAGCTGGACCACAGGAGCCATGACAGGAACACTGACGAGGGCCTAAGAGGAAGATGAGTCTCGGCTGCTGCAACAGTCAGCTGTTTTTGAGCTCCTCATTAAAAGACAATACAACTGTCACAGTCAGGGTTAAAACCTGTGAGGACACAGGCGAACACCTCCTTAGCAACAGCTGAACAAATGCTGCTTCTTCTCCTCACACTGAGATGGACCACAAGCAGATGGTCTACCTTCAGCCACAGAGACAGAATGAAAACTAATTGTTCAACAGATCCAAATGATGGTGCTGCTCGGTCTAAACCTGGACCCCCACAAAAACATTTAGGTATCAAAGCAGCAAGGTGCTCAGCAGAGGAATCACCATTTAGGTCCAGATTACGATCAGCAGATCTGCACTGGGCATCCTGTCACCCTCAGATTGTACTTAGTGTCACACACACTCCACCCTCAGCGGCTGTTACAGCCTGCGTGAGGACACACTTCTCCTCCTGTAATTACTCTCTCCATCCCAGGGCATGGTGCTACCTACCAAGTTCACTACAACTAACAGCCATCAGACACAGCTTCACCGCCGTCTGCCTGACATCGGGTCAGACAACCCATCACTGTCAGCACACTTCCATCAGAACAATGACCGGGGACCAGTGCAGACTGGGGCCACCAGAACCTCCACTTCCCCTCAAAACCATGACCAGATACCAGTGCAGACTGGGGCCACCACAACCTCCACGTCCCATCAGAACCATGACCTGTGACAAGTGCACACTGGGGCCCATCACAACCTCCACTTCCCATCAAAACCATGACCTGGGACCAGTGCAGACTGGGGCCAACACAACCTCTATTTCCCCTCAAAACCATGACCAGGAACCAGTGCAGACTGGGGCCACCACAACCTCTATTTCCCCTCAAAACCATGACCAGGAACCAGTGCAGACTGGGGCCACCACAACCTCCACGTCCCATCAGAACCATGACCTGTGACAAGTGCACACTGGGGCCCATCACAACCTCCACTTCCCATCAAAACCATGACCTGGGACCAGTGCAGACTGGGGCCAACACAACCTCTATTTCCCCTCAAAACCATGACCAGGAACCAGTGCAGACTGGGGCCACCACAACCTCTATTTCCCCTCAAAACCATGACCAGGAACCAGTGCAGACTGGGGCCACCACAACCTCCACGTCCTATCAGAACCATGACCTGGGACACTGGGGCCACCACAACCTCCATGTCTCATCAGAACTATGACCAGGCCCAATGCAGACTGGTATCACCACAACTTCACTTCCCCTCAAAACCATGACCAGAGACCAGTTCAGACTGGGGCCATCTCAACCTCCTCCTCAATCTGTGCAACCGTTTCTCCGGCTCCCACCGCATCAGCCATCCATCCAATAGTCTGGGTTACTTGAAGCCTCAATTTCTTGCCTTATAATCCAGAATTCCCAACCTGCCAAGTGTGGCTCTGCCTCAGAAACGTCCCCAGCGTGACCTCTTCCAGGTGGAGGTAGACTATCAAAATTAAAATCAACATTTGACAGCCTGATCCCATCAGCACCGTCCAGAAACCACCCCGAGCAGCCGGTTGAGATCACAGCGGTAAAAAGTCACATTTAAACTTTGACAGAGGGGCCATTTCACTGAGTACTTCTTCCTTCCTTCAGCAAAAGGAAATGTAGTGTGATTTAAAGTCAACAACATCTCGGCCTCCTCGGGGCTGGGGGGGCATGTATGTGTAAACCACCAGGGTGCCTGCAGAAATATGTCAAAGGCACACATGCACATTAATGAGCCTCCAGAGGAAAGCTGCTGTCAATGTTGAGCAGAAAAGTCTTTTTTAAGGTCATTATTGGCGCACACAGCAGTCTCTTGTATCATTTTTTTTAACAGAAGAGACGTGGTTAAAGTGTCCTGAAAATTCACATTATCGAATTGGACTTTTACGGCCGGATACACTGACACAGACTCGTTCGTCTACCAAACAGAAACAGATAAAGTGTCAGATTTAATCTTCATCTCTTCAGATGTCACCTTGTTAAAAGTACTTCAGGAACAGGTTAGCCCGACCATTTAAGCTGATAAAGAGCCGGCTAGTTCAGCAAACGGACAAGTTAGCGATGCTCGAACTACGAGGGGAGTGTGTCCGCTTCGACCCGGAGGATGATCAGTACTGATGTGTCTTTAGTTTTAAAAAAGGACATTAAAAGTGGGGGCTAGCCATTAGCCAGCCGCCAGGACCGGGCTGCTAACGCTGCTATCGGTGCTCAGCGGGTTCCGACATCAAACCTTCAACCACAGGGCGACAGGAAAGGATACAGTTTGAAGCCCTTCAGTATCTCCTTGGCTCTGTCTTCGTCTGAAGACATTTCACTAGTTGTCTTTTCACGTTCCCCGTAGAAGACCGATCTGCTGGAATAACGAAACTTCTGCCGCTGCGCTGCACTATAAGCTTAATAAAGGCATCTACCTTCAGGATAAAGGCTGCTGAAAGGAAGAAACTATACGTTCCTAACTATACGTTGTTGACTACAGGTTAAGCCTGATCCGATAATACAATCAACTAAATATAACCCGCTGACTGACTGACTGACTGACTGCTGTTGCAGCCAATCAAAGGAAGGCGACAAATTACAACAGCCAATCAAAAACAGAGTATCAGAGAAGTCGGCGGGTTTAACGTGGATGGAAGCACATCACTAGGGGCAACGCAACACTCACTGACGTGTGATTGGCTGCCGAACAGAGTGAGAAATTGGCCAATGGACCGCGAATCTAACGGGTCAGGCTTTATTGTTGTCACGTGCACAATAATTGGTGACGCTATTAGCAGTTAAAATTAAATAAACCCAAAAATATAACTAGAAAAAGAAAAACTGATGAGCTGCATTAGAATTAGTGCTCAGCGAAAACCTTCTCAGTTCAGCGCAGACCAGTTATTTATAGTAATAGTAATACTACTACTAACAATAACTATTATTATTATCATTGTAGTATCTAATAACATTTAACAAAGGAATCAGTATATAGTTTGGAGGAGAGAAAAGTAGGAGAGGAGAGAAGGATATGAGGAGAGGGGAGGGAGGAGGAGAGGAGATTAGGAGGTAGAGGAGAGGAGGAGAGGAGAGGAGAGGAGGAGGAGGTAGGGGAGGAGAGGAGGAGAGGAAGACGAGAGAGGATTGAAGAGGAGGGAGGGTAGTGAGATGAGGTCTATTTAATCAACTGTCCATCTAAATAAGTGAATAAGCCTCCCTTACACCCCACTGACTGTGTCATCAACCTGCTGCAAAGCTTAACACCCCTGAAGCCCCTACTATAATATGAATGAGAATGTAATCCTCTGTAGTTCAGGGGATTATACATACTTTATCAGAATATACAGGACTCCACACACTTGAAACGTCTCAAACACTGACTTGTGTCTTATCATAAACACATTTTATTCAAAGTAATTTTACTTTAAAAACATTTTTGTGCCACCATAGTTTCTGAGCTTTTTTTTTAACAAACACTATTTTAGGTCCTGACAATAATTTAATTTAAATACAGGACCTTGTCTCCTTTTATAATTCCTACTTCGAAACTTTATTGCTGCCATTTTTAATAAAAAATTTAATAAAATTAAAAAAAGAAAAAGTGAATTAAAATAAGAAAAAAAAAACATTGCAACCCTGGTTAAATCATTTTAAAAAACACAACTCTGATTTAATTTTAAACTGAATTTAAAGTTAAAGTTCCAGTCTTAGTCTCCTTTGATAATCACACACACACACACACACACACACACACACACACACACACACACACACACACACACACACACACACACACACACACACACACACACACACACACACACACACTCTCTGTCTCTCTCTGATCAGGCCTTCCTCCCTCACTCCCTCTGCCTCCCTGTTTTCCTTTTTTTAGTCCCCCTCCTGCCATGTCCATTATTATCTTGTTTAGAAATTTAGATTGCCTCTCAAGTGTGCTTTGCTATCAAATACGACACATAAGGATATTTTTCTATCTTTATGATAAATGAAATTTCTAAACATCTTTGACTTGAACTTTACGCCTACCTCATTCGTGGTTTTGAGTCTTATATCCACGTCCTACCAAAGACCAAAGTCAGATCACAGTCATTACTAAAGCCCTCACTACCAAAGCAATATAGACAACCATATCAGGCAGGCTTTCTCAAGAAAATAAATTGTTTGATTCAATCTCTTTATTCAATCACAGTCAACTCAAATCTATTACCTCCTCTTCTCAGAGCTTCAGACACTGGGATTGAACTGGTTCAGATTATCAGAGAGATACCAGTTTGTTCATATTCATGTTCATGATTCCTCTTTATATTATAAGTTTAGTCTTTTTAAAAAAACTCTGTGTTTGGACCAATCCTTTTCACCTTGTCCATGTTTCCCTTTGGTAACATGATTCAGTAGCAGAAATAAATGTTCACTGCTATGCTGGTGACACTCATCTGTATTTATCCATGAAACCAGAGGAGTCAGAGCAATCCAGAATAGAGTTCAAAGTACTTCTTCTGACCTTCTTCCTTTGATTGTCCTCAGAGGCCCAACCCCATCCTATCTGGAGAAGCTTACAGCCCCGCATCACCTTAGTTGAATGGTCTGCTCCATGAGTGCTGGTTTACTGCTGGATCCAAAGTCTTAAAAGGGTGGCATCACCTCCCTCTCCAGAAAGCTTTAAGATGAAGCTGATGAAGATGAAGGTAGACTAGCCGAGACTGCTGGGGTAGACCAGCTGACAGGTTTCTCTCACCCTATTGGTTTGTGGTTACACATCTTCCCCAGCCCATAGTTGGGCACCAACCTGCTGACCTTTGGCTCTGTCTTCAGCATAAGGAATTATTTGCGTGTGTGGTGTATATGGCTGTTCCTCACCTCTGTCTGTCCTCCCATTAGACGGGACGTGATTTGGGAAGACCAACAAGGTGGTTCAAGCATGCACCCACCTCTCACCTCCTCACCCAAGAGAACCTTCAAGACTCGATGGCTGCGCTTGTAACTCCTTTATTTCTCATAATTTCTAAACTTTTCTTGGAGTTCTTAGGTTTGGATTATCTGGGTTTTAGCGCCATCTGGTGAATATTTCATGTCAATAGCAGCGTTTATATTTACCTCACTTTTGTGAGACACTGAGAATCAAGAACATGGTTTTACTCCCGTCAGTCAATTTAATTATTTAATCTGGTCTAAATTACACTACACTAACATTTACAGTTAAAAGATGTAGTAAGTTAATGTTTCACAACTTTCTGTCAAACATCCTTCTGCTGACCAGAGGGTTGGACTTTAACTGTTCCTTTTCAGTGTTCATCAACAGATGCAGCATCTAGCAACAAAATTGTCAAGTTGATCAGCAGAAATCAAATTTGAAAAATAACATCCTTAGCTGTTGGTTGGAGCTGAATATCGGTTTAGAAATGTCTGGACAGAAAGTCTGGTTTCCTCAAAAGAACTTAAAAGTTAACGTCAGCACTGAAGAATATTTCAAAACCAGATGTTTCCCAGCTGCTGACTGATGGACCAGATGCAAGGCTTCCCATTAAAGGAGTTTTTTCTTTGTCACCATATCCTTACTCATGGGGGGAATGTTGGGTCTCTGTAGATGTCTTAGAGCAGGGGTCTCCAAACGGTTCCACAAAGGGCTTGTGTGGCTGCAGTTTTTCGCTCCAACACAGCAGTAGCACACCAGACTTGACTCACTTAATCAATTGACCCAAGTCTTCAGAAAGTTGACTGGTCAAACTATGTGTGCTTGACTGGTTGGAACAAAAACCTGCAGTCACACGGCCCTTTGTGGAACAGGTTGGAGACCCCTGTCTTAGAGTCTGGTCTCTACCTGCTCTACAAGATAGAGCAGGTAAAGATAACTGCTGTTATGATTTGGCGCTATATAAATAAAATTGAAGTCATCTTGTGATATTGAGACGGGTTTCAGCTTTATCAAGTCTCTCCTTCAGTGATGAATAACTCAATTTTATTTCACATTCAATAAGCATAAGTGGCCTTGAGTAGATGCAGCAGTGACAGATAACCCTGACCCCCAACTTTATCCAAGCAAAGCCTTCCTGAGGTCCTCCAACTCTTAGTCAGACCGCTCAGTCAAACCTGAACCACGTGTCCCTCGTCCAGTCAGGTTACTCTTGATTCATTCACACCGGTGCAAATTTAGTACTTTAGCCCAAAAATTGGTCCATGACATGTATTACTTTATTTTGATGTTAAGTAGAGAGTCTAATCAGAATGGTGGTGTTTCAGAGGACAGTTCAAGCTTACTACCAACAGATTGAATGATGGAGGCTCCTCCTCTACCTGGATCCACTCGTGTACAACAGTGCTTTGTTTAAGTGAGTAAAAAACTGAAAGTGAATTTTAGTGTTGAACAGAAGCAGGACAGACCACCAGGCTGGAGTTTGACAATCTTTATTGACAGATTAGTCTTTCTTGGCAGCAGCTTTCCTCATGGCAGCCAGAACGTTGCTCAGCTCCTCTCTCTTTCTCTTCGCCCTAATGTGAGTGCCAATCTGAGGAAGAAGGAAAAGCAGAGGTCTAACTGGGGTCTCAGAAACAGACACAGTACCCCATACTTTAAACAGAATGAAACAATGTTGCACCAGTATGCAGTAAATGCAGGCTTCTCCTGTTCAACCATTTTCCTGAAACTGACGAACCGATATCTGCATGCGCCATCATAACAGACACCGAGATGCTGCTTCAGATGTAACTTAAACATAACACTTCTCTGCTAAACAAGCAATTTTGGCTGCTTAGTTATGGGTTGATCATTAATGATCAAAGCTTGTGTTGACTATAACCAGACTGTAAATGTGTCACATTGGACAAGACAGACACTGGACCAGTGAGTTGTCTAAATTGCATAATTAGATAAACAAGGGTTTCAAATTCTGTTGAGGTGATAATTATTCTGACAGACGAGGTACCGAAAGGTTGAGGATGGGTCACGGTAAAACAAATAAATGCACACTGGTAACCTTTGAGACACCAAAGACCATTGAAACAAAAATGAGTGAGAATATTTGAAGAAAACCCCAAGTCACAAGTATCACTTTGTTCCTTTACAAACTGTGCAAGCTAAGCAAAATGTTACTGTAGAGTTACAAATAATGACTCAGAGAAACATGACAGGATATCTGCCAAGACACACGGCTAAACTCAAATAAAACAGTGCGAACTTTAAACACAGGCCCAAAACTTTGGAATTATTCAGAGCTAATTGTCAACCAATACAACAACTTCAGATACTGAAAACAATTGAAACATTGCACAAGCTCTCAGGAAATGAGAGCAGCTGCAATGTGACTCTACAGCAAGACTGGCTGCAACAGCAGCATCTCTACTATTAATGTCCCCCAAATGATAAAACACAGCTGCAGGTGGTCAGAGTGGTAGTTTAAAACAACTCACCCTCTTCTTGATAAACTTGAGGGCCCTCTTGTCCTTTGATACCTTCAGCAATTCCATGGCTCGCCTCTCATAAGGAGCAAAACCACAAACCTCACGGATCAAGTCACGGACATACTTGCTTTGTTTGGTCAGACGCTGCAGAAGGAATGACATCAAGACAAATTAAGTTTGTGTTCCTCTGGAAAATTCCTAGTCTACATCGTTTCACATCATAAATCACCGTTGTGAACTTCCCTGAGTTTACTAATTTCATTCACAGAGGACCCATTTTTCACACAAATACACAGATTATCTATTTTAGAGTCGCTGATGTTTCTATTTGTGAACCGTGAACTGTGTTAAACATTAGCATCGTGGTACGGATCATGAAGAAATTGTGGGGAGGATGCAGCACCGAGAAGATACTCACCCCGCGTCGGCGGCTGTGTTTGGGAGCTGTTACATTTTTCGTGACCGGGTGGCCTTTGTTCAGGCCGATGGCCATAGGGTAGCGGATAGCCATGTCTGCGGGACAAACAGTGACGATTAGACGATTAGTCCACTTCTACCAGCACAGAGCAGGTCCCGTCCACCGTGAAGATGAACCCTGACAAAGGGTGTAAACACCAACGCCCCGGCTGCACACGTGGGGTCACACAGACGATATTACATTATATTGATAATCACGAATATTAAAGTTGTTCGATTCTGACTTTTTTCGCTACTGAGGAAGCTTTCTCTACACCAATTACGTCTTAAGCAATATTGACATTTAAAGTGAGTTTCAGCAAACGTGTTTGTAACAATAAAGCAGACTTTATGATAGTAACACATCCCCTGATGAAGATTAAACTAACCCCGACGAACAAACGGGATCGGTTCGTTCAAATCTAACCTTTACTTCAATGCACTGCTGCAATATTTGGCCCGTTTGTTGAAATTAATCATTGGACCGGGCGAGACTGTATTTGTTGGGTATATATTTAGGGATGGATGAGATTCTATGTGGACTTTACTGACATTGCTGGAGCGTCAGGAGCCTACCTGCTTTCTGCGATGGCGGTCAGGCCAGAAGGGACGTGACGTGCCTGAACCAGGAAACACAAAGGTTTAACCCGGAAAAACGTCGCTGCGCTGCGGGGGAAACAGCGCCCCACACCGGGAGGGATGGTTAACTGCAGGAGGCGTGTTCGTAAATTGTACTTTTTTTTTTTTTTTTTTTTAGGGTCAGAATCAAGAACAACAGAATCAAAAAATGTTTAATGTAAGATTATGGTATGACTATTCAATTAAATCAATCAATTAGAAATATCCATCCACTCTGCTTTTATGTTATATTTCATCAGCAACAGGTGAAAAAAGTTAGGGCCAGATATAAGCAATAATTCATTTTCTAATCTAATTTTATTCTCTCCTGGATTAGGTCTCCTATTACTCTTTATTAGTTATGTTCCAATGCTTCGGTCAACCATGAAATAGAGAAAATCTCTAAAGACATTTCTTATTGAAATTAAGTAATATTAAGATTGATGAGCTTGCTTCATTCAAATGCCTTGCATTTAAGTGTAAATACCCTGTCCCAATGACTACATTTCTCATCTACCAGCTCCCCAAACCTAACAGCCTTCATCTCTGAACTGCATCACCTTCTCTCAACACTCTGTCCAACATCTGCCAATACTGTTCTTCTGGGAAATATGAACTGTAGTTCATAGAGATTCCTGTTTAACCTCATATGTCAGCCTGTCCATCACCATTCTCTGGTCCCCTCCCCAATCTGGCCAGCGATGAAATGTACAGCCGCATGTCGTCGCTTCGTCGCTGGTTGTCACGGTGGTTCCCCCAAAACCAGGTGTCCTTTATAGATAATTGGAAGAGTTTTTGGGGAAAACCTGGTCTGATTCGGAGAGACTGTGTCCATCCCACACGAGATGGTGCCTCTGTCATTTCTAGGAACTTGGCTGATTTTATTAGACCCAAAGCAACCTGACAAACCAGGGTCCAGACCAGGATGCAGAGTTGTAGTCTTACACACCTCTCTGCTGCTTCCATAGAACCCTCATCCACCAATAATAACATAGTTAACACTATAGAGGTAGTCTCTGTTCCACGGTTACAGGTTCACCAAGCGCAGAGCAGGGGAGCGGTCAATCACCATAATCTTATTAAAATTAATACTAAAGCACAAGTTGGAGAAACCAACCACACAATTAAATGTGGACTGTTAAATATCAGATCTCTTTTGTGTAAATCCCTGTTAGTACACGACCTGATAGCGGATCATCACATTGATTTATTTTGCCTCACTGAGACCTGGCTTCAGGAGGATTATGTTAGTTTAAACGAATCTACTCCTCCTACCCCTCTTAATTATCATATTCCTCGTCTTACTGGTCGTGGAGGGGGAGTGGCAGCAATCTATCACTCCAAGTTATCAATCAACCCTAGACCAAAACATAGTTCCAGCTCATTTGAAAGCCTGACTCTTGGCATCACCCATCTGAACCGGAAGACAGAAAAGCCACTTCTGTTTGTAGTTGTATATCGGCCTCCTGCTGGCCCACATTCAGAGTTCCTATCTGAGTTCTCTGATTTCTTATCCGACTTGGTCCTTAGAACAGACAAAGTCATTATCATTGGATTGGACTTTAACATTCATGTAGACATTGTAAATGACAGCTTTAGAAATGGCTTCATTTCATTACTTGAGTCAGTTGGGTTCCTCCAGCAGATAAACCAACCAACTCATACTTTCAACCACACCCTAGATCTAGTTCTGATTTATGGTATTGAGGTAGAACATGTGTCAGTGTTTCCTCATAACCCATTCCTGTCAGACCATTCTTTGATCACTTTCACATTTATGATTAAGGATTCTTCTATGCTCAGAACAAAGTCTTACTATAGCAGATGTCTTTCAGATAATGCTGTAGCTAAGTTTAAGGAAGTGATCCCTGGCCGAATCCCAGGACCACCGTGTGTTTCCCCAGGGATCATTCACTATGATCTTAGCCCTGCTGAGGTTGACTCTATTGCTGAAGGTGTAGCCGCCTCACTGAGAATCACACTTGATTCTATTGCCCCCCTGAAAAAGAAAACAGTAAATCAGAGGAGGTGTGCCCCCTGGTATAATTCACATATCAAGACCCTCAAGCAGAAAGTGCGAAGACTGGAAAGGAAGTGGCATTCCTGTAAAATAGACAGCTATCATGTAGCCTGGAAAGACTGTCTATTAGTTTACAAAAAGGCCCTTCGCAAGGCTAGAACAGCCTATTATTCTTCTTTAATTGAGGAAAATAAGAGCAACCCCAGGTTCCTTTTCAGCACCGTGGCCAAATTAACTCAGAGTCACACTGCTTTAGACCCATGTATCCCTTCCTCCCTTACTGGTGAAGACTTCATGAGCTTCTTCACTCATAAAGTTCTAGCCATTAGAGAGAAAGCTAAGCAGGCCATCCCAACATCTGGACCATCACCAGATGTGCTGACCGTGGGAACATACAGGTTCTCCAATGAGCCCTTAAACACCTTCAGCCCTTTATATTTTTCTGAGGCGTCTTCGCTGATTCAGAAATCCAAGACCACCACGTGTCTTTTAGATCCCATCCCAACATACCTGTTGAAGGATGTTCTACCATTGATAGGCAGTCCTATGCTGGAGCAGATCAATGGTTCCTTAGGGACAGGTTATGTACCCCGGTCCTACAAGGTGGCAGTGATTAAGCCGTTGCTTAAAAAACCATCACTCATTATAGGCCGATATCCAACCTTCCGTTCATTTCTAATTTTCTTGAGAAGGTGGTGGTGACTCAGTTACTGGAGCACCTGCAGAGGAACAGTCTGTTTGAGATGTTTCAGTCAGGCTTCAGAGCTCACCACAGCACAGAAACAGCACTTCTTAAAGTTACCAATGATCTTCTTATAGCTTCGGATCATGGACTGGTTTCTATGCTGGTTCTGCTGGACCTCAGTGCTGCTTTTGATACAGTTGATCACAGCATCCTGTTACAGAGACTGGAACACTTGGTTGGGATTAAAGGGACAGCACTAGACTGGTTTAGATCATATTTATCTGATAGATACCAGTTTGCTCTTGTCCATGGTGTTCCCTCTTCATACAGTAGGGTTAGCCACGGAGTCCCTCAAGGTTCTGTACTTGGACCAACCCTCTTCACCCTGTACATGCTTCCCTTAGGAAACATTATTCGGCAGCATGGGATAAATTTTCATTGTTATGCTGATGAAACACAGCTTTACTTATCCATGAAACCAGAAGAGACAGAGAAGTTAGTGAAGCTCCAGACCTGTCTTAAGGACATAAAGTCCTGGATGTCTTCAAATTTCCTTCTCCTCAACCCAGGAAAAACTGAAGTCATGGTGTTTGGTCCTAAACCTCTCAGGGATAGGTTAGATCACATTATCACTCTAGATGGTATCTCCTTAGAAACTAGTCTGTCTGTGAGGAATCTAGGAGTAACTTTTGATCAGAACCTCTCCTTTAACTCACACATAAAATTCGTCTGTAGAAGTGCCTTTCTTCACCTGAGGAACATCAGAAAGATCAAGAAGATATTATTGCAACATGATGCTGAAAAGTTAATTCATGCTTTTGTTACTTCCAGGCTGGACTATTGTAATTCTTTACTATTAGGGTGCCCAAACAACTCTTTAAGAAGTCTTCAGCTGATCCAGAACGCTGCAGCCAGAGTTCTGACAGGTATTGACAATCATTGGCTGCCCGATAAATTCAGAATCATTTTTAAAACCCTCCGCTTGACCTACAAGGTCCTCAGAGGCCTAGCTCCATCCTACCTGGAGGAGCTAGTGATACCTTATCAGCCCAATAGACCACTCCGCTCTCAGAACGCTGGTCTACTTGTGGTTCCCAGAGTCTTTGGGAGTAGATTGGGGGGCCGAGCATTTAGCTACCAGGCCCCCCTGCTATGGAACCAGCTCCCTGTCCTGGTACGGGAGGCTGACTCCATCGCTACTTTCAAGACCAGACTTAAAACCTACCTCTTTGAAAAAGCTTATTGTTATTAATTCTGTAGTTCCAGTTACTATCATAGACAGACTAATGATCATACTTAGGGGGTCGTCTAATCACTAGGTTAAGATACTAGTTATGCTGCTATAGGCCAAGGCTGCCGGGGTCCAGAAACATGATCACCTGACAGGCCTCTGCCACCACACTGGTGATGATTTCCTCTCCTCTCCTCTCCTTTCTTCCTCCTCATTAAGCAGACTAGTTATGCAGATTCCTGTGTAGTTTTTCTGCCCCCCCCTCCCCTATTTATTTACAGGTATCGCCGCCGTCGGAGCTGCATGACAACATCTGGCCCGCCGACCTGTTGTATATTGTATTTTTGTATCTTTGTGTGTGTTTCTGTGTTCTGTGCCTCTCCTCTCCTCTCATCTCCCTCTTCTTCCTCTCCTCTCCTCTCCTCTCCTCTCTCTCTACCCAGCCGGCCATCAGCAGGAAGGTCCCCCTACATGAGCCTGGTCCTGCTCAAGGTTTCTTCCTGTTAAAGGGGAGTTTTTCCTTGCCACTGTTGCTTGTCTGGGGTTAGGGCCTGGGATTCTGTAAAGCGCCTTGAAACAATTTTGATTGTATAAGACGCTATAGAAATAAAGATTGATTGATTGATTGATTGATTGATTGACCACCAAGAAGCAAGAGTCCCCTTTTACAGGAAGAATCCTTGAGCAGGATCAGGCTCATGTGGGGGAACCTTTCTGCTGCTGGACAGATAAGTAAAGGTGGAGAAGGGGAAAACAGGAGGATAGGGGATTAGATGCAGCCATGAACTATCAAGATGACAGGAACTTCACTGGTGATTGTGTTTTGTCTCCCCAGTCTTGGCCTATAGCAGCAGAGTGTCTTTAGTAGCCTAAAGGTGTGATCTAAATAAAATAATTAGTGACTAGAATCAAGACTGTAACTACAGAATTACTCATTAGGAACATTTATCTTAAAGTAGTGGTGGAGACAGCAGGGGGCTCCACAGCAGGGGGCCTGATGGCTGAAGGTTCCACTCCTATCTACAGGTAAACTTTCTGGAACCAGCAGTAAACCAGTGGTTTACAGGGATGGGATGGTATTATTAACTCATTCAGATGTGGATCCTCTAGATCTGATCACTTGTAATGTATGATGTGGACTGTCATTGGATTTGAGGAAAACAATACTCAAATCCCCCAAATTTGAGTAGCAGTATGAACAAAGCTATAGTGTCATACATTAGTGAATGAACTCAAAACACCTGCAAAGTTTTCCTGGCCTTTGGTCTCACTCTGGTTCAGTAGGCTCCACAATCATGGAGAAGATGGTCCAGCAGATGATCAATGACACCCTGAACAAGGAGGGTAGGACACCAAAGATCACTGCTGGAGAAGCTGCTATTCTCAGAGGCCCATTCAAGAATATGGAGGAGCTTCCCTGGAGTGGACTTGAGCTGGAGGCAGAGCTTCACACACACACACACACACACACACACACACACACACACATATATACATGTGTATAACAATAATTATAATGGTTATTATTATTGTGTGGTTGTGTTATTATTGTTGTTATTATTTACATAAATTATTGAACCGTTATTATTCAAGTTATTATTAATTATATTATTAATTGTTTTTTCAGTCTATTATTAAAATAAAGTTTAATACATTTGAATTAGCCACATTTATATTTCGTCACTGGACGAAAAATGCCCGCGAAGCAGCAGCGTCGGGTCTCTGTTTTCCCGTCGGCCCTTGCGAGGCCGGAAGCGTCCTGCACTTTTGGCGCGGTGTGATGTAGGTGGCGTCGGCCATCTTGGAGCGACGCTGCTGGAGGACGCTCACCACTTTGAAACCGCCTCGGCCACCAGGACAAAAAAACCCCGAACAAACCAACAAAAAACGAAAACTAATTCACGTTTCTTTTAATTTGCTACGCGGTGCAGCGGAACAACCAAAAAAAGCGTGATGGCCACTGCTACTCCAAGTCGTGAAACTGTCCGAGCGGCGGCCTCGACGCCGCTGTCGCCGACCCGCATCTCCCGCTTACAGGAGAAGCACGATTTACAGCACCTGAACGACAGACTGGCGGTGTACATCGACCGCGTTCGGGCGCTGGAGCTAGAGAACGACCGGCTGATGGTGAAAGTGTCTGAAAAAGAGGAGGTGACTACCAGAGAGGTGAGTCAACTCCAACTAGTTTTTTACACACATTCATTCAGTTTTATCTGAGCTCTTAACTTCAATGGGAGCGAAGTATCTTGTCATTATCATAAGACAACACTGCGTTACTAGACTACTATTAAACGTGTTAGCAGAAGCACCGTGAGTGTCCTGCCTGCTTTTGGGAAACAGATTGGACCTGATCCGATTTCAAACACATTGGGGTTTACCGGTAAAAAGTCACAAAAGTCAATTCGCCTTTTTTTTGCTTTGTGATGACTGTGGCTTACAGAAAACGTATAGAAACCCCCAAATTCCGATTTCAGAAAACAACTCTGTGAGATGGTAAAGTGAGTGTCCCACAGTAATCGGCGTGTTAACTCAGAACAGAAGGAGGCTTCGGTCATGGCCGGAGGGAGGTGAGGAGCATCCAGGACGCTGCAGCCTTGAGACGTCAAAGGCTTCACCTAGAGTTCTGCTCCACTCATGCAGTCCTCCTTCCAGACCCCTCCTCAAACAGAGGCCACGCCACATCTGGCGTGAACAGCTGCTGACTGACCAAAACCCCCTCCTCCTCCGAAGCGGAAATTAGAATTCCCTTTGGAATTGCTTTTTGTTTCATTCAAAGTCATATTCAACGTACCTGCTGTTTTTTTCCACTACAGTTTAGTGCTTCGACTTGATAACGTTTATGACACAACAAAGGAGAAAGAGACTATAATGGCAGAAAGGAAAAATACAATTAGAACATAGTATAGTAATTAATATCAGAATAATAATATAGGTTGGATTCATTCTGTATGCGTTATAAAAGTATCCTCAAGTGTGTTTTTAGTTACATTTTATAATTTTTTTTTGTATCGTGTGTTGGAGGGTCAGGCTTCACAGCCACCACACTGTTATGCGTTCAAGTGCTGTTCCTAGTAGTATTTGTAATTTGCTTTGCATTTTGAAGTCAAAGTCCTGGAGTCTGCAGGAAGAGAGGAGTACACAAGAGTGCACAGTATCCAAGTTGTTAGAGTTCCCGTGAGATGTTTACGTAGACTATATTTATTGTATCTGCTCGTATGGGTCCTGTGTTTTATCAGGTTTTATGCCTTGCTTCCATTAGCTGACACATTACGGAGATGATAATTGTCTTCTCTAGCAGGACTTGCACCTGCCCACTCTGATGTAACTACAAAACCTGCTTTATTGAGCATAATGTTGCATGATTTGCCAGTAGTTTCTCTGAGAGGAACCATGTAAAATCTTAGTCTTTGTCAAGAAAATGAGCTACTGAACCCAACAATAAAGATGAGCTCTAAGAAACCTGGGGTTCTATAACACAGTTTTATGCCGTAAGTGCAAAATTTGTTTCTGAAAAAGCTAGAGAATATAGTCTGCATAACATAAAGGCAGAAAGCCATATAGCTTTAATGACATGTTATTACACCCAAATAATGTCTATGTGTGCGCATGTATATATTACATATATGTGTATGCGTGTGTGTATTTAGTTGTGTTGAATTTTATATATATATATATATATATATATATATATATTTATGAATGGGTTATATAGTCTTCCATAACTCAGGTAACAAGACTAAATTGATACAAACAAAAAACAAACAAGAATGAAGATTAATTTTGAGCATTTACTTTGCAGAGCTCATACATTAAAACAGCACTCTATAGATCCAAATAATACAAACTAACACAAATAACATTTGTGTTTAATGGTGGTCTTCAGAAATCTAAAATGGCCACTTGAAGAGAATGATCAGAACAACAATACAATGCGATGCCCATGCCAGGCCGATAGGTGGCGGTCGTGAACCCTACATACATGCACACATATAAAGAAGCAAAAAACTGTAAATGCAAAAGTGAACACTTTAATAACATTACACCATTATAACGATGAGCACCAAAGTTTCCTATTGGACCAATGGTGAGGTTGAGTTGCTTTTATGAGCAACCCATAGCGATAACACTGGAGGTAGATTGGAGTTGTGCTCTTAGGTTATTCTAGACTTACTTATGGTCCACGACTACTGCCGCAAGCTTGGGCTGTCTTCTTGGGTTTCTTTTAACAGGTAGATTTATTTTTTCCCAAACAGCATTTGTGTTTCTCTTCAGGTATCTGGTCTGAAGGCTCTCTATGAGGCAGAATTGGCTGACGCTCGTAGAGTTTTGGATGAAACTGCCAGAGATAGAGCTAGACTGCAGATAGACCTGGGCAAGGCCCAAGCTGAGCTGGAAGAGGCCAAGCGCAGGTAGATGGGCTCAAACATTTCAGAAGCTGTTTGGAGGGGTGGTTTGTAGTTCAAAACTGTAACTGTGTTCTTTCGCTCTCCTCTAGTGTCAAGAAGAAAGATGGTGATCTTGTTGCCACGATGTCCAGGGCCAGTGATTTGCAGGACCAGCTGAATAAGAGCGAAGCAGCTCTTTGTACAGCTCTGAGCCAGAACGCTGCCCTGACATCTGAGCTGGCGGATGTCAACAGCCTCCTGGCAAAGGTATGCATGTCTATATTTGTATGCAATAGGAAGTCAATTAAAAATAACAAATTTGATTTTGAGCTGATATTTTTTATTTGAGAATAAAAGAAACGTACATATTACTGGGGCTGGCTCAAGTAATTACAAAGTTTGATGGCACGGGAATAGATTGTGGAGGAAAAAAAATGTTTTGGCTTTTTTTTTCTTTATAAGGTTCCTGTAATGGAGGCTGTCTGATATTTTATCAAACTATAATAAACCAACTTCAACACAGTTCAACCACCTCACACCTCCACTAATTGACTCTACGCCACATATCCTGCAGTTACCGGAGGACTACCGCAGGCAGTGGCATATTACCATATATGACAGTAGGGTACTGAGAATAAGAGCATGTTTCTAATGTTCCCCATTGAGGACCAGACTGAGTCTCTTCTATTAAGTAACATGGAGGCTTGAATGATGGCTCCACTTAAAACACAGACACATCACTCGCAGCACCACCAGAGCATGAAATGGCATAAAGGTTAGACTACTGTTGTCTGTTGTTTATTCACAACAATGATGTTTGACCCTTAGGATCAGGTCATGTCCAATACTGTACGCTTGTATATTTAGTAGTACTGTAGTAGTAGCTGAATCTCGTCAGTGAGGCCTCCCTGCTCTGTCATCAACACAGAAACAGACGTTTTGCAGATGTTGAGGAGCCCAATACGGCAACTATCTGATCATAAACATGGCGGAAGGATGAGAGCAGGGTTGTGGATGTGATACTCGGAATGTACACTTAATCAGACCCTTTGTATTATGAAGAATAGGGCAATACACCAGTTCTATCCTCCAAAATCATGTGCTGATATTTTTTCTGCTTTACTGATGGACAGGCAGAAGACAGTCGCGCTGTAGCTAAGCGACAACTTGAAGCAGAAACACTGATGCGTGTTGACTTGGAAAATCGCTGTCAGTCACTGAATGAAGAGCTGGAGTTCAGGAAGAGCATGTACGACGAGGTATGTGTGTGTGCATGGATGTAAGCAGTGAGTTCAGTCAATGACTGTAAAAAATAAATGTTTGTGGCTATAGTCTACATTTAGTTGGTTAAATGCTTATTGCATATTAATACATTCACTAAATGTCTATAAGCAGCAACATGGCTGAACCAAATGGTTGTTGGTTTGTTGTAAGTGTACTTATTCCTGGTGTAGGAGGTGCGCGAGTCTCGACGGGTACAGGAACAGAGAATAGTGGAAGTGGATTCTGGTGTCAAACGGGATTACGAGTTCAAACTCGCTCAAGCTTTACAGGTATGTTAACTCAGTAACTAACTTTAAACTTTAAAAGACAGCTTACTGAGGAAAACAAATTTTTCATGAATAGACAAGAACGCAGGAGCCGATATTTAGCACTTCAGTGATCTGCCAAATGCATCACAAATGCATCCAAACTTGAGTTAACCTGCTAAAGTTCTTGACTAGTAGCAGTCATTATTTTGCCATCAAACAGAAGGGCCCCTCTGGTCAGGATTTCTATCAAGGTTAAAGTCTGAATCTATCATCAGTAGAGCAACACACTGCTCAGTTAAAAGGCCCCTTTTTCTTAGGACCTGAACTTTTTTATTTGGATTAATTTGATGGAAGTCAGATTTTCATTGTCCCGTCAAATGTACTAGACAAGTAATGATAAATGCAAACATGAAAAGAATAAGCTGTTAAGTGGCTAAATTGAAGAATATTGTCATCACTTTAATTATAGCTGAGCTTTATTGGAGGCTTGCTGTTGATCAAGATTGTGTAATCTTCTCAGGACCTGAGGAGGCAGCATGATCAGCAAGTCTCCTTTTATAAGGAAGAACTGGAACAGACATTCCAGGCCAAGGTAGGTTATCTACTCCTCATTTTAAGCACGCTATGATATAAGAAACCCTTTTTGACACTGACTGTCTTCCAGTTGGATAATGCCAAAGTGTCCTCAGAAATGAATGACAAAGCAGTAAGCACAGCAAGAGAGGAGCTTCTGGAGTCACGCATGAGGATTAAAGGTCTCGGAGAGAAGCTGAATGCTTTGCAGAAACAGGTACTGCTCTGTCTTGCTAATTTTCCACTTGATGATTAGTGTTCTGAACCTGTTTGCTCTGTCATTCAAAGGTTTCTGTCTCAGAAGATCGTATCAGGGAGCTGGAAGAGATCCTGGCAGCAGAGCGAGATAAACACCGCCATGACATGGAAAGGAAAGAACATGAGATGGCAGAACTGAGAGAGATGATGAATACTCAACTCAGTGAATATCAGGAGTTGCTGGATGTAAAGCTTGCCCTAGATATGGAGATTAATGCCTACAGGAAACTCCTGGAAGGAGAGGAACACAGGTACTCTCACCCTGGTTGCTCAAGCAGCTGTGTCTGCGTGTCTGACTGATTTTGGATTTTGATGGGCATTTGTTGTTTTATCTCAGGCTGAAGTTGTCCCCCAGCCCATCATCGCAAGTCTCTGTCTCCAGAATGCCTGGAAGCTCCTCTTCACGCTCTGTCAAAAGGAAGAGAGTAGACACTAAAGATCTCCAAGAAGTGGGAGGAGAAGGGAAGCTGATGGTATCTGAGGAGGCAACAGCAAGTGGCGTTGTCACCATATCTCCCACTGATATGAACGGGAACGCTGTCACACTCAGCAACGACACTGAGCAAGTGAGTAAAGGCTGAGTGCGTGCAGATTGATTAGCAGGGGAGAGTTTTGAGACAGTTAGTCCAGGAAGTAGAGAAACCAGTACAGATCCTCAGGATGGCATGTATGGAGGTGAATAGGGAAGAATTCACCTAATAAGCTTACTCAGATTCACCTAATGACCTTAATTTCAAAGAGGAGGGTCTGTTGCTGTCGATGGTGAAAGGACAACGGTCGTGTACAGATGAAGCTGAGGCATCAGGCCACAATGGTACCTGCTTTTCCTGTAATACGATTTTAATTACTTGAGTTTTGTATGGATTTGTTTCCTGCAGGACCAGCCCATGGGCAGCTGGCGCTTGAAGAGACAGGTAGATGGTGGAGATGAGGTCATCTACAAGTTTTCTCCAAAATTTGTCCTGAAGGCTGGACAGTCTGTCACGGTGAGAAGCATCATGGTTTCTCTTGTTCTCCATGTGTCTGCCCTCCCTCGCATTAGGAGGGTCAAGCTCATATTGACTATTGTAGAATTTATTCCTGTTCACACAAATGCATTTGGAACTGCACATTCCAAGCTCTTCAGTTAGGTTCAAGAGGTCGGTGACCTTTATTTAAGGCCGGAGGGTTAGTACCTACAGTTGAAACCAGGAATTTACATACACTAAATAAAAAGGCACATATGTTTTTTTTCTTATTCCCTATCATGAAATCGGACTAGAATCTTCCTCCCTTTTTTACATTACATTACAAAATTATTTTTCTTTGCTAAATGCAAGAATAATGAAAAGGATTTTTTTTATGCAATTTTTATTACTTTCTTCAATGTCAGAAGTTCACATACACTAAGATTACTATGCCCTTAAAAAATCTGGGAAAACGCAGATGATAATGTCACAGATGATAAAGCCTCTGTTTTATTTTTATAGGTTTATTTAACATTTGAGTTAATTAGTATTTTAAGGCATACCTGAAACACATTGCTTCTTTGAAGCTGGTAAGAGTCTCATTATCAACAGTGAAACAAGCCCTAAACCATCCCTGGCTGAAAACACATAAGAAAGACAGCTTACAGTTTGCAAATGCACACAGGGACAAAGACTTTAATTTTTGTCCTCTCCTGTAGTCTGACAAAACTAAAATTGAGCTTTATGGCCATAATGTTACATTTGAAGGGAAAAAGGGGGAAGTTTCCAAGCGTGAGAACACCATCCGAACTGTAAAATGTGGGTGGCAGCATCATTTTGTGGAGTTTTTTTGCTGCAGGAGGGACTCGTGCACTTTACAAAATAGATGGCATCACGAGGAAAGAACATTATGTGGAAATAGCGAAGCAACATCTCAAGATAACAGCCAGGAAGTTAAAACTTGGGCGCAAATGGGTTTTCGAAAATGGACAATGATCCTAAGCATGCCCCCAAATTGGTTTCAAAGTGACTTAAGGATAACAAAGTCAATGTTTTGGAGTGGCCATCACAAATATGGCTGTTATACCAGTTCTGTTAGGAGGAATCTATGGGCCAAAATTCCTACAAACTATTGTGAAAAGCTTGTGGATACATATTCAAAATGTCATACAGTTGGAAGCATTGCCTTTAAACTGTATGATATTCAAAATGTCATACAGTTTAAAGGCAATGCTTCCAAATACTAATGAAGTGCATGTAAACTTCTGACTCTGAAGAACGTAATAAAGAATTGTCTAAAAAAATAATAATATTCTGGCATTTAGCAAATAGAGATAATTTAATGTTGGACATTAAAAAAAAAGATGTTCCTTTTTATATAGTGTATGTAAATTTCTGGTTTCAACTGTATATTTGTGTACATGTGTTTGCTTTTGAAAGTCATGAATATAAAGCTTTCTGAGTGTGCTTGTATGTACAGGTGTGGTCTGCTGATGCTGGTGTTGTCCACAGTCCACCCACTGACCTGTTGTGGAAGTCTCAGGCATCATGGGGCACAGGAACTGAGATGGTGACCATTTTGATCAATGGTGATGGCGAGGTAACCATGTCAACTCCTCTGTTAATATGCTGCTTTGGTTTTTTTTAGCTGTATCTGAAATCACAAACTATTCCCTACATGACCCACTAAGTGGGAGGTACACCAGCTGTCCAAATGTTAAGAGACATTCACGGACCCCTCTTCAGTCAGTGCTCTGTAACCAGGCAACAGATCCATCAGCCTGGGGCCAGAGTGTTTTCATGTAATAACCAGGAGACAAAAGCAAAAGTACTGAGCGTTGACGTACATGTTGATCACAACCCAGCACCTGGGAAGAAGAATGGGGAGCACATGTGATTTGAGACTTCTGTTTGGTGAGAGTTGAGCATTGTGTGGGTATTGAATCACATTAACGGGCCTTTCTGTAGGAGGTGGCCAGAAGGATAACCAAGACCCAGGTGGAGGTGGAGAATGGAGACAGAGAGGAAGGTCACCAGGTGAGGTTCACTCATCCTCTGGATGGAAGCAGTTGTGAAGATGACTATAATCACAAGAGCTTCCATTCTCAAATCACTTCAATCCATTATTAAGTAGTTCATGAATAGAATGGCCAGTTGTTAAAGGGGCTCTTACAGATGTTTGAAATCCCTCAGATATAAGGGCTTGGTCTTGGCTCAAAAATCACCTTCATTGAAGTCCTTTTGCCCCCATAATGGTCATTTAATGATAAATTAAAAATCTCTGGGAGTTTTACTTTTAAAACCGGCTTGTTTTTATTCACAAAATGATGAAAAGTGTCCTGCTGTAGTTGGAAGAGTTGTGAGGTTTCATTTTATTTTATAGATATAAAAGTTGACTGTTGTCCCATTCCTCCCACAGGGGAAGGTGTCCTCCAGAGAGTGCTCCATCATGTGAAACCTTCCAGTTTTCTACTCATCTATTGTCCTGTCCATTGCAGTGTCTAATGTTAAATCATTGAAGACCACCAGTTGGACATGCATACCCTGCCTTTTCTAACATGTGTCAGCATCTGTTGATAACCCAAAGATTGTGTGTGGAGATCTTTTAGGCTGCAGCATTGCTTCAGTGTGCTTTAGGGGGCTTTACTTGTTTTTCTTAATTGGTTTGAGTCTCGGTACAGCGTGGCTCAGGATGATCCACAAGGCTTTTCCCTGATGGATCAGTTTAATGCACAGATGTGCATTTGACATGAATTCAGAGGAAAGGAGTGGCTGTCCTCTGACTGTTGGGATGGAAGCTGTTGCTCAACCACTTAAATATTGCTTTGGATTAACTTTGTTTTAAGAACTTGCCATGACATATTTGTCCCTGCTGCAGCGTAGCCGGGCAGCTCCTGTCTGTCCGGGCTGACGGGACCTTGTGTTTCTCTAATCGCTACGTTTGCTGTGAATGTAGATGCTGGTCTCCTGAAGCTGACCCTCTAAGACTGAGTGTGTGTGAACCTGTCTGCATACAATCTGAGCCATTATTCTGGAACACTGTCCCTACTACAACCCTGTGGGACAGCTTTTGAGCTGGTGTGGTGGGCTCCTGTGGTGTTTAGGTTTAGTTCCAGCTTATCTCAGGTTTTATGTCTTAGCTCTCAGATTGTTTAGCTGAGTTGCAGCTTTATTTTGCTTTTCTCCGTGATCCCAACCAATGAGCCTCGGCTGCACACGTACAGAATAAGTCAACCTTCCTGCCAACTGTGATGCTTTGGTGTGTAAACGACCGTTGCCATGGCAACACAACTGATTTTGACACCTGTATGAACAGGTACAGGTATGCTGTCAAAACCTGTCATAGAATCAATCACCGTGTTTGTTTTTGTGATCACTCATTTATTATCCTTGAACTGCATATGTGTATAGACGATCAGTCATTTTATAACATTCTTTTTGTAATGGTTTATATAGTACAACACTTTAATACGGAATATCATCTTTTATGATCCCATTGCAACCTGAAGCTTGTAGATCTGGTCCAGTTAGAACATAAGAATCATCTGATCTCTGCTCCATGTGTCATCATTTTGGTTATGATTTTCAACACTAGAACCATTTTTGTTTTATTATTCAATTGGGGATTAGTGTTATCAATGTAGGGGACCTGTTTTCATTGAATTTGATTTTTTTTGTATGCATAATAAATGTTTTACAAGTATGTCTCTTATTCAGATGTCCCTCTCTTGAAAGTGGTCCATGACTGTTCCCTCTCTTCAGCCTTTCAAAGCACGTGGGCCTGGACCAGGGGGGAATTGTGATAGCAATTGAAATGCTTCGTCTCTCACAACCACATGGGTCTGCAGCAGGTCACTCACTCGATATGTCCTGTTCACCTTTGCTGCCCTGTCTGCTTTTTCTCCTCATTGTGGTTCTCCCGGTGTTCCTGACTGCTGCTTCAATGAGAGCTGAGGAAGGGTTATTTTCACTTGGAGAAGAGTTCTGTTGCAGAGGATAAGAACTGGTAAAGAAGATAAATTAAAAAGCTGAAATGAGCAGTGGTGAGGCTTTGCCCCAGGAAGCAAGCTTTACATGAGTGGACAGCTAAGGTGTGGGTGTCAAAGGTCAAACAAGGAGTATGATAACCTGTGTTAGGTGAAACGGTAGAGAGGAAGAGGATGCTAAAGAGGTGAAGATGGAAGATAATTAACCTGCAGGTCAGAGTTATCAAGAGCATCACAGCATGGAAGTCTAGAAGAGTCAGGTCAAGAGGACACAACATGTACATGGTAAATATTAGAGAAGTGTGGAACTTTGCCACCTTTGATTAAAATCACATAATTTAAATCTATATAACCTGAAGGTTGTCAATCAAGTCTTCATGGGAAGTAAATCTGTCTGAATTCAGCAGAACTTTGACACATGCAGTAGTCTGCTGTAGAGGAGGCATCACCCTCAGGTATAGAAAGAGACTGAGCAAGCTCAACAGGAGGATGAGCTCTGTCCTATATTGCCCTATAGAGGACAGAGGTCAGGAGGAGGTGAATGAGAGGAGGATGTCAGCCAGACTGACATCCATCATAGACAACACCTCTCACCTGCTGCATAACACGGTAGGGTCTCTGAGCTCCTGCTTCAACAGCAGACTGGTCCACCCTCGGTTTAAGAGGAAACACTACCTCAGGTCATTTATTCCAACTGCTTTCAGAATATACAATACCATGTTGTAGTTCTGTCTATTTAAACATGTTTTTCCTGTACATTTATTGCAAACTGCAATATATATCTGATTTCATACCATATGCAATAGTATATGTATATCTCTGCTGGGTACTGTGCAAATACTACTTTGTAAATTGTACATCTTAATTTTACATATTTACATTCTATATCTAGGTCATAGTAATATTAGCTTCTTACTGTACAGTATATATTGTAAATGTAGGTTAGGTTAGATTATGTAAACATACATTTGTACATTTGTTATGTAGGCATAACAAATGTACAATGTATATTTACTCAGACTTAAAACCTACCTCTTTGAAAAAGCTTATTGTTATTAATTCTGTAGTTCCAGTTACTATCATAGATAGACTAATGATCACACTTAGGGGGTCGTCTAATCGTCAGGTTAAGATACTAGTTATGCTGCTATAGGCCAAGGCTGCCGGGGTCCAGAAACAGGATCACCTGACAGGCCTCTGCCACCACACTGGTGATGGTTTCCTCTCCTCTCCTTTCCTCCTCCTCATTAAGCAGACTAGTTATGCAGATTCCTGTGTAGTTTTTCTGCCCCCCCCCCCTCTATTTATTTACAGGTATCGCCGCTGTCGGAGCTGCATGACAACATCTGGCCCGCCGACCTGTTGTATATTGTATTTTTGTATCTCTGTGTGTTTCTGTGTTCTGTGCCTCTCCTCTTCTCTCGTCTCCCTCTTCTTCCTCTCCTCTCCTCTCCTCTCTCTCTACCCAGCCGGCCATCAGCAGGAAGGTCCCCCTACATGAGCCTGGTCCTGCTCAAGGTTTCTTCCTGTTAAAGGGGAGTTTTTCCTTGCCACTGTTGCTTGTCTGGGGTTAGGCCCTGGGATTCTGTAAAGCGCCTTGAAACAATTTTGATTGTATAAGACGCTATAGAAATAAAGATTGATTGATTGATTGATATTATATGCAATGTATATTGTATATTATTTAGGTTATGTCAGGCATATATAATGTATGTATGAGGCATAAAGTACTATCTAATCTAATATGATGTAGTAACGTGCCACCAGGTGGCGGTAATGTTCAAACATTGCCTTGATACCAACGAAGTAGAAGATACATTTCCGGGTTGTAATGTTTTATCCGTTTTCAACAAAACGACGTGAATAATGTTGCTGGTTCTTTCTGAAGACCACAAAGAACATCTGGCGTTCCTGTCAAAGGTGAATCCTCCAGGTAAATAATTACGCGACACCGCGCCGTGACTCTATATTATATAGCGATTTAGTGGTTTTTGTAATGTTGTTTAATAATACATTTTATTTTGTATTGTGGCGCAATAGAAAAAGTTCCATGTTCCTCGAATTTACAGGTGTATTGAACTATTTCATATATTCGGGCATTGACAAAATTACAAAACGTGCAACAGTTTGTAAAATAAATGTTTTTAACGTAAATGAACGTAAACGTCATAATCTTAGACTAACTAGCTTCAGTCTCAGGTTGGTGGAGTGAGAGCGAAGCTGGTAGACCATGAAGGTTGGACAAGGGTTTCAGAACTGTGCTGATGGAGATCTTCACCAGAATCGGCTCCTCCTCCATTCATTCAGTCCTCCACCATTGTCCCAATGTTCTATAAACCGTCTCAGTGCATGCTGACCAGCAGCACTCACCCTAGAGCTGATAAAATGAATAGTGGAGCTGATCTGGAGCTGTATTTAATCACTTCTACCATCCCCTCTGACCTGTCCAGCTCCTCTATGTGGACGACAGGATTGGATTAAACACATCGACCTCCAATATGTTGTGCCTGCCAGCTCTTTTTCATCATGTGAAAACAGTGGGCAAACACAAGTTTGAAGACTGACTCAAGTTCTTTTCGTTCTCAGTGGTTGCAGAGTTTGGTCGTATAGCTCTGGAATTACTGAAGAGGGGAGCAAGCACCAAGATATACGAAGGAGCAGCCAGTAAGCATCTTAAGAGCGGTACACCCTCTTTACCAGACACATGAAAGGTTCAACAACAAAAGCAATAGTGTATCAGTGGCAGCAGTAATGAGAGACCACTGGTTTCTACTGTTCCTGTGGCAGTGAGACCTCCAGAATGGTGTTTGAAGGTCAATACTGGGCCTGGACTGTTAGAGGGGTGAGAACGGTGTGTCTAAGAGGAGGTTTGGATGTTACCTGTCAGCTGGGAACAGACAGTATCTATGTATATCTTCATGAAGTACTTTATTTAGTAGTTCTGCATTTAAAAACTTAAACCCAATAAAACAAAAATGATTGTAGTAGTTCTATACTAATAGGAACTAATCACAACAACCACATCATTCTTTATAATGATATGCCTTTGTAACAATCTATTGTCTGCAGGAAAGCTGGCTGTTCCCGTAGAATCGGTGCAGCATGGAATAGAGGGCCTGATGTTTCTAATGACAGAAAGCTCCAAATACATGGTGACTCACTCCTCTCTCTCTTTCTCTCTCTTTGGCAGAATTCTGATGGTTGCATATGTCTTTTATTGTTGAAAGGAAGCTACCAGAATACAGCTTGCCCTTTGGCCAGCAGTAAAAAATTTAAATTTAAAGAAACCACGAGAGTAAACTCCTCAGTTAAGATGAACAGGATTAAAATGAGACAAAATATGTACCTGGAGAAAATAAATTCAAGATAATGAGACAAAAGGCAGAGGTTAATTCAGGAATAAAACTCATAAAATGAATAAATAAAACAAATAAAATGAGAGCTTTATGGTGGATTAATTTATCTGTATTTATATGTGGAGTGTGGATGGCCTTCCCGAGTCCCATGACTTGCACATGCACACACGTGCACATTACAGCCAGAGTGTAGCCACCAGCAGGGGTCTCATCTGAAGCTGTCAGGCATGAAACTCCAGGTCCATGATGGGCCGAGGTGATTGAATATCTGAGTAGACAGATGGATGACGCGTTAGCTCAGCCATCTTTTGACTTTGATGCGAGTTGATAAGAGATATGGAAAGATGCAGGGATCCTCTGTTTAATTTGATATTTACTTGAAATGTGAAGAAAGCTTTCGTGACTCGAGGATAGCATGATGTTTGGGTCAGATGATTTCCCAGCTCTAAAATCTGTCAACCTTCAAAGGACCTTGAACCAGATCATGTTCATAATCTTCAGGAAATGAATAACAACATTACAAGAAAATTAATCTGAAATAATGAACCAGAGTGAGTATTATAAAAGGCCACATCCTCTACCACTCCTCCTGTAACTGTTTTGATGATTATTGGGTTGATTTTACTTATGTGGTTTAAGTCTGGTACTCTTCACTGTTGTCTTTGACAGATTTCAGAGGTTGATTTCCTGGACTCCATTCTGAGTTTAGGCTTTGGTGAAGAGATAGACCAGATCCTATTAAAGGTGAGTGAAGTTGTATAGAACCAGAGGTCATCTCACCACTGCACATTTTACAGTTCTCTTAAAGTGTTTTTTGGTTCCAGCTGTACCAGGAGCACCAGAGTCAGATACGCAGCACCCTACACTGGCTGCCTGACAGACTTCTATCATACTACAATCTGGAATGGAGGTTGGATGTGCAGGTATGTAGCTACTAAAAAGAATAATTCAACTGGAATGTGTTGCTGACATACAATATTCTGATTCAGGAAGTTGTCTTGTCACAATTTGGAAAGAGCTAAATCAGTCATTATGCATCAGCTTGTACCTGTGCAGAGGTTACACCACAGACATGCATAGACTGAGAGACCTGTAATAAATTAAGAATGCAGGGACAAAAGAAGGAAGGAAGGTTAAAACTCACTGGTACTTGTCTATATACATTACTATAAGCTTATTCAGCTCATCAACATGGCGTTGGACAAGAAACCTCTCAGTGTTGGGTCAAAGAGCTCTGAAGACCATTGATACCTTGTTGTTCCACCACCAATAGTGTTGCTTATCAAGGTATTCCTAAGCTTCACTTAGTGCCCTCAAGCTGGCCTCACCTGGTCAGATGAGACCAAATTAGATTCCCTCTGGATCAATACGCAGCAGGAACGGGACTGTGTACAGCCCATAAACACTGTCCAGACAGGGAGGTGTGGTGGTACTGCCCCTTTGTGGCCGTCCTCAGGTTATGTGAACCTGAGGACGGCATGGATGAATGGAAACGTGTACAATACATTTTTGATCAGAAACCAGAGTAGACCTTTCAGCAAAACAGAGAAAATGGAGGTAGTTCCACTGGTATAGAAGTCTACAGAACCTAAATGATAAGGAGACTGAAAACTTTGGCCAGTGTTTTCATCCATTATGAGCCCCTCATTCCTAAAGGCTTCAATGTTAACAATGTTTCTAGACTGCTCGTTTACCCTGTGTCATACCATTTTATTACACACACACACTGTTTATTGACTTACTGACTTGACAGTGCTTCTGTTAACACCTTGAGTTAATCACCATTTTCCTGTTCTTTTGGCAGTTGGCGAGCCGCGCAATCCATCAACAGGTGGTTCCCATGGTAACATTGCGTGTATTTTTAATGAGAGGTTGTGACAGCATTAGCAGCAGGGTTCTACAGACCGACCCTGGCACTCTCCTCCACATCATCTCCACACTGGAGGCTGCTTTGGAAACCATGAAAACTAGCCATGCGCGTCGAATATTGCGCAACATCTAGTAACTCCTGAAGTTGTATTGCGTGTAGCATTGTTGCCTTTAAACCTGTCATCTGTAACAGACATGTCTGAACCAGGTTACAACATTTAAGTTGATGTATTTTAAACACATTAACAACTATTATAACTACAAGATATATAATCGAACTTAACTGTTTGAGTGAATTTGAAAACAGTTTTAAACACTTTGGACTTTGTTGCTGATGTCATGAATCCTAATAGGTCGCTTTTGAACGTCGAGGTTTCAATTTAAATCTTAATATGAGTCTGATTGCCACTGGTTGTCATTGTAAATACTGAAGATATGCCAATAAAGATTTGATTGCATCTTAATTCCAGACTGCTCTATAAAGTGAAAACATACTTTTTCTATTTTTTTAAATTCATAATGTTGTGTTTTCTGTCGTTGTTTGATGAGTCATGAGCAAATAAAGAAGGAAAACAATTCTGTTTCTCCGTAATGTTTTCCTCCAGTTTCCAAGCGGACCATCCGAACAACAGACAGGAAGCATTAAAAAGGCGGACCGGAACAGGAAACGGCCATCACCTGATCCTCTGGTTTTTATAGGAAGTGAATCGTAAGTTCAATATGGCTGTTGTCTGAAGCTGCAGCTGTGTCTGTTTTGAGCAATGAAATAGAGCCTTAGGTTCGGTTGGTCGTTCCCCCTCGTCCCGCCATGGCTCAGAGTTTCCAGAACGTTCAGGAATTAATCCAGGACTCCTTTGTCCCCATGGTGGCCGTTCTCTGTAGCGACGAAGCGGAGAGGGTGACGAACAAGAACAACCTCAGTTTCGCTGAGTTGCTGAGGCCTTTCTGTCGACTAACGTCCGAAGGTAAGAGCAGCCGTCCGTGTATCCCTTCCTTGTCGCGGATAAGTCCCCCAGAACGGAGGGTTTCCCGTTATTACCTACTGTCCATCGGACCGGGCCGGAGGCGCGATGACAGGAACCAGACGAACACCCAGGAGAGTCTGCTCAAAGACGGTCGAATAACGAGATACCCCCACACATGGAAATATAATCTTAAATGGGCTATCCTGGCCTCGTTAGATTCAGAGTCCAGTTCTGGTAAATAATAATGATATTAACACTGTGAAGCGAGAAGAATAAACTAAATTGCACTGTCCTTAACAAGATAAAAGCTGTCCGACACAATACACACCACCCAAGGTATATACTATATTAACATCCCTCTCAGCTACATTAATTATTAGGGTTTTTTTAAGAGGTAAACAAAGTTGCTAATCAAAGTATAAAAATCTGACATGACGGCTGACACACGCATACAAATGCCACAATATGAAACTGATAATGCAGCAAGAAATTCAAATTATGTTGTTGAAAACGCTATTAACACACGTTGTGACCCACATAAAGATTACAGTTGTTACAAATGAAGACAAAGAGAAACGTAACATAGAACAGAAACACTAATGTAAAAAAGGGATTCACCATAATAAAACAACAAACAGGAAAACAATTTTAACAAGAACATGGTTGTTGAGGATAATTGATTAATGAATCAATTGTAAATATTTCAGTCATAAACGTGTTATTGGTTGAAAAGTTGGACAAAAGACCAATGCATGCATTGTTTTTTTAAAAAAAGTGCATGTTTTCTGGAGTAATGGAAGATTCCACAATAATTTAAGAGCATTGTGTTATAATAATTGACGAGATGACTCTGTATTAATAATACAAAGTATGCACTGTGTTCATGACTTCTCTTGACTCTTCCATATAGGTCACATTAGGGACCCAAACAACCAGTTGCACATTGTGAAAAACCTTCGTATCTGTGTCAACAATGTGGTGACAAGTTCCAGTGTGGCATCTGCTGCACTCAGCCCGGCCCAGTGTCGACTCCTCAGTGACGTGGTTTCGTCCTGTCAGCCTCACGAAGGTGCTGTGACCACTGTGATCACAGCTGGAGACTACAACCTCAGTGTCACTGGTAAGGCTTTTTAAACCAGAGTCTGATGTCATCTCCTGGTAGAGACATGGGAAAGTTGAAAGACAGTTGCTGCAGCTGCAGAGAACATGACCTCCGGGAGCTTACTCTAATCACGGTCTGGACAAAACTGTGTCAATATAAGTCTGGAGCTGAACAGTTATTTAAATCCTAATTTGATCCCCAAAAATGATACCAGACCAAAGTGATCAGATCTCGCCAGAGGCAGTCTACTGCACCTTGAGCTGGGGAATGCTTTCATAAAATACTGTCAAGAAGATACACATGGCTCAGGTCTCCTCAAGTTCAACATACAGTTTCTGTTAATTTTTAATCCAATCTTGATTAAATAATGAGACTTTGTGATGGGAATTCTGCTGAGATCTGATTTTTGATTGTTTGGTGTACAAAACCATCTTGGGTGCAGTATTCTATATTCAACATGAAGTACTCAAAGCAATTTTCAAATCTCAAGCAAATTCAACTTAGTATAACTGTTAAATTGTGAATGCACAAAAACTCCTGTAACAATAGTGAGGAAATCCCAGATGAGTAAAAGGTAAGCGGGCCTTGAATTATCAGCTACAAAGGAAACGGTGTAATGACACATTAATGTTTGGTCTTTCTCTGTGTTGGCAGCCACCACACCCTGGTTTGAGTCCTACAGGGAGAACTTCCTGCAGTCCATGCCTGCCTCTGACCATGAATTCCTTAACCATTACCTTGCTTGTATCCTTCATGTTTCAATTTAATGATGATATTTACTTAACAAGGTCTCTTGTTACAGCTCTATATCAGAATTTGGCATGTTGCACTCCCTCACTGCTCTGGATTCATTTTTCCAATTACATTCAGAACAGCTTCAAACAATAATTCTGATTTATTCTACTGTTTTACATTTTTAGTTTAACCAATCTAAATAGAAAAACTTAGTGGCAGAAATTTTAGGAGACTGGTTCTTTGTTACTGTTGTGTGTGTTTAATTATTGTTTAATGCTTTTCTTCAGCTGTTTGCTTCAACAATGACTTGCTGTTATGTATGTTTGTGATGATTCCAGTGTCAGATTCTAACATGTGAATAACATTGCCCTCATTCCTGTTTTCTAATCGAGTTCCTCGTTCCTTCCTTGACCTCTGCGTTTTGACAGGCTTGTTGGTTGTTTCGTCCACTGAAGCTGTACCTTTGGAACAATTTCTCAAGCTTTCCCAAGAGCAGCACCGGATTCAGCACAGTGGGGAATACACCAATCCTAAGTGGTTCATCCCCAACACGCTCAAGTACTATGTTTTACTTCATGACATGAGCGAAGGCAGCGAAGAAAGGTATGGTCAGCCACAGCATCGCCTATAGTCTACTGTTGTCTCTGTAAGGTGGAACTCCTCCAGATCGCCTGCTGTCTCAGCAGGGTTGTTGAAAGATAAGGGAGAAGCATGCCGGTTATTGTTTCACAAGATTATTGGGTATAAAGATTGCTATTTTGACAAACAGAAAAGTACAACTCTGTCACTCGGACAGAGGTTACACTGTTAATGACAAGCAGCGGAGAAGTATGACTGGAGATCAAGGGTAGAGATGCATCATAGGAGGTCCCTGAGCAGTTTACACTTGTAGTAGTGTGTTGATAGTTCAGGATCACCTGAGCCTTTATCACGAGGACTTTTAGGCCTAATCTAGAGATTAAAGCCCAGCTATTAGCTGGTTCCACAGACTACTGTGGCTCCACAGGGTTGGAATGAGGCTGTCCTC
The DNA here is from genome assembly GCA_911728415.1 of Lagocephalus sceleratus. Classification (NCBI taxonomy): domain Eukaryota; kingdom Metazoa; phylum Chordata; class Actinopteri; order Tetraodontiformes; family Tetraodontidae; genus Lagocephalus; species Lagocephalus sceleratus. The sequence goes on from CAJVRN010000022.1 coordinate 4,460,167, forward strand.
CACCACTGGGGCCATGCTTGCGTCAAGCCTGACTGGCATGTGCCCCACACCGGTACTGCAGATTTGCCTCACCAGTGAGACTGCACACATGACAGAGGTGAGAGGGTCCAGAACTGTGGAGAATGTTCTGGCTGGTGCCAGTCTGGGCAGGTCCGGGCAGGTCTGGGCCTTGGGATGGGCCGTGGGTCCCTACAGCTCACCGTGGTCAAGACGTCTGCACCCTGTGAGGGTGTGGCCACACTTTAGACCACATAGATGAAGGATTTAACTTTTGTGCTCCACCAAAAGGCATCTGAATATAATAATAAAAAGAGTATGTCGTTTTATATTTGACTTTTTTTGTGCCTTTACAGAGCAAACCTGTTTTATGAAGACATGAAACAACGATATGGTCCTCAGGGCTGCGCTCTGTTAAAGATCAACACCCGGCCCATCTCGGCTGACAATGGGGAACAGATCCCAGATCCCTGGTGCCAATACCTACACACAAATTATCTGTCCAGTCAGGTCAGTGCCATTCACCTCAAAGACTCAAAAATGGAGGACTATTAATGGGCTTAATTTATGCCAGAACAGTCTTTAGATGACATATTAATGTTTTATAACTGCGGGTTTTATAACTGAACAAGCAGGTCAAGCAGACAGGAGCTGATCCTCGTATTCTAAAATGCAAATGAGGTTTTCAGTCTTTTGTATTTTCTGTTGTGTTTTTTTCTGCTGTATCTAATGTTACCCTGGTGATGGCTGCTGCAGGATGTTGCTGAGGATGCTCCTGCAGCCGTGGCTCCTCCTGCTGAGAACAGTGTGAGTGTGGCTGAAGAGGACCCTCATCACTCAGGGAATGGTCAGTGAAATCAGCAGCAACAGATGCACTTCTAATCATGCACGTGTGTGTGTGGAGTTTATGTTCTACATACGAAGTACAGTCAAGCCTCGGTTTTCAAACGTCCCAGACCTCGAACAAATGGGAGTTCGAACGAAAAATTCGAGATTTTTTTTCTTCCAATGTCGAACAAAAATTCGAAAGTCGAACCCTGCGAGATGAGCCGAGACGACCCGAGAAAACCCGACCGCGCGGCCCGGATGCCAACTGACTCCGTTTGTTGTTATTGACAACAGCTGTACGCAGACGTGTTTGCTGTTCTTAACGCAAAGAAAAGAAAAAAGTAACTGTATTTTTGTTACTCGTTTTGAGTGTAAAGGGAGAGATTTTTACCTATTATTTACCGTATCTGTAAACGAGGCTGGGGTTAGACAGATACGGCAATACATTCCCCAGCCTAGCCTACTCTATTAATTTAGTTTATTTATTACATGTATATTATTTATTTATATTATTTTTTTTTATACATTACCTACTCACTTATTTATGCAGTTTATGGTGTAAAATAATGAAAAAATGCTTAAAAAAGGCATTTTCTTTAGTCTTTGAACAGATTAAATTTTTTTCCATTATTTGTAATGGGAAAAATAGATTCAGAATTCGAACAAATCACTTCTCGAACCACCTTCTGGAACAGATTGTGGTTGAAAACCAAGGCTTGACTGTAGTTCTTTAATATAAATATAAATCATGTTAAAGAGAAGAAGGTTGTCATGAAACAATTTAATTTGCAATTTAGTCTAAAGAAATAATGTAATGTTCGCACAGTCACAACATATGGCTAAATGTTCCCTCAGAGAGTGTTCTCTGCACTTTAATTCACAAATGTGAACAGTAAATGTGAGATTTTGGGGCTTTGTCAGTTTATCATCATCATCATCATCATCAACATGTCCAACCTGTGGAGTACTCATTCATACCACTTAAAAAGTAGATCCAAAAAGAAAATACTGTAAGAACAATGAGTGGAAACCCAAATTAACCCTTTGGTGATCAATTGCTGGATGATAAAAAGAATACTGGTGACATCTCAGACAACTTCTGTGACATTCCTCATAAATGTGGGATTTCTATGCATGGCCTCATCTGGCCAACATCTGGACTGGGTGCTGATGAGTGATTAGGACCACCTTCAGCCGGTGGGCAGATGGAGAGGCTGACACACTCATAGACAGCCATCCAGCTGCTGTTGGTTCTGTCCATGCTTCAAGCCTCCTGTCCTGCCCCCTGCCTGGTTATGTCCCTTGTGTCCTCTACAGTCCTCTCAGGTTGATATTACATCTGTTTGGCTCAGATGTCACTGCTATCTGCTTGCATACACTCAGACCTCCTCACTCAGGGGTGTCCAAACTATTCCATAAAGGGCTGTGTGGCTGCAGGTTTTTGTTCCAACCAGTCAAGCACACACAGTTTGACCAATCAGCTGTCTGAAGACTCAAGTGAGTTGATTAAATGAGTCAAGTCTGGTGTGCTGCTGCTGGGTTGGAACAAAAACCTGCATCCACATGGCCCTTTGTGGAATAGTTTGGACACCTCTGTCCTAACTGCTCTGTTCTGGGATTTTTGGTTTGCTGGTGTAGAAATATGAATGTGTTATCATTGCTTCCTTCTAGATGGTGCCTGCAACAATGTGGAGAGCAGTCCTCTGAAACTGGACAACCTGAATAGTCTGGGCAGCCTGGGCAGCATCAGCGATGTGATGCATGATGCAAAAGGAGCGGAGACGAGGCCGGGGCCCCCGAGGAGCCACGGAGGGTGTCTGACCTTAAACGACCATGAACATATCAGGCAGTTCATTCAGGAGTTCACCTTCAGAGGCCTGCTGCCCCACATTGAGAAGAATATCAGACAGCTCAATGACCAGGTGCCTATTACACTACACAGGGGAAATAAATAACAGGGAAAAGATTAACATCAGTGTTGATATTAGATCACACTCATTCATCGTCAGATTTAAATCAATCTTCCTATGTACGCATTTAGAATATGTAACATAAAATGTCAGAAAGAAACCAGGTGAAATCCACCAGAAATTAATAATTCCAACATATGTTCATTTTGAGAATCAATTCAGTGCAGAGGTTAAATCAAACAGAAAATATATGCTGCATAATGCTGTAATGTTCTAGATCCATATGACTACACAAGACCAAAGAAGACAAGAATTGAATGTAATTCAGAATAACAATGACGATAAAAGGAAACGTCTTAGATGGCTATAATGGTCGCTGATCAGCTGCTGGACTGTGGAAGGTGTGGAGGTCTTTGCTGAGCTCCTGTCAGGCTCATGACACACTGCTTGCTCCACAGCTTATTTCCAGGAAGGGTCTGAGTCGCTCCCTCTTCACTGCAACGAAGAAGTGGTTCGGTGGAAGCAAAGCCCCAGAGAAGAGCGTTAGTGAGCCTAAGAGCACATGTGGTCTCCTGTAAGTGCCCCTGCTCCGCTCTGCTCTGCTCCACTTCACATGCTGCTCCTAGTCTGTGGTGATGTGGTTTCCACCTTCCTGGTGACAGGTACCCAGCAGAGGCCCCTGAGCTGCAGATTAGGAAGATGGCTGACCTCTGCTTCCTGGTACAGCACTATGAACTGGCCTACAGCTGCTACCATACTGCGAAGAAAGACTTCCTGTCAGACCAGGCCATGCTGTATGCTGCAGGCGCGCTGGTGAGGAACACTCCTGTTTGTCGTGAAGAACTCGTTCCACATGCTGCATTAATGAAAACATGCCAATGTTGCTTTTCATTTAAATCATTTACATTATGTATATCATAGAGAAAAAATGAATAAAAGAGCTAACAGTATTTGTTACACAGATGTTAAACAAAACCCTAAATATGCAATTAGGAACTCAATCAAAATGGCGTCAGAATATATAGATTGATGGGTTCATTTGGGTTTTTAGTATGCATACCTGGACAGTCTGAAACATTATATACAAGTACAAAGGCCCTGCACTGTTATAGCAAAGCATGTCTTTTCTTCGCTCCTGAGCTCTCTGTCTGCTATCTTGTGTAGGAAATGGCTGCGGTGGCAGCTTTTCTGCAGGCTGGAGCCCCCAGACCATATCCAACACATTACATGGACACGGCAATACAGACCTACAGGGACACTTGCAAGTATGGAGAATTATTTTATTTTTGTTCCCATTACGGTGAAACAAAGCCACGTGTACATTTGTGAGTACTAGAGAGGTGCAAGAACAGCAGCAAGAAAGAATTAAATATCAGTTGTGCTTCTGTTTTCTGCTTCATTTAGAAATGCTTCTGTGTCAGAGCCTCTTTCCAACTCAGTAAAGCTGTTCAAATCTGCTTTGTTGACAGGAATATGGTGCTGGCTGAGCGCTGTGCTTTACTCAGTGCTGAAATCCTGAAGAGTCAGGGGAAGTATTCAGAGACTGCAACGCTTCTCATTAAAATGACAAGTGAGGTGAGGTGCTCCTGAACTGTCCCCCTGGTTGTTGCTCTTAGTGGGGAATCTCATTCACGTCTCAGGTGTAAATCTGGTTTTACTTCATGAAACTGAAGCTAAATCGTAAAACCTGCTCCTTTTTTATTAAACTTCAGAAAGCTGTTTCTGAGAACACAGCAGTTTTATATCAGACAATTTTAGATGACGGGGTGTCCCACGGGGCTCCGTTTTAGGACAACTAATTTAGGTAAATAAAGAAAAGGGATTTGGGATCCTCTCTTTACTCTCAACATGGTATTTAAGAATATAATATAGATTGACAATATTTTTATATTAATGAGCGGTAGTGTCAACTATTGTAAATCTTATGTACTGTAGTATTTGAGTGTAATTTCTTTGATCTTTTCTCAAAGCGTCCCAGCATCAGTACAATGGAATGACTTGATGATTTGTCCTGTGATTCTTGTCTGATCTTCAGGACTCTGACCTGCGCAGTGCCCTGCTGCTGGAGCAGGCTGCCCACTGCTTCATTCATATGCGGAATCCCATGGTGCGTAAGTTTGCCTTCCACATGATCCTGGCTGGTCATCGCTACAGCAAAGCGGGACAGGTAAGACTTTCCCCTGATGATTCAGCCTGGTGTTGACATTCTGACTCTTGTTGCACTATCATTCATCACCTTCATATCCATTTTAATGATGACTTTGTCTCTTTGTTTTAATGTTTCTAGAGGAGGCACGCGTTACGTTGCTACTGTCAAGCCATGCAGGTGTACAGAGAGCGGGGCTGGTCATTGGCTGAGGACCATATCAACTTCACCATCGGGCGTCAGTCTTTCACCCTTGGCCAACCAGAGAGCGCTCTACTCGCCTTCCGACAGATTCTGACCAATGAAAGCAGACAGACAGCCACGCAGCAGGCGGCGTTTCTCAGAGAGTATCTCTATGTTTCCAAGGTGACTGCACAAAGGGAAAACATATCAAACCCGTTTGGAGATGGTGAATCTCAACATTTGTGTTTCTTGGAAGGTCGGACAGAAATGCTGCTCCTCTAAACAAAACAACATGACCGCACCCAACCCTGACAGAACCTAGAGACTTTTACATAAGTGATTAACACGTCATCACGTTTTTCCTTTGGAGTCCCACAAGTAAAAGTCACGTTAATAGAAAAAACATAATTATACGATTATAATATGTAACAACTCTAATATATAAGCTGGGGGGGATGTTCAATCATCCAGGGTGTTAACAGGGTGTAGGAGTAAGATTCAGACGCAGAGTGAAATAAATGTTTCATCTTTGATCTAATCCAGAACAGCCTGTGTAGCCAACCAGGCTTATACTAGATATTTTGTTGCAGGCATATATTTACGTTATCAGTGTAATCAAGGAAATAACAAAGGTGTGTGTGTGTGTGTGTGTGTTTTCAGAGTTTGCTGGAAGCCAGTAACATGTGCCTCCCCCAGCTACCTCTTCCCTGCATAAGTAGCTCGGCCACCAGGGTCTACTTCGGACATGAGCGCTGCCCAGCAGAAGGTTCACCGACTCTCTCTCTCCCCCTCACAATTCTAAAAAGCTTTTTCACAATCTTCCAAATGCAGGGGTGGGGTGTGACTGACTGTAGATCAGTGTAACACAAATAACTGAAGCCTGATTTGGGCTTTTATTGTACCAGAGGAGGGTTAGGGTTAGGACTTCTGCACCAGAGTGGGTAAAAAATGGAGCCTGTACACAGCTGAAGCTTGTCTAGATGCAGGCGGAGTGTGCCATTGATTACACTGTTTAGAACAGTAAAAAGACAGCAATAATGATTGAACTGATGTCCTGAACTATGAAGAACTGCCCCTTTTATTATTATCGTGAAAGAACGCAAAGTCCTGGACCTCAAAAAGTGCTATGTAAACAAAGATTATTAACATGATGGTTATAATTAACTCAAATCCACATGTAGAGGATGAGTGGTTCTATTTTAGACTATGTAACTGGTGCGGGTAGGGTCAAAGGTCGCGGTGTGGTATTTAAAAGTGATGGTGGTATTCTCACTCCTCAGGGGAGAAGCAGGCAGCCACTCATGTGTCTCTGGACCAGGAGTATGATGTGGAACTGGCAGCCATGTGGCAGAGGCTGGAGGAGCAGCTCGTGGCTGCTGCCAACCGTGGGGTCGTCCCAGTAAACTTCCAGCCCGCCCAGTACTGCTTGAACAGCCAGACACACAACCTGCGCCAGCCGCTGGCTGTGATGGAGGGTAAGAGTACAGCATTGACCTCTGAGGTGTGGAGATTACTCTAAACTATTACAACCTCCATGTGTGCGGGGCTGTTTTGCAGATCTGTGGAAACGTGAGTGATGCTGTTGTTATGGTAACCACAGGTCAGGCCCTATCATGACACAGTTAGATGTTCAGTGAGCCTGGACAAACAGAGAATGACAAAACAGTCAATTGACAGTAAATTAGAATCATCCAAACACTATTCATGTTCAGATCAAAAATGGAACTCGTGTATGGATTGTTCACACACACTAATGTTTCAGCTGATTATTCCTCTAAAATTTGGTCTTAATGGTATCTCATTAAAACTCTGAAAGAGAATATTGAGGTGAAAATGTTGATAAATGAAAAGGTGCCTGAGAGCAGGTGCTGGAGTTGAAACTGGTCCTCTGAGCCTTTTCCTCTCTCCCTCTTTTGATTATTCTAGTTCATTCATAATGAATAAAATCATTTAATTTAGGCTAAGACCCAACAATCATTCAGAAGGGTTAGGATTTCTAAAACATCAGCCTTACAAATGCATGTTGCCAGAAGATGTGGTGGAAGGTTGAAGACTGGACACGTGTGTATGCTTGAGTACTAACCTGATCCTTACCCTGACCCTGGCTATGACTCTGATTCTGATTCTGATCTGGTTAACTGTCTTGGGTCAGGTGGCCCAAGTTCTGTCACCAACAGAAACTTTGTTGGACAAACAGCAGGAAGTGAGTTTGGATTGGGACAGCTACTGGGAACACTGGATGGAACAGCCGCTGTGTAGATTTTAGTGCTCCATGGTCTGTTTCCGGCAAATCTAATGTCTCATAGGCAAAGGAAACTGACTAAGTTAATGTTGAACAACATTTAATTGTCTAGATTCTTTAAAGCAGGGTTCCTCAGTCATACAGTAAGAGTCACAGCTGTTGGACGTGTGGACCACCTGTACCAATTTGACATCTGTGTTGATCAGCTCTGTTCCTGTCCTCCCTGCAGAGCCAATTATAGTGGAAGTGACATTCAGGAACCCTTTGAAGGTCTCTCTGGCTTTGTCCAACCTCTCTCTCCTTTGGAGCTTTTCTCAAGAGGATCCAGCGGAACTTGAGGAGAAAGCGACCGGAGAGGTGCCTGTCACTAATGAGGATTGGGTCGCTGCAGGGGTGGGCCACCAGTACACTCATTGGTTTCTGCGTACTGTTGAAAAGCTGATCATCGGCTGATTTCATGCTTTCACATTATTCCCTTTGCAGATGACAAAGAAAGAGGACATCATCACAACTGAGGTCATTCAGGAATTCCCCATCGGTCCAGACGAGACTAAAATGGTACAGTTCTGATAGACATCCAAACTTATCTGTAGACAGAACCGACAACACCCACATTGACCTCGGTCGACATGTCTGGACATGTCCACTCACTCGTTTCTGTCCTCAGGCCCGACTGCAGCTGTTACCACACAGACCCGGCAGGCTCAGCATTGTGGGTGTTGTCTACGACCTTGCTGCAGACCACAAGACTGAGAAGGCTCCCACTTCTGATGGTAACATACACACACACACACACTCTGTCGCCAGGCAACAGAACATGACCTTTATCTGATGATTTTCCGTCTTTAATGTCGTTCCTCACATGAAGATGTGGAGGTGATGGTGGTTCGTGGCAAACAGGAGCTCAGGATCCAAGGTCCTCGACTTAATCACACTAAGGAGGATAAGATGATGGTGCGACGAGGCCTTGATCAACGCCTCAATCCCATCATAACGCCGCCTATGCCTCTCATGGAGGTGAGACAGTGCTGACTCAGGCATGTGGATTTGGAAAGCCGAGTTTCAGTAGTTATGGATAAAGATCAGACTCATCAAAGTCCAGGCCCGTGCTCTACAGTTATATGAACTATCTTGAGATAAATCCGTGATTCATTGATTAATGGTCCGTCCATAAGCAATACTCACAGCAGTAATACTACAAGTCCCACAGTGCACGGCTGCAGGTCCTGGAAATCACGAGCCACTAGAGATGTGTTGAGAACAGGGGAGGGAGAGAATCTGTTGCCGTTTTGAGGCAGAAAGTTGAGCTTCTTATCTGGTTCATGGACATTTAGGAAGCATGAAAGGCCTTTTAGCTCTGATTGGAGACTTTCGTCAGTCCCAAAGGCACAGAAAACTGAAGCCAGATCAGAACCAGGAAAATTGAGCACAATCGATCAGAACCAAGAAGTCAGTCAAGTTCGTTTGCTGATGTGTTTAGGAGCATCTTCTGCTGTGAGGGGTGGGGTAACCCCTCAGCTTTTATCTGATGCAAGAAGGAAGTGAAGTATAAATTATCCCAGTCTGAAGGTGAAGCGGACTGAAAGATTCTGAATGAAAATATGCTATTGTGGTGGGTCTCCACCAGAACCTTGGTGATGGTTGAAGCTTCTTGGTAACCCCTGACCCGTATGCGTTTGTCCCAGGTTTTCTTCCTCCGGTTTCCCACTGCATTGCTATGTGGCGAGATCAGGAAGGCTTATGTGGAATTCTATAACGTCAGTGCTGTTGCCTTGTGCGGGCTTCGAGTCGCATCGACGCATCCCGATTTCTTCACGTTCGGCAGCCCGACCAGGTCCCACTCAGCACCCGGCACTGACAACAACTCCGCCTATGAGACGCTCGGCACTCCTCCGCCCTCGCAGACCTTCGTTTCAGCTCACGGCTTCAGCCCACCCTCCAGTGTGGTGGAGATCCCAGTCGAAGGCGCCACACTAGGGCCAGGACAATCGACCCAGCTCCCACTGTGGCTCAGAGGGCCGGACCAGGAGGGGGTCCACGAAATCCACTTCCTCTTCTATTATGAGAATGTCGACAAAGTGAAGAAGCGAAGTCGGTGAGAAGTTTCAGATGACCTCCTTGTGTCACGTGACCCCACTGTTCCGGCCCCTCCCCTGTTAGTCACATGGTAAATAGCTGTAGCTGCACTGCTCTTCGCTGCTGACGCTTGTGTCTCTGTGCACGTGTTCTCAGCCATCGGGTGTTGCGTCACACTGTGTTCATCTGCACCAGCCGCTCGCTGAGCGTACGTGCCTCGGCCTGCGTGAGCAATGTTCCCCAGAGCCCACCGGTGGATGACACAAGTGTTGGCGGGATGCTGGTCTTCATTGATGTGGAGAATCTCAGTATGGTGAGACAGGCGGCATGCGCCCGTAGCTGAGGACTTGCTTCCTGGCCCTGCTGCTGCTTCACTCTTTGGTCACTCTCTCCTAGAGTGACGCCACCATGCGAGAGTTCCACATCCTCCAGATCTCCAGCAGCAGTCAGCACTGGTGCCTCTGGAAGTGCATCAACCCAGCCAAGGAGGAAGGTGAGTCCAGACCTACATTTTGTCATCATCAACAGGGAGCATCTGGAGAGGCAGGGCCCAGGAACATCTGTATATAGGAGAACGCTGCAGCTGTGTTCCTAGATCTGTCCTTGGGCTGTTCTCCCACTCTTCTCTCTTTCTCCAGATTGTAAACTGGGGAGCCAAGAAAGAGCCAAGTTGTGTTTCAAAGCCACTCGTTGCAAACACCACACAGGTATCCTTGTCTTTCCAAAGATTGGTTGTCAAGTTGTTCTGGCCACAATTCCACCATTTGTGTGCTTTCCTTTTTCTCTTCTAGCTGACATGGATGAAGAAAAACTCACATTTGCTGACCTGAATCTGGGCAACCAAAGGGTGCGTTGAAAACCAGACATGTAGCTCAGAGGTTCGTTAATGTCTATTTCATACTTGCTTTGTGGTATGCAGATCATCAGTTCGTCCACCCCCTGCGGAGAGTTCTTCTTCTGGAGTTATCACACCCTAAAATGTCAGCAGCGAGGGGGCTTGATCTCGGGCAGCAGGAGCCACCAGGCTGCTGAGAGCGCATGTGACATCACCAACATTGTAAAACGGAGCAACGAGCTTGATCTCAACATCATCATCATCTGGAAGGTAACATCAGCGCTTGGGGCCTCAACTCCTTGATGATGCGACCAAAGGAGAGAAAAACGTGCTTTTATTTACATCTTGCAGGCTTATGTAATTGAGGACAACAAGCAGCTGATCCTCGAAGGCCAGCTTCATGTTGCCCTGCAGACCCTTGGCAAAGAGGCAACGTCTCTCAAGTGCAAAGAGGTGCGAAGCTTTAGACCCTCTGAGGAGAGCAGCTCTGCTCTGTCCATGAAACCCTTATCACTTAGGTTTGGGTGTCTGAGGTGGAATGTAACTTCACTAAATCTTAATCTTTGGGTTAAATTACTACAGCAGATGATGATTAACGAGTGTGGTTCATGAATTACCACTGATTGATTCATTTGTGGTGATTTTTGTTCTCAACAGTGATTAGAATAATCAAATGGTTCACTTTTGTTGCAGGAAGCTCAGGAAATGCAGCTGCTCAAGTTTAAGTCTGAGCTGTCACCTCCAGCTGTTCCCTCCACAGAACTGTCCCAGCTCATCAAAACCAGCCTGAACTACCCGGAGACCTACACACATCGCTTCGTCCACAACAGGTGGGATCCTTAGGTCACCGATAGAACAGCTGTTAGCATGTCTGGACATGTTTGTGCTGACATACCGTTTTGTCTTTAGTCTTTGTGTGGTGCCGGTCACTCTCACACTGTCCAACTGCTCCACGGCCAAGATGGACGTCGTTATTGACTTGCAACATAGAACCAGCAGGTCAGTAGCCTAAGGTGGGAGGTGGGTGAATGTAATACGTGCTGAAGTAACCTTGTCTGTCTGTCTGCTGTTCCTCAGCCCGGAGTGTGCAGAGGCGGCCAGTCCGTTCACATGGGTGGGCCAGAGCCGATACCGGCTGCAGCTGGAGCCGGAGGAGGTGCTGTGTCTTCCGCTGCGGGCCTGCTTCCTCCAAGCCGGCGTCTACAACCTCAACACGCCCCGAGTGTTTGCGAAGCCCTCAGAACAGGCCGCCGCGTGCGAGAGGAGCCAGCAGATGGCGGCTCCTGCTCTCATCATCATCATCAACGCCTGAGTTAGTGAGCGGCTGTCCCTGGAGCGCTGCCGCGGCCCCCACCTCCAGCTGGACTGGCGCTCCAACAGTGGGAGTTTATGTTTGTGGGCCTGGAGAGGTGTCTTCCAGTAAACGGGCCTCCGGCAGCACACACGTCACTGCGCTACCATCCAGCCCACAGGCTTCCTCTCACCGTCCTCTTTAACACCAACATCAGGTCATCGCTTGCTGGGTGGAGGCCAACCTGTGGATGCTTCATGTCCTCCACAGAAGTGATCATGTGACAGGTGCCTCTGGCACTGTAAGACACTAACATGCTTGAAGCTGATTATTTAACGAGGACACGGACGACCACAGCGGGGGAAGAAGGCTTCTGCTCCCAGATGTGAAGCCACATGTGGAAACAGTCGTTTTCTGCTGTCCAAACCTGCGTTTACCTCCTAATATTGGTCAGTCTCTTTTATGTTTAATTTGATAGTTTTATGAAGTATAGGTAATGTATTTATGATAAATTTGATGTAAATGAAAGTAAATATGAATGATGCTGTGTACACTGGGGAGAAAATTAGTTATAAAACTGTACAATTGTAAAATGTAGAAAAAATGGTGCAGTGGGAAATGAAAGCTTAATTTTACTGTATAAAGTTGTGTGAAATCAGTTATTCGTTTGTGAAAATTACATGAACGACATGTTTTTCAGTTTTATAAAGTATGGTAACAATCTGAAAAATTGAAAAATGGTTAAATAACATCTGATTTGAGATCATTTAACATGTCTGAGTTGTTCTCGTCTATAATGTTTGGCTCCTCAAAGTCTGAGTGAAACTAACTGTGACAAAAAAGATTCCATTGAGTGCATTTAAAGGAATATAATCATACCGAGTACTAAGGCCAGTTGTCGTCATTAATAAAAATTGGGTCTGGTAATATGCCGGAGGGGCTGCATCCAGGGGCCGGGGCCCTGGGTACCATTAATGTTGACTGATTATCAGAATCCAAACAAAATCACAGGTTTTAAACACAAACATTTCAACAACATTTCACACTTGGTTATTAAAACTGTAATTTGTCCCCAAGGCTCTCCACTTCTCAGAATCGATTAAAAAAAAAAAAAAGAATCAACATTATTCAGAAATAATTATACACTTCTTTACAAAACAAGTTTCAACCTGACCTGAGGTCTAGTCCTTGATCGCCAAGGACCCAAGCAGGAATGCTGGAGCAACATTCCAGCATTCCTGCACTACAACACAAAATATACACCCAGATCCTTGTCAAATGTTGGATAACGAGGATTTTCAAGGAAAACAATAGTGATGGAAACAACTTCCACATTCCAAAAACAACATTAGTGGAGGGTAGTCACCTTTTACAAGTACTCAGGTCAGATGTGGTGATTGGAAACATTAACTGATTCAAGGCAAATCAAAGTAAACACAGATAAAAAGGAAGCACAAAGATGAAAGTCACCAGTTGTCTGGATTTCCCTTTTAGGTAGATTGTTTCCTGTTGTGACAGGTTTATCCCATCTCTGTTATTTCTTTCCCCAGTTAAAGCAGGAGAATGCCTTGATGTTACACTTTAATGGTTGTAGTCAGTTATGGTCTCATATTGTGAGTTCCTGTAGAGGCAGTAATGCTGAGTCAGGAACAGTATGTCGAATATGACAGAAAACGCACCGAGGCCAAACTTGGTGGGATCTCCAAATACCAGCTTCCACTCATCTGAAGAAGGATGGGAGGACAGTCAGACAGCTCACCAGGACAGCCAGAGAACATCTCGACACCTGGACTCACCGTTGTTGTACGATTGCAGAAACATCTGGAGGATACTAAAGAGTCCTCCGCTGAAGTCCATCAGCACGCCCCCGATACTCCAGCCCTCAGTGCTCTGTCGTTTGTAGTTCATGAAGGCCTGAGACATACCAGTCACAGCAAACCAGTCACACCAGTAAAGGTCAAATCAGTTGGTGTGTGTTGGTTGTGTCATTTCTGTGTTGGTGTGTGTGTATGTCACCTGTTTTTATGTTTGACCTGTGCATCACCTGTGTAATGGTTGGCCTCACCTGTGGCACATACTTGATGAGTGTCACGGCTAGTTTGATGTAAGAGCAGTAGTACAAGTAATCCAACCAGGTGATTTGACAAGCTGCTGCCAGCACCAGGGTGACCAAGGCAAACGTCCAGGCAATCAGCAACAAGGACACTGCTGCCCAGGAGATCTTCTGACCTCCTCTCTGATGGGAAGACAAAAGATTATCACACCTGACACGGTCAACTACCGTTGATTTTTTCCTCAACACTTATGTTTTCCTCAACACTGTTGGTGGTGGGTGGAGGTGGGGCTTCAGCACTGTCAACCATCAGCTGTAATTGGTCGTCTCATTGATGCTGCAGATGAGTGATGAGGTGGACAATCACATTATTTAAGCTATGAAGCTTTGATCATTTCCAGACTCCTTTGATCTTGCCCCAGCAGCAGCAGTCTTTCTCTGAACTTCCCACCACAAGGGAGTGTGGCAGTGGAGATCAAGATCAGGTCTGCTGCATGAAGATCATTTGAAGGTCAGGGTTATTGATAAACTAAGATGTATGTTTGTGCCGCCATCCTTGACTCTTCTTACTTGTCGAATAAAAAGTTAATGTAAAGGAGTGTGTCAGAGCAAATGTCAGAGAGGGCTTTGATCTATGAGCTACTTTACTGCTCAGAAACAATTCCTTAAAATGAGAAGGCAAGGATGGACCAGGGTCAGACATTGGTTTGGAACCATTCTGGAGGAGGAGCCATTGGCAGGACTAATCTTTGACCTCAGCCACGAAACCATTGGAGGTCAGACATGTCAATCAAATGGTCCCACCCCCATTTTCTAGATATATAACCTGATCATGGTTTAGGATGAGGAGCTTTAGCTGGTTCCTGGTCTGGTTTTCACTGTGACTCCAGATGTCTCTTGTAGAAGACATGAATCACTGTTTGACGTTTTCTCTCTATGAGTCAGTGCTGGTACAGATGTGGAGGAGGATAAAAGAATATTTAACAACATGACATCTGTGCTTCCTTCAAATGAGATGGATTGTGAGGAAACATGATAATGGACAGTAGTAGCATTTAGCATTAACTGCAGAACAGGTGGAGCAGCATTAAAGCCAGGCTGGAGCTTCTTTGATCTCCACCTTCACCTTCTGAAGGCATTCTCGAGTTCACAACCTTGTAAATGGCAGCCTGGCAAATGTAGAGCAGGCAGAGCAGGACAGCGTGCAGGCTGAAGAAGACGTCGTTAGAGCTGACTGGGTTGATTCCCTTTGGGTTCCTCTGAAGAAATTCCTCCTACAGACAGAGACACCAGACAACACACAACAGCTTTGATCAAACCCACCAAAATATAATTTATCAAGTCACACTGAAAGACGTCACCCTCCGGTGACCAGATACCCAAACCTCCTCAGGAGAGGCTTTTGACTGGGCAGAGCAGAGAACAACTGATATCATCCATTCATCATCATCCATACATCCATCATCATCACCCATCCATATGTATGGTGGTAGTGGGTCACCTGTATAAATGGGACCCAGAACAGAGATATGTTGAAGACGCTGTAGGCGATGAATCCTGTCAGGTTCAGAGCCAGGAAGTCAAAGTTGAGACCTATAACACTGAGAAAAGAGGCCAGCGTGAGCGTGTGGTCCTGGAGCAGGTGGAAGAGCAGGGCAAGGTCGGCCCTCAATAGGTCAACTCATCATCTCAGCAGCACCTTAATATAGAGTTCACCTCCACCAGACACAGCAAGAGGTACCAGGTTATTAAGTAGTGGTTGGCATACAGGCAGACAGACAGTTAGACAGACAGACAGTCAGGCAGTGAGTCAGTCAGGCAGAAAGACAGTCAGTCAGACAGTCAATCATACAGACAGACAGACAATCAGGCAGACAGTCAGACAGGCAGTCAGTCAGTCAGGCAGGCGGGCAGACAGACAGACTGACAGACCTCTTCCTCCTCCAGTTTTCCCAGGCTTGTGGGTAAAAGGACAGAGACCAGAGCAGGAAGTAGATCCAGCCAATGATCTGGCTGAGCACCGATACGGAGCTGCTGTGGATGACCATGAAGCGGATCCTGTGAACACAAACAACAACTGACAAAGGCGCTGGAGACACCACACACCTACTCTAACAGGAAACTTGGAATGAACGTCAATGTTCATCTAAACAATTAAGAACCAACATCTGGATAAAAGGTTAGTGTGGGACAGAGAGCGAAAGAGCTGGAGATTCTGCCCTGAGGAGGAAGAACCTGGGGACCGCTCTGTGAGGACACCTACTATTATCTGAGAGTCACCTATTGAGCACATGCAGGACTGCGAACATGAGAGAAGGGTGCAGTGTGTGTGCTGTCACCTGCTCAGGTTGTTCAGGTCGGTACAGTTACATTGTAGGTACGTGGTGACCTGGCCCACATTGTGGGACGTGACGTTGAAGGTGACTGCTGTTGAAAATGTTGGTAGCAAAACCTGGAAAACAAGAGCATTTACATGACCTGAGGGCTTCACTACTTCCTCCTTCCCCTCGACTGAGCATGTGTGAATGTAAATAAACTACATTTATAGCCTTCTATTTACTTTTGTATTACAGGTAGTGTTCTTCAGCCACTTCTAACTGTTTTTGTTGAAGTGTCATAGAACGTTACTGGACACATTCATCAGTGTACACACCCTAACTCCCTGGGAATTGACACCCATATTATGCTGGTGAAATTATAGGTCATTCCTTCCAGGCCAAAGTACCTGAGCACCGAAAGGTGACCTTTTCAGCAGTCTGTTATGATCTTGAGACTATTGGCATCTCCAGGCTTTTTGCATAACATCTATGAGGTTAATAGGTATGAAAAAAATACCATGATGACAATTATAGTGATTTGTCATCAAATACACACAGAAAGACCCCTGTGGATACACTCAAATGGCAGGGTGGACATGTACAACTTATAAATATTGTGTATTTGTGTGTGTGTGTGTCACCTGCTTAGGTAATGTGATTATAGATGAATAATTGTCCTTGGAGCTGTAGGTTACATTTAAGTAGAGAATAATTGGCTGTTGAACAGGTGAACTATAAAAAGACAAAAAAAAAACTCAATGTGAAGATTGATACAAAATTTCTGATATAATATATATAATACAATAAAAATTCCTGAAGTGACATATATTTGTGTGGGATTATGTTCCTGTGGTCACCTTGCAGTAAAATTGATACTTCCTGCAGAGGCTTCTTCAAGTGTGATGGAATCAGGAGCAAACAACTCAAATTTGGCCTCTAAAAAAAAGGAAGAAATTACTCACAACACAGAAACAATCAGCACCAGCAATCAAAGATGAATAAAAACACATATGAGTGATCAGATTATCTGCATGAGCCTGTCATTTAATCTTCATCACCACACAAACAACTGGGAACAAAAAGGTTGCATCTGTTGTATTTTTATTGATTTATTAGTTTTGTAAAAACATACAAGAGAAGAATTCCAGTGACAATCTTCAAAACCCTCCACTTGTTGTAATTTTAAAAACATGAAATGACACTCAAGAGCCAATATTTTGTCCTATTGTTTTATTATATATAGTAGTTGTGCTTTAGTCATGAAAAGACTGTCAGATTAACAGTCTTTTCCCCCATTAAAACAAGAATTTAAGTGTAAACAGGGAAGAGTGGTTCTGTAGGTTTGTTCATATTTCAATACTCACCAGAAAAGTTCATTAGCATCCACAACAGCAGCAGCTGAGCAGGTTTCAAGCTCCTCCAGAGGCTTTGACCAGACATTACCTACACACACACACACACACACACACACACACACACACACACACACTTTATTTCTGTCTTGTCAGCAAAGTGCAACTATTACTCAACAATTACAGAACTTTGACTTAGTGTGGATTGAATCGAAAGTGATTAAAACCCCCGCATATGAGTGACTTCCTGGTTTGTGTGGTCCTGAGGCTGCGTCACGCTGTCATCAGCTGATCTGAGACCTGTTAGTGTCCCGTTGTCGTCTAATACACTAACAAAACCAACCACTAACAGCTCAACCTGCTTGACACAACACCCCAGTCTTCAGCCCAATCATCCCTCAGAAGATAAACACTGCCTTGAGTGTGTAAAAACACAAAGAAAAGTCATCAACTCCTCTGCTTGGTTATTTAAAATACAATATTTACTTCCGTGGCCAACGTCGGACAATTACATTTGACATTAATTTGGGATTAAACAAGAGAGAACTTACTTTTGTTTATACCATGGTAATATCTCGCAATTTGAAATGATAATTTCTTGTTGAAGTTTAAAAAAGAGAATAAGATTTGGAGAAATTGTTGACTTACGGTCCTTGGTTACTCGCTTCGACGTCTTCTTCTTTGGTGTTATTTTAAAACGCTGCCCCACACTGTCGCCGTGTCTCAGCGCCACTACCAGGCCTGTAGTGGCTACTGCAACGACGAACCTGAGTCTGTGTGACATTTATAACACGGATGAGATATTGTTATTTTTCTTTATTCTAAATTCTGCAGCAGCGGAGGACATAGAGATGATTCAAATAACGTTATTCCCACATCAGTAGTGCAAAAGTATACAAACAAACAACAGCATTTAGTCAATGTACAAGAGAAATGAGCAAATTAAGCCTTCAGCTTCCCGTAGCCTGATGAATGGAGCTGTCTTTCAGCCTGCTGACCCTCCCCAGGGAGTAGTGTGGTGATGGGTGGGATCAGAGGGACTTTGGGGTGAGGCATGACCTGTAGATGTCATGGAAAGAGGGGTAGGTGTGCATGATGAGGGCCGGGACTCCAGCTCTTCAGTTACAGGTGGAAGAGGAGGTGCTGGTTGGCTTTCTTGGCCAGTGCTATGATGCCAGTCCAGGAGAGGTCATCTGTGAGCTGCAAGCCCTCTCCACTGTTGCACTATTGTCAGTGTTGTTCCTGAAGGGGAAGTTGAACTGAGCAAGGCACTGACTTCAAGTCCAATGTCGATGGTGTGCGTCTGGTTCAAATGCAGAAGGAAATATTCTTTACTTTTTCCACTTTACTGATCAAATACAGAGTAAATACCAGCAGAGGTTTTTATGTGATTCAGGGGTTTTGAATTGAGACAGAATATTGGAGATTTGTTTCTGCCATTAGTTGTGAAGAAAAACAAATGTGACTGCACTGTAGGATTTCTTTATTTCTTCTGCCAAAACTGTTTGTATGCATCAACACTGAAGTCATCTTCATAATGGATGGCAACTTGTTGTTTTGTCTTCTTTGCGTCCCTCTTTTTCTGTCGGGCTTGCCGCTCTTCTTCAGACAGAGTGGCCAAATTAATTGGCATCTAGTAAACCACATGAGAAAACACAAAGAGTATGAGCACAAATATATAAAGATATATCAGCTGTTACTGCAACACAGTTTCCCACTGCAGGACAAAGAGAGGATTATGTCTTGTTTTTTTTTTTTAGAAATACATTAAAATATTATAAAAGGTCAACAACAGTTCCATGCTGCTCCTGTTAGTTCCTTTAACAGACCATGTTTCTGCTAACAGTGGTTAAACAGCTCGGGCCAAAACGGATGAGAAAAGAATGAATCATTTTGAAGTGATCCACTATGTACAAACACATTTCTTCCTTTGTAGTTTAATGCTGCACTGTGACCAGTTATGTTCTTTGCACAGAGAAGTCTGATCCACGCCCACATCAAGTTCTGTGTAAATGAGACATTAAAAAGATGGTATACAAAGACATGGTTACATGGGTCATACCTGTAGCTACAGATGTATCAACACTCCATACTGTACTACACACTACTGAAACAATCGGTCTCTCTTCTCACCTCTAAAAATAAAATAAAATAAAATGCAAAAATAACTGTACACTAACCGTGAGAATGCGTCTGGGCTCTTTGTACTGAATATTAATCGTGGATCCGTCAGGTTGAACCAGCAGGACAGGATAAAGCCTTTCGTACTTATGCCGCCTCCAGCGAACTACTGACGTCCTGTTGGAGTTGAACCGGGGGGCCGCACCGTGGAACAGACACAACGGGGGGGGGGCGAAGCCTCCAGGAGATACACGGAGACGTGATGATTCCAGTGGACCTGAGAACAAACGGCTCCTACACACACACACACACACACACACACACACGGACACACACACACACACACACACACACACACACACACACACACACACACACACACACACACACACGGACACACAGATACATACACACAGACACACGGACACACAGATAATACATACACACAGACAAACACACAGATTGTTGCGGTTATTTCATAATAAGGCGCTCCTCTGTGAGCTAAATCGCAGCCACGGTTAATTCCGCTCCGTCAGTGTTGGTCTCACCATGAGACGAGCCTCTCCGCAGAGTAAACCCTCAGAGCGGACATCTTCAGTCTGAGCGGTCACAGCAGCAGACAGGAGCCGTCGCTTCTTCTTCTCTGGTGGAAAGATGGAGCGATGCTGCCGCCTCCCGGCGTTGGTTCGAGCTCGATTTGGAGCTCCGCTACTTTTGCGTCTGAGTTGTGCAAACAACGTTTACCTTGCGCCTTGTGACAAATACAAAGATAGGCTTTGTTTTCCCCCAGCAGTTTTTAGGGGCAAACGAAAGGTGGATGCTATCGTGGGGGAAAAGGGCGCTCTGTTATCGGTGGGTGGCAGCATTTCAGCCTGGAACAACAAGTTAGATGAAGACAAGCGTAGAAGAAGAAAACGGGCGTAGAAGAAGACAAGAGACGTAGAAGAAGAAGAAGAAGAAAACTGTCCTTGCTATGGGGTACTGGGACAAACCAGATGGAGAAGACTGCGTGGAAAAGACATGGATAACTACCAAAATCGGCACGGCTCTAGGTAAACATTAACATATTTTAATGTTGGATATTTTTCGGTTGAGAAGTTGTAATTCGTCATGGATTTTTTTTAACTTAATGCAAATGTTATTGACAAAGCTTAGCGGCCAGCCCCGGTCTTAATGTTGATGCAGCTTCACTACCGGACCACGATTTGTGTGATTACAGTAAAGGCGTTTCTTTTGTCTGTCTTTGTCAGGTCTGGTGGGGTCAGCTTATTACCTAGTGGCGTTCCAGCCGGATTCTGCAGTAGCAGCGCTGCAGAAGGCCACCAACACCACCGTTACCATGGGTATACACACACACACACACACACACACACACACACACACACACACACACACACACACACACATATATATACACTCACCGGCCACTTTATTAGGTACACCATACTAGTAACGGGTTTGACCCCCTTTTGCCTTCAGAACTGCCTCAATTCTTCGTGGCATAGATTCAACAAGGTGCTGGAAGCATTCCTCAGAGAGTTTGGTCCATATTGACATGATGGCATCACACAGTTGTCGCAGATTTGTCGGCTGCACATCCATGATGCGAATCTCCCATTCCACCACATTCCAAAGATGCTCTATTGGATTGAGAGCTGCTAACTGTGGAGGCCATTTGAGTACAGTGAACTCATTGTCATGTTCAAGAAACCAGTCTGAGATGATTCCAGCTTTATGACATGGCGCATTATCCTGCTGAAAGTAGCCATCAGAAGTTGGGTACATTGGGGTGATAAAGGGATGGACATGGTCAGCAACAATACTCAGGTAGGCTGTGGCGTTGCAATGATGCTCAATTGGTACCAAGGGGCCCAAAGAGTGCCAAGAAAATATTCCCCACACCATTACACCACCACCACCAGCCTGAACCGTTGATGCAAGGCAGGATGGATCCATGCTTTCATGTTCTTGACGCCAAATTCTGACCCTACCATCCGAATGTCGCAGCAGAAATCGAGACTCATCAGACCAGGCAACATTTTTCCAATCTTCTATTGTCCAATTTCGATGAGCTTGTGCAAATTGTAGCCTCAGTTTCCTGTTCTTAGCTGAAAGGAGTGGCACCCGGTGTGGTCTTCTGCTGCTGTAGCCCATCTGCCTCAAAGTTCGACGTACTGTGCGTTCAGAGATGCTCTTCTGCCTACCTTGGTTGTAACGGGTGGTTATTTGAGTCACTGTTGCCTTTCTATCAGCTCGAACCAGTCTGGCCATTCTCCTCTGACCTCTGGCATCAACAAGGCATTTCCGCCCACAGAACTACCGCTCACTGGATATTTTTTCTTTTTCGGACCATTCCCTGTAAACCCTAGAGATGGTTGTGTGTGAAAATCCTAGTAGATCAGCAGTTTCTGAAATACTCAGACCAGCCCTTCTGGCACCAACAACCATGCCACGTTCAAAGTCACTCAAATCACCTTTCTTCCCCATACTGATGCTCGGTTTGAACTGCAGGAGATTGTCTTGACCATGTCTACAAGGCAAAATGAGTTGCCGCCATGTGATTGGCTAATTAGAAATTCAATGTTAACCAGCAGTTGGACAGGTGTACCTAATAAAGTGGCTGGTGAGTGTGTGTGTATATATATATATATATATATATATATATATATATATATATATATATATATATATATATATATATATATATATATATATATATATATATATTAGTGATTCACCTCACTAGGATCTATAGCAAGGACGTCGGCATGTCATTCGGGCTAGATAAATGTGGGAGGATGGTATAGGAAAGGTGATCGCAGCAGCTGATGGTGTTGACCTACCTGAAGGGAACATCACAGATATGCAGGACAGTTACAAATACCTGGGGATACCGCAGGCAAATGGTAACAATGAGGAGGCAGCCAGGAGGTCAGCCACAGCTAAATACCTACAGGGGGTAAGGCAGGTCCTGAAAAGTCAGCTGAATGGTAAGCATAAGATCCAGGCCATAAACACCTAAGCCCTGACAGTAATCAGATACCCTGCTGGCATAATACCCTGGCCACTGGAAGAGATACAAGCCACTGACATCAAGACAAGAAAGCTCCTCACAATGCAGGGAGTTGTGCACGGATGCACAATGCACGGAGAACTAGTAAGTGTCTGAACTTCTGTCCAGAAGGAAACAATGAGCCTCCGAGATTACATCAAGAAGATGGCCCCCACTGACCCACTGCTGAGTGAATGCCTCAGGCAACAGAAGCCCACCAAGGAGGAGGAACCTGAGGGGCTATCATGGAAGGACAAGCCCCTGCATGGAATGTACCACCAACAAATTGAGGAAGTGGCTGATATCGAGAAGACATACCAGTGGCTGGCAAAGGCTGGACTGAAAGACAGCATAGAGGCACTAATCATGGCTGCACAACAACAGGCCCTAACCACCAGAGCAATAGAGGCCAGGGTCTACCATACCAAGCAAAACTCCAGGTGCAGGCTGTGTGGAGATGCCCCTGAGACAGTCCAGCACATCACAGCAGGGTGCAAGATGTTGGCAGGCAAGGCATACATGGAGCGGCATAACCAGGTGGCTGGCATAGTGTACAGGAACATCTGCACTAAGTATGGAGTATGGAGGTCCCAGGGTCCAGGTGGGAGACCCCCCTGAAAGTGGTGGAGAACAAGCAGGCCAAGATCCTGTGGGACTTCCAGATCCAGACTGACAAGATGGTCGTGGCCAACCAGTCTGACATCGTGGTGGTGGATAAACACCAGAAGACAGCGGTGGTGATAGATGTAGCAATCTCAAGTGATAGCAACATCCGGAAGAATGAACACGAGAAGCTGGAGAAGTACCAAGGGCTGAAGGAGGAGATACAGAGAATGTGGGGGGTGAAGGCAACGGTGGTCCCAGTAGTGATACGAACACTAGGGGCAGTAACACCCAAGCTGAGTAGCTGGCTCCAACAGATACCAGGAACCACATCGGAGATCTCTGTCCAGAGCGCAGTCGTAGGAACAGCTAAGATCCTGTGCAGGACCCTCAGACTCCCAGGCCTCTGGTAGAGGAGCTGGGTCTGAAGGAATGCCCAGGAGGGCGAGGAAGAGATAATAATGATTATTACAGTGGCATATTGAGGAAAGTTAAGATTCTTCCTTCGTATAAGGCACGTGTATCAAACTTTTTCGAGTCATAACAAGTTACTTTATTGATATTTGATATTAAATGATGTTTTGCGAACCAATTTCCGAAAATGTGTCTAAAATAACCAAAAAGAGATCAGTTTTTCTTTGAATTTGACACAGGAATAATAAGTAACAGACAGATACAGTATGTGAATCATATACCTCCTCCAAAGGCATTGCAATAAATATAATTATGTGTTCTTCTAGCTGCAATGGGAGCCATCTTTGGTTGCGCAACCTGTCTGAGTACTCAGATGCGTGAAGCCCCGGATGACCCTCTGAATTATTTCATTGGTGGTTGTGCTTCTGGGATCTTCCTGGGAGCCAGAAGTAAGCAATATTGATAAAGTGCTTTTGTTTTGACCCATTTAATTTGATTGCTGGTCTGGTGATTAATACCAAATGGGTTTAAGTTGCTTTAGAGCCAGTCTTTCTGTGTTTTATTTTTTAACACATAAGAAGAACCGGAGTTGGTTCTTCTCTGTTGTTGTAGAAGGTGAAACGGTGTAATATATCAAATACAGCAACAAAAGTAAGTCCATGAGATCATAAAAACCAAGCTGACAGATCAGCATTCTCAGCTAATGAGAATTAGCTGATCTGAACTCGGTGGGGATGGGGGAACACCTTGTGATAAAATTCAAGTCCTCTGTTGTCCAGCTTGTCTGTCTGATGACAGATTGGTGTATTTTTATTAACCTGCAGTGACATGACTTTTAACCTCAGCATTTTCTACAGTAATAATAAGCTTCAGAAGCATTATGGAAATCCTGCTTATGTTCACATGTTCAGCTGATGAGTTTATAGTTTCAGGTCTTTAACTCCTATCCTCTCTCCTCCTCTCCTCTCTCCTCCACAGCTCATAGTGCTATGACTGGTACCTCGGCATGTCTGGGCCTGGGTACTCTCGCTTTCTTCACAAAGGTTGGCAAAATGGAGGGCTGGAAGCTTGCTGGACCCCCCAAGCTTTAGGAAAGGCCATGTAACGTGTAACATGTTCTTTGAAAATGGAAAAAATAAATTCTATCCTCTGATTTATGAGTGCCATTGTAACACAGATCAGGTTTACCACAGTTATTTCTATTTTTTTTATGCCAAAATAATAGTTTTAGAGGTTTGGAGTTTACAGATTCCTGAAGCACCAAGAGATGATGTCATAGCTTCGGGAGCTTCTGATAGGAAGACTGACCACATTTCAAGCGGAGTCAAAGCTCCTGCATGCTGCAGGAGGAGGCGTTAATCAGATGGTCTATCACACCTCGATAGCAGCCAGGCTCCTCATTAAAGTGAAACACTCATTAAAGTTCAAATTAATTATCCAACAGTATGAACCTGGGTCCAAGCACCTCTGTAGTCCAACGTGAGGTCAGGTTTGAAAATACAAACAAGCAGAAGAGGTAAATAAAAACACAGTTTAAATATACTAAAAATAGTTAAAATAAAAATATGAAACAAAGAAAAAGATGGTTAAAAACGTGAGCAACATCAGATCTAATAAAAGAGCAGACCTGGTCTGGATGGTTTTCCGCAGCAGAAGATCATCATAAAGACCTCAGAATTGCGGGGATGAAGACCAGAGCAGCATCTCAATCAGCAGCAACGAAGTTTACATGAAAACACAAGTTTGAGTGAAAACACAAGCTTAAGTGAAGAGGATCAGAAAGAAGATTTCTGCCCCCTTTTACTGTAAATATTTATGTTCAACATTTAGGATTTTAGAAGAGCACTGATGAAGACTCACCTGCCTGCGCCGCCGTGGTGACGTCACCCCCCCCCCGCCCCGAGCTCAGTCAGCGATACTCCGCGTCGGTCGGTCGAGTCGGTTCGGAGAGGTTAAGATTTAATCAATTTATTAATCTTGGATTCTAGATTAGTCTCCAGACACTTCACAGAGAGCCAAGGCGTTAAGAGCCCGAGAGGAACACTCACTGTGCAGGTAAGAGCCCGTTTAATAGCGATGGACCAGGGCCGGAGGAAGCAGATTATTTCTAATAACCCTCATCGTTTCACCACAAAAACACATTCAAGTTCGTGCTTCTAACTTGAATTCTACAGGAGAAGATAAATATCGCGCTTCAGGACAGGTGACTCGATTTTACAATTACAATTTAATCGCTTTATTCCTATTTAGATAAACACAATACTCTTTTAAGAGAGCCCTTCCAGAAAAAAGGATAGTTACTATTAAAATGAGTCGGGTGTGATTTTAAATCTGATGATATAGGTTTTTATCGAATCTACTTAGATTTTAGTAGTAACTTATAACCATATATTAGTAATGTAATTCAATTCAAGCACTTTACTTTTACATTGTCTATTATAGTTAAAATAGTGTCTTTAAATGGCAGGAAAAACTCCTTAAATAGGGAGAAACCTTGAGCAGGACCAGTACATGAGATAATTGTTATGTTTGTTATCCTGAAGATGTAGAACTTGAGTCAGTGGGGTCAGAGGTCAATGCACAGCTGGAGTCAGTGATACAAGGAGAGAGAGGGAGAGAGGGGGGGAACAAAAGTACAAAAGAAAGGGTATCAACATCAAACACTGGAGAGGAGAGGAATGAAAGATAGAGGACAGGAGATTAGGAGGAGAGAAGGAGAGAAGATAAGGAGAGGAGAAGGAGATGAGAGAGTGGAGCTGAGAGGAGAGGAGGATGAGAGAAGAAAGCAGGAGAGAAGAGATGGGAGGAGGAGACAGTGGAGGACAGGAGGAGAGAGGAGAAAAGACAGGAGGGGGAGAGTGGAGACGAAAGAAAAGATGGAGAGAGGAGAGAGCAGAGGAGAAAGACTGCACACCATAAACTCATCAGCTGAACATGTTTCCATGGAGACCCTCTTATGTAGCAGATCTGGTCAGGACCATGTCTCTCATGTTTGGGGTGCTGACTGCTCAGTGATTTTGGAATTTTGTTTTTTAATTAAATGTGCTAATGTTGATATTTGTCATGGTCTCTAATTGACCTTCAGAGAATGAAATGAAAACACAACTGAGACTCAGAGACACTCAGATAACCAGCTCCTCTTTGTTCCTCCTAGTTGTATTGTTCATGTCTTTTTTCAGTAGCTCTGAGCGTTTCTTGTTACACATGCAATAACTTGACCATCCATTGATGTAGCGATTGCTTGTATTTAAACATTCAATTCTGAAACAGGACATTCTTCCTTCCTCAGAGGTCAGACATCAGCAGACTGAGCCATGGCAGGGGCCTCTGTGAAGGTGGCCGTGAGGGTCCGGCCCTTCAATTCAAGAGAGATGGGAAAAGAGTGCAAATGTGTTGTTCAGATGTCTGGAAACACCACAAGTAGGTAACAGTGTCAAAGAATCAGAGTAAACCTCTTAGTTTCACTGGATGAGTTGACTGCAAGAGTCCAACTATGTCATGAAGGGC
Source organism: Lagocephalus sceleratus (assembly GCA_911728415.1). NCBI lineage: Eukaryota > Metazoa > Chordata > Actinopteri > Tetraodontiformes > Tetraodontidae > Lagocephalus > Lagocephalus sceleratus. The sequence goes on from CAJVRN010000022.1 coordinate 4,487,095, forward strand.
AGTGCTGTAAATGTAAATTCATTTCCGAATTGCACATGGTATCAAGATTACAATTATGATGATGATGGCAATAACAGCACAGCAGAGGGGTGCAAAATACAAAATAATTACAGTAACGTTTTTTGTTTTAAACCCAAGCCTACTGGTTAGTGGTAGTGATGTAGTTCTAAAACTGAGAAGTGGTTGACCCAGTCCACCATGCGTCTGATTCTGCTCCATGTTTTTGTTAAAGCCACAATATTCACCTTTTTTCAAAAGTTTTAATTGCAATTTTAATTTTTATTAATGGAGACATGTTGTAACAACCTTGATTTCTAGATATGAACACAGAATAATTCCTCTGGTTTAGGACGTGGGTTATCGTATTCAATCAGGAGGAATCTACAAGTGGCTGGAAAGATATTTGATCTGGAAACTGAAGTCACTCATCACTAATAGATGAGGCTTCCTAAAATATTTACTATTTTGCCTCATTTAGTGTGCAGTCCCTCCCAAGGGGAGGCTCGGTTGTTTGTTTCTGTCAAGTTCCTGATATATTAAACCAACATCTAAAAACTTAAACCAACATCTAAAACTTAAACCAATATCTAAAAACTTCAACCAACATCTAAAAACCTCCAATGATGATTTTCTATTCCATGTTGCTGTTGACAATTGTTTACAGTTTACCATTATGGATAGAACTGAAGAGGCCTTTCCATAGAAATGTTCTAAAACATTTAAACATTTTCACTTTTATTTCATAGACTTAAATTAAAATACCTGTGGGCACAGATTATGAAACCATGAGGATGCATGGGTAGCTTGTAAAGCTGCCTCTGCAGATGCTGAAGAGTCAAAGAGGCAAAAGGCCTTGATGATGGTGGGGGTAACACTCCAGCTACAACACCAAAGGGAAGATGCTGGTATTTGTGTGTATCTCATCAATGATTCAAGTGTATTCAATTCTCTGTTACACTGGCCACCAGGTTATGCCTGCTCAGTCTGGAGTTAGACCTGAAACTGTACCACCTTTTCGTGTCTATGCTACATGTTGGAAACATGCCCTCGGCTGGATATCTTCCTATAGTGCAATGTTTTTCAATCTTTTCCGAGCCAAGGCACATTTCTTCCATTGAAAATATCTTGCAGCACACCACCAGCTGAAAATGTGAAAAAAAAGCTTTTTTTAAACATTGAAGAATGACGTTATATTATAACATCTTGAATAGGAATCAACTAAACACAAAGAAAAAAGTATTTGTTAATCTTTCATATTAGGACTCAGTCAGTGTGAAACCTGGGCCTGTTTGGATGAACACAGAGCTGATATCATGGCAGGAATCGATTAAAGACACACACAAAGCTCTTCCTACACAGCTCTGTCTTTCTCTGTTTTTAGTCCAAAATCACACTTTCGATGTCTGCAGACATCTCATTAATACATCTGGAGATTGTGTTATCTGAGAGCGGGACTTTGGCTATTTCTTTAGCCGCTTCGGGTCCGAGCATCTCATTTACAATGGCTTTGCAGGCGGGAAGTATTAATTGCTCTGCCACAGTGTGGGACTTTTTTGATTTAGCCACAAGTTCAGCGACGTGGTAGCTAGCTTTAAGGGCTCTCGTTTACTTTTGCGGTTTTTCTCATGAAAGTTGCCTGTTTCTTCATGTGTTCACGCAGGCGAACACACGAAGAAACTCCACATTTTGGTTTTGAACTGAGGGATGTTTCGTTTGGAGATGGCGTTTAAGCTTACTTGGAACTTACTTGGAATAGCACTGTTGGAGAGCTTTTCACCACATACCAAAGAGTCAGCCTTTTTCCTCTTCAAAAACTTATCCATCACATTCACCGTCGTCCCGCTAGCCACAATCCCAACACCTGTTGCTGCATCCATGCATCACTAATTCGCTTGTCTCCAAGCGCAACACAATTAGCTACCTGCTGTTGCCACCTACTGGTATGGAACTTCATGGTTACTCTGCCAGGTGCTAGACTGCACAGGCACACAAATCGGATAATTTCCCACGGCACATCTGACAATATCTCAGGGCACACCACTGTGCCGCGGCACACTGGTTGAAAAACACTGCTATAGTAGACCTGATTTCCCTACTGACTAACTCAGTAGCAGTAACTGTACTGTACTGTATAAACTCGTGATGCTATGTGAGGTCTATCCGGAAATGTGTCTAGACCGAGCTGGTTTAAGCGGAATGTCTGATGTCTTGGGAGCCTGTGTGAACCTGAGCTGCTCTGTCCTTTTAGACTGAGCCCTGAGCCCCCTCTTGTCTTTTTGTTGGCAGCTATCATCAACCCCAAACAGGAAAAAGACAACAAAAGCTTCAACTTTGATTACTCCTACTGGTCCCACACCTCGGTAACTTTGCTTCTTCCAAATCTACACATTTACATGGACGTAATGTCTTATAAGAATTGTCGTGAGACTCTTTGTTCCTATCATGTCCTCAGCCTGAAGATGCTCGTTTTGCCTCTCAGAAGCAAGTCTACAAGGACATTGGAGAGGAAATGTTGCTTCATGCCTTTGAAGGCTACAATGTCTGCATCTTTGCTTATGGCCAGACAGGTGCTGGCAAGTCCTACACCATGATGGGCAAACAGGATGATCAGGGTCAACAAGGAATCATTCCCCTGGTACTATATCTATACCATATGATTAGGTCATCCATATGGAAGAAGGGCAGACCAGTAGTGTGCTTTGTGTTCCAGCTCTGTGAGGATCTTTTCACGAAGATTAGTGACACTGCAGACAGCAGCTTGTCTTACTCGGTAGAGGTAAACACCCTCTTTCAGCTGAGCCTTCTCTCCAAAACAGGCTTTTACATTTACTAGGGTACATTGATAAAATGGTGAAACTTAGAATGTATTCAGATGAAAGAGTTTTTAGTGCAGATGAAGAAAAAATTTGCTGATAATGTCAAATGTTGTGAATCTGAACAGGTCAGCTACATGGAGATCTACTGTGAGCGTGTACGTGATTTACTGAACCCTAAAAACAAAGGCAACCTGCGTGTTCGAGAACATCCACTGATGGGACCTTATGTGGAGGACCTGTCCAAACTGGCTGTCACATCTTACACTGATGTCAAAGACCTGATGGACTCTGGCAACAAAGCTAGGTGAGGAATCTCTCCTTTATTTAGGATGATTTTGGTCCAGCTAGGGCATTCAAACAAATTTTATGTAACCAAACTATTGCAGGAGTTTGTTTTCCTCATGTACATGTAAATACACTTATTGATGGATGGAGCTTCCCTTGGTTTGACATTATCTCAACCCCTTCATGTTCAAATACATCCATAGCATTGATTTTTCATGTTACATCAAAAAGAAAATCTCAACAATGGTTATGTGAACATATCAAGTTACAAAAGGAAGGGAGCCACAAACTTGTGTTGGAAGCTTCTCCCCTGTGCACGAGTCTCTTGTCTCAACCATGTTCACACTACACATGCACCATGCGTTTGCAAAATGGCCACACTCACATTTTAACATATTTTGGTGGAAAGCTGGTGGATGGTGGAAAGCTTTTAAATGCAGAGCAGCTGAGCTATTATAAACTTCTTTCTAGCTTCTGCAACCTTATTTATCACCTGATCACCAATGAAATACAAATGTACACACAGTACAGCACGCAAACTTTATCCAAACTTTAACCAACCTAATCTGGGGCCCCATTACTAGTTCATATTAGTTAATCTATTTCTCGGTCATTTGCTTCTTTAAAGGGAACAAAATGATCTGTATGTTGTATGTGTGTGCATGTGTGTGTACAGGACTGTTGCTGCCACCAACATGAATGAGACGAGCAGCCGCTCACATGCTGTCTTTAACATAATATTCACTCAGAGACACCAGGACTCTGAGACTGACAACACTAGTGAAAAGGTACTGTTCCCCGGGTGAGCGTGAGATGTGACAGGCTGAATAACTCTGCTTCTGCTTCAGGTCAGTAAAATCAGTTTAGTGGATCTGGCTGGCAGTGAAAGGGCAGATTCTACCGGAGCTAGAGGGACCAGGCTGAAGGTAAAAACATTCATGTACATTCAAAGCAGTGTCAATGTAAATGTTCTGGTGGTTCCATCTCAGGAAGGAGCAAATATCAACAAATCCCTCACTACTCTCGGCAAAGTAATCTCCGCTCTGGCAGAGCTGGTATGTGACCCAGCTCTAAGTGTGTTGATTCACATAAAGCTCATACTCCCTTTAATGTCTCCTGTCTGAACTATTTCAGGACTCTCTGTCAAACAAGGTAATTTAAGCTTCAACTATTGTTGCACATATGTGTTTTTAAGCAATTAAATAGACAGACATGGTTTGAATGTATCATTTAGAATAAAAAGAAAAAGAAAGTGGAAAGCTTCATACCATACAGAGATTCGGTTTTGACCTGGCTCCTGAGAGAGAATTTAGGTATGAACACTCCTGTTTTATTTTATTAATTTCTTGGGTTAGAGCTACCAAGAACTCTCTGTCAAAGTTCTTCTTCTTCACAGGGGGGAATTCTCGCACTGCAATGGTTGCTGCATTGAGTCCAGCTGACATCAACTATGAGGAGACACTTAGCACACTCAGGTGAGAAACAACACTTCTATATATGATGTTAGTCACTGTAAGGGGTCATCATAGTGTTCCTGCCTTTCATCCACAGGTATGCAGACAGGGCCAAACAGATCCACTGTAATGCTGTGATCAATGAGGATCCCAACAACCGACTGGTGCGTGAGTTGAAAGAGGAGGTGTCTCGTCTGAAAGATCTGCTTGCTGCCCAGGGCCTGAGTGAGATTGTTGACAGTAAGGTTCTATTTTTCATATTCACACAGCCTTTTATCACAACCACAGTTTAGATCCACGAGTAAACAGGGCAGCATGTGGAAGAAATTGGAAACACATGATAGGTGGTCTTCCTGCTGGACACCTTCATAAGCCCACATAGGTCATCAGCTGGGGAACATTGGTCATTGGTGTTTTTTTCGCTCCTATAACCTGACTGGGAAATCTCCCTGCATCCCCTGTGTTACTCTGTCCCCAGCGGTTATCCTTCCTCTGCAACCACAACCAGAAGCTGCGTTTCTCAGTCTCAGCTTCTTCAATGATTTTGGATGGCCAGCCCCACACCTTTGAGCAAAGGTGTGCTCAATCATTGATCTATTTAGGACAGAGAGCAGGAGGAGGTACTCTGGCTGGCAGCAGTGTGCAATCTCATGTCCAGTTCCATTCCAGTTGTTGCTATGAGGTCCACCCCATCATTTTCTTTGAATTTGTAATGATATAGGGTGTCCTTTAAGTGGTCTGTTCTACAACAGGACTATTATTAAGTATCAGAGACTAGAGGAGAGCACGCGTGCTAAGATGGCTAATAATACGATTTATCATTTTAATAATATGATTTATGTTGAGTTTTGGAAGCCATTTAAGGCACACTTGTGTCTAATGAATCAATCAATCAATCAATCAATCTTTATTTCTATAGCGTCTTATACAATCAAAATTGTTTCAAGGCGCTTTACAGAATCCCAGGGCCTAACCCCAGACAAGCAACAGTGGCAAGGAAAAACTCCCCTTTAACAGGAAGAAACCTTGAGCAGGACCAGGCTCATGTAGGGGGACCTTCCTGCTGATGGCCGGCTGGGTAGAGAGAGAGAGAGGAGAGGAGAGGAAGAAGAGGGAGAGGAGAGGAGAGGCACAGAACACAGAAAACATACACAGAGATACAAAAATAATGAAAAGATGCTTGTGTAGAAAGTCACTGCCTTGTCTTCTCAATTCAAATATATTTTTTATTTTATTCATTTTTAGGTTACTTGTGACTTAATCTGACATTAGCTGAGGCATTACAGAATCAAATCATATTTCTTTAGAACCTAAAATAACGAGGAGTTGTTCAATCATTGACCTCTGGCCTCAAGTGCCACATGCACTGATGGACATCCTTGTGCTCAAATATAGTGTTTGTTATGGACAAGCTGTGACTGGCACAGAAGTCCAACAAAAGATCACAGTTTGGGTTCAGATTAGAGAGGCTGGTCCTCCCAATTACACCACGTGGGAGATGTCAAAGTCCTCTGTCAGAGTACTATCAAATACCTGTCCCAGGGGCTACAAAAAAGCCCTGTACTCTGCACTGCTGTTCAGCTGGTAAATATAAAGAGCAGCAAGAAACCACTCCCTGACCAGAAGGTGGAAAACTGGCGTTCACTGTGGTGAACTCCAACTCTAACACATGGAGGCTGAGCTGTAAGTAAGCTGATTGCCAACGCTCACCTTGGGCAACTCCAGAGTAGTGGAGGGTCCCTGTATAGGATCTGGGTCCCAGACCCCATGCCTTTAGCCACAGATTTGGTCTGTGGGTTGTTGAGGCCCCTGGCCATGACTGCCACTCAAACCATTTCTCATGTCTGCATTTCTCTATTTGCTTATTCCCAATTATAGATCATACAAATTCCTTAACATGAATTGCTTTCATCTCCCACATGAACTGTTTATAATAATAATAATGATAATAATAACTATGCAGTGTCTAATGCTGTGGCAGGAACGGGTCCCACTATATCTGAGTCAGGCCTGTCCAATAGTGCAGAATCCACTCTCTGTGGCCCTGTCATGTTTAGTCCCGGCTGTGAGGAGGCAATTGAGAGACTGAAGGTAATAATGTACAGCATGAACACAGTTGTGCAAACTTCTACATGTGAACCAATCTTTGCTTTAATCATGAAAGACCTGTTGACACATTTTGCATCAATATTCACCCTGTCTGATGAAACACCAGGAAACAGAAAAAATTATTGCTGAACTTAATGAGACCTGGGAAGAGAAACTTCAGAGAACAGAGGCAATTCGGATAGAAAGGTGAGCTGTGCATTTCATGTAACAACTTGAATTTATATAGTGCCTTTCAAAAAACTTTATTTTTTTTTACTATCACCTAGATTCTTTTTCACTAGCCACCACTACAATTTATATAATGCTGAGTTTAATCTAATTTTTGCATTTTTTTTATTGTTTGTAATTAGTCTGCTATTAGTGTGTGTGTGGATAATACAATTTTTGTGAAGTTTGATCTTAATTGTTGTCTTGAATGTCCTTTTCCATACTGTACCTGCCTGATCAGGCAACTGTCTTTTGCTTTTGGTATCAAAAGCAAAAGACAGTTCTGTGTGAGATCATTGTGTATACTTGCGTTTCTGTTATTTATTGTGTTTTATTTTTTCAACTCTGGTTTGTTGATTGATTGATTGATTGGTTGATTGATTGGTTGATGGGTGGATGGATAAATGTGTCTTCAACCCACAGAGAGGCCTTGTTGGCAGAAATGGGTGTTGCAGTGCGAGAAGATAGAGGGACAGAAGGTGTCCCAAAACTGGTAAGAACTTTAAAGACACCTGAATCATCCATTGTGGTCTAATTTACCACTCCAGTTATATTTCTGTTTTTTTCCACATATATCAAAAGGCCTCCAGTACCTCTAGAAAGCCTGAACCTGTGTTTATTGACACAGTTGGTCTGTTTTCCCCAAACGAGGTGTGTAGCTGTGACGTGTTTTAAAGCTGTCCCTTTGAATGCTTTTATTTCAACAGCAGTCTGTTCACAGTTTTGTCAACACTTCTTTATTATGCGTTTGATTTATTTAATCATCACCCAAGGAACAATTGATTGAAAATATTGGGGAAATCATCAGTAGATAATCATCTTTCAGTATTGTTTTTAAGCACTGACTGCATGGTTTAAGTTTCTGAAGAGTATTAACTCTAAATGATGTATTTGTGAGTTGAACACTAAGAATTTTTAATCCTGTTTAGACGCCTCATCTGGTTAACCTCAATGAGGATCCATTGATGTCTGAGTGCCTGCTGTACTATATTAAAGTTGGGATCACCAGGTCAGTGATTGTGTTTAAAATTATCTAATGGATTCATTTGTTTTGAAGATTCCATATGTTAAATCTTTTATTTATCCTGTAGGGTAGGTCGTGTGGATGCCAGGAGGCATCAAGATGTTGTCCTCAGTGGCCACTTCATAAAGGATGAACACTGTCTCTTCACTAGTTCAGCTGGTCCAGCAGGAGAAAGTCTGACTTGTTCTTTGTTTAACATTAGAATTTGACACTATTAAAGAGAACTGTGATGCCATGCTCTCTTCTTTCTTGCTAAGCAGCAGTTACTCTGGAGCCCTGTAGAGGAGCAGAGACTTTTGTCAATGGCAAGAGAGTCACAGAGCCCACTATGCTCATGTCAGGTTGGTATAGGCTACATACTGTGTGTGTGTGTGTGTGTGTGTGTGTGTGTGTGTGTGTGTGTGTGTGTGTGTGTATATATATATATGTATATATATATATATATATATATATATATATATATATATATATATATATATACACACACTGGGTAGAGAGAGAGAGGAGAGGAGAGGAAGAAGAGGGAGACATACACATATATGTATATATATATATATATATGTGTGTATGTGTGTGTATGCATGTATATATATATGTGTATGTGTGTGTGTATATATATATATATATATATATATATGTGTGTGTGTGTGTATATGTATATATATATATATATATATATATACTTGTATGCTACTATTGAGTAATGAGTATATGATGACAATTTGAATATTTAAGCTTTTGTTATGTTTTAACCCAATAAAGGTAATCGCATTATTCTGGGGAAAAACCACGTGTTCCGGTTCAACCATCCTGTTCAGGCCAGGAATGAGAGAGAAAAAGCCCAATGTGCGGAGAGCTCTTCTGAGCCCGTGGACTGGGCCCTTGCCCAGAGAGAGCTGCTAGAAAAGCAAGGCATTGACATGAAACAGGAAATGGAACAGAGGTAGATAGAAAAAAGAAGTGTGTACAAATGGGCTTGTAATTGATGGGAATCTCTTGTTTTTGTATTCAGGCTGCAGGAATTAGAGGATCAGTATCGGAAAGAGAAGGAGGAAGCAAACAACCTGTTGGAACAGCAAAGACTGGTACTGTGATACATACAAGTGATACATACAAAAATTATATAAAGCAATATTAAAACATTTTGAACATTCTCATTATGCACCAGAACCAGTGCCCGTCACAATTGGTGGTCATGGTGCAAGCAAATCTCCACCAGTTGAGCTTTGGGGGTGTGGTGAAGCTGCATCCAAATACTGCTAGCAATTTAAAACTGCAACCATTAATGGCCACAGTGTTTTCTTCATGTTATAAATGCATATTTCAATCAATAAAAGTGCATTTTCAATTCACATTTCTCACTGGAATCTAAATGCTCACTGGAACACACTTTAAATACAACTGCAGTTATAATACTGGGCATCATTTTGTTCCAGTTTGTGGAGCCAACTCATTTCTAAAGTGGAAAATATTGTTTAATCTAAACACAGTGATGAACACATCTCATCTACAGCTTCTTTTTAAAAAAAACCTTGAATGTTTTTAAATAGTTTATGCTCTATATATTAATCTACAGGATTATGAGAGCAGACTGGAAGCTCTTCAGAAGCAAGTTGAAAGTTATTTCCCACATTCTCCCGAAGAACAAGAAGCAGAAGGTAGTGTGAGTGATATTTTTAAACCATGAGCAGTTTTTTACAAATGCTGGCCATGTGTTATTAGTGCAGTGGAGAAAGAGGGAACAGGAGCTGGCTTTATGGGCCTTTCAGAAGTGGAGGCACTACCAATTTACATCTCTTCGTGATCTTCTTTGTGAGAATGCCATCTTCCTTAAGGAGGCCAATGCTCTCAGTATAGAACTCCAGAAGAAGGTAAATTTAGGTGATTTTCACAAAGTTATGCTTTCACATGGCTCACTGACACATCCATTTTTTTTGCTGTTGTAGGTCCACTTCCAGTTTATTCTGTTTACAGACACAATCTACTCACCCCTGCCTTCAGACCTGATACCCTCAGAGATCAGTAAGGCCAGAAAAATGCAACACTTTCCACGCACCATCGTGGCTGTGGAGGTGCAGGATCAGATATACCGGGGAACACATTACTGGTCGTTAGAAAAGCTGAGGTACTAGTATGCATTAAGAATCATTGTCACTTTTATTGAATGAAACATGCATTTATAACACACACTTGCAGACACACACACACACACACACACACACACACACACACACACACACACACACACACACATATGTGTATACATATTCAAGATGCAAGATGTGTACACAAATATATAAGTATGTCAGATGTGAATTTATGGAGCAATGATTTTTGACTGTTACAGGCAGAGGCTCAATCTAATGAGAGAAATGTATGATCATGCTGCTGATGTCCCCAAATTTTCTAATGAAGACTGTGACAAAGTCACCTCAGGAGACGATCCCTTTCATGAACCCCTTCCCTGGTTCCAACTGATTGGGAGGTAAGTACATTGTTGTGTTAAACTTAGGAGGACAAGTGGGGGATTGTAACACAGTTGGTTACTTAAGGTGTTTTTTTAACGTGCCATCCACCTTACTGTGTGTTTTTTTGTGGAATGCTCATATTAGGGTCAATGCGGAATTGTGCAACACTTTCACAGTGACAAGTGATTTAGAATGTGATTTAAATATTGTTTATATTTATAAACATGTGCAAGATATATGTCACATATATGTGTTGAGCTGTTCAGTAGTGAGTGGCTCAGTTCAAGTGAGTGGCTCAGTAGCCAGTGCCCTGTGGGTACAAACAGGTTTTAGTCTGGTTGTTCTTGCTCTCACACTCATTTATTGTTGTGCAGTTTCATTGTGGTGTCCTACAGACATATGCATGTCTCATGAAAATGATTGATGAAGATGAAGAAAATGTGTCGCATGACCAACTTGATAGTTGTGTCTTCAAAAAAGTCAGCTTTATCATTTTTATAATTATATTATAATTATATCCCAAGATATATAATGTCTGTATTTCCTAAAACAGAGTTATTTGTTTTGGGTCCATTTTACACACCTTGACACATGCTAAACAGTTGTCCATTGCACAATTGTTGGTGAAATATTAAGACAATATTGCACTGGTGTGTGTGCTACTGTTGCAGTGATTGTACCGGCCTCTGGTGCTGCATTTGTAACACAATGTCCATATTTACATATAATTTTCTCCATCTGGCAGGTTTGTATGTATTTGTGATTTTAACTTAGTATACAGGTTTGTTACTGGTGGTTCCCTTTTCCAGCATAATATCCCCAGAGAACGATCAGGGCTGCTCGTCTGTCATCAGCAATAGGCTGTTGATGTCCTTTGGCCAGAGGCCAAAGGAACTGGATAAGCTTCTCCAAAGCCTCACCATTTTTTCCTTCATCCTCATCATCATCGAGACTGGATTCATTTAAAATAGTGTCCTTCGACCCTTATAGACAGAGGTGTCCCAAAGTGTTTGTCTCTCAAAATCATTAACTCTTTTTGCCATTGGTGCTGTACCTCTGTCCTTTGTGCTGTTGTTTGCCTGCATCACAGGCAAGGTCATCAACTGATCAGACAGGTCACGTGATCGCTTTACATCATTAAGTACATCATTGCTTGCTATAACAAAACAATAATTATTCTCAAGGGCATTGGTCAAAACAAAGAAAGCCATATTGTCGACTTGGTTATGCAGGGTGAACCTCCACTGCTCACCCATTGGTCCAGGTCCCAACACTTTGGTGTTATTTAGGATCTGATTATTGCCTACATTAATAAATGTATTAATAAAGATGTCTGTTGCTCATACGTCACGTCACCTCTAATGGTTTTGATACGCTTCGGACTGTGTGTTTCTTCCTGCCTCTGTGGTTCATCCAACTGATTTCAACCTCTTCTTGACAGAGTCTGGTCACTGTCATGGTCAGGTCGGTTGTTTCTTTGATTAGTTGTATTTTAATTTGTAATTTAAATATATGGTCTTTTACATCACAAATCAATACAGTGTACAATCTGAAATTCAAGAATAATGCATAATGTTGTGACTACAGCTTAGAACTGGTGAGAAAGAGCCTCAATAAACCAACAACAAAGAGCAGCCTGAAAGTCCATCTGGTTGCTCTGGTTGAGTGTCTTTAAGAGCCATCTCACCTACTCAGCTGTTTTAATCTGATTGCATACTACTTTATCTTCAGGGCTTTTGTTTACCTGAGTAACCTGCTATACCCTGTTCCCCTGGTCCACCAAGTGGCCATTGTCAGTGAGAAGGGAGAAGTGAAGGGATTCCTCCGAGTTGCGGTTCAGGCTATATCAGGTAAGTATAATCGGTGTATAATAAATAAATAGTAAATGTGAGATGTCATATGTAATATACTGATATCACATATCATCTTATGTTAGCTTATTAAAGAGGAAATCAACAACAACAGGCATTTGCAGAAGATGATGTAGGCCCATGCTGATATGTATGAGAGAAAAGGACATGCAGCCATATCTCTTTGTAGGATGAAGGAATCTCATAAATATTCATGAAGATTCCCCGACTTGTCCAATGAAAAAATATTGCACACAGGGAGAGGGGGTGATTTGACAGTGTTTGTTTGAAGCGGGAAAAGCTCAGATCAAAATGATCACAATCAGGTATGCACTCATGGCTATATATATGAGATTTAAAAGGACAGGTCAGGAGTTACATGAAGTTTATACACTCAATTCATCCAGGTTATATCATTTAAATCTAACCTTTCCCGTCACTATAGGTGTGCCTCAGGGCTAAGTCCTGGGGCCCCTGCTCTTCATCTTCTCAGTTATTTAATAAATTTAATAAATTCCTCATCAGCTGAAACTTAGCTCCACCTCTTGAGATAATTAAATTCCAAACTTTCTCCCTCAGCTCCTGCTTAACTTGAATTAAAAAAAAAAAACAGGTTCACCTCAAACCTGCCCATTTCAGCACCATAGGCACCGTTACTCATCTGTACTGTGTGGGTTTGTGAAAGGCACTTTTAAATTAAATGTATTATTATTAATATCATTGCATGTGTTATTTATATTTTCCTCCATCTGGTGAAGGAGCTTCTGACTGTGTCTCAGACATGCAGCAGTCAGACACATCAGACACAGCTAAGATCTCATTTGACGATCAACAATATGAAAAGGTAGTTGCTATATGCTGTACATTCTTGCTGCACATGCACATAACAAGAATTGATGTGTGCTTCTTCAGTTCCAGTCAGAGTTCTGTGCAACTGAATTGTCCCACACACCGGTTTGTAAAGAGGAGCTTCATATTGTGGAGGGAGGGGGGCAGAAATCAGAAATGGGACCCTCGGCTGATGAGGTCAACAACAACACACGTGTAGGTAATTAATATTCATGAATCACACACTTTTAACTGCCATTGTGTTCTGCTTGAACTGCCATGTGTCTTTGCTTATGTGATAAAATATAAAAAAGCGACAGACAATACCCTCCCAGACAGCGCGAGAATAATGGTGTCCCTACCTGCAGCCGGTAATCGGGAGGGGCCGCTCAAGGCTCATCTGGATGGTCTTCACGAGAGCCTGCGGGAGCACCTGAGGATTGGGAACCATTTTACCTTTCAAGTGACTGTCTTGCAGTCATCCAGATTCTCTCCAGAATATGCCGACATCTTCTGCCAGTTCAAGTGAGTGCTTGATCCTTTTCCTTTTGAACATGGATGTCAATATATACTGCCTTGCAGAATTTGTCTTAATGTTTAAATGTTTCACCGTATCTAATGATTTCAGTTTCATCCACAACCATGATAAGGCCTTCTCTACTGAGCCTTTTGAAAACACTGGTCACGGCCACATTTGTTTCCACCATGTACAGAATGTAAGGATTCCGATGATGTCTGTTACACTTGTCCCATTTTAGAGTGCCAGGTTCAGTAAAGTTTGGTATCTTTCCAGATTACTGTTGAAGTGACAAAATCTTTTGTTGACTACGTCAAGACCCAGCCTCTTATGTTTGAAGTGTTTGGGCATGACCAGAAACAACCCCCCCCCCCCATTTTTACAGAAGTGGTCAGGTACGTAACTTTACAGACAAAAGTATTTATCTCCAATCAGAAATTGTTAAATTCTCATGCCCACTGTTTTGTTCCTGCAGAAGACAGGTTCCACGAGTGATGCGACTTTCCAAGCCAGGTACATGGAATCCAACATCGAATCCTCTTCTACAACATTTTATTATCATCATCCTGCAAGTATTTTAATCTGATCTTTATGTTGTTGGTATGAGCAGCTGATTCTGAAGCCTCGCTGGACCGGGAGGTGTCTCTGGAGCTGATTCGATACCTTGTTCCAGATGTGTTCAAAGGGGCACTGCTGGACTCACTATCAGGACATGTTCTGTCTGCTGCTGGCTTGGCTGCTTCCTTCACGGTTGAAGGAGACGGATGTGCTCAGATGACAGTTCCACCCATTTCCATCTGCTCAGTCATTAAAGCTCAGCAGCCGGGTTGGTCTTGGGTTTGATCATTCTATTCTTGTATGTAAAAGAGTCTCTCCCCATCTCTGAATTGAACCTTTTCCCTGGTCTGCCTTAATATGTTTGTCAGGAGTGTCCAGAACTATTAAGCCAAGTGCCATGTTCAGAAAAAAGGCCAGCCACTACCTGACCTACCTTATTCACAGCGGTGTGCAGTTGGGGGTAGCGAGGCTAGCACTGCTAGCCCTGTCAAAAATCTGAGAAAACAACTGTGTGAAAAGTCTGAGACAACAGAAATGTCTGAGTAGAAGCGTATAAGGTTTTCAGTGGGGGGTATGGGATGAAGGATAAAAGCCGGAAAGACCTTGCATCATTCAGTTTTTATCAAACCTTTGCTAGATTGTCCACTTGGGACCTGTCTCATGTTCCTGTCTCCATCCTAGTGCCTTCTACAAAGCTGACAGCACTGTGCTGCCATCAAGCTGGCCCCCTCCACATTCAGTCTGATCTATTGGTTTTCTTTGAGATTAGAGAGCTAGAGGCCAATGGGGAGTAAGTGAACCCAGGATTAAGACATAAAGTTCACTGAGTTCATCTTGAACATTGGATCTAAATCATTCTTCCATTTGTTGTCTTAGCTACATCCCGGCAGTGGTGGATCACAGAGCAGGAGTTCCAGGCCAGGGCACCTTCCTGCTGCACCAGGTATGTAAACCTGACTCTAGAATAGTGGTGAGATGTTTTGGAGGTAGGGAGGACACCCAGTCTTAGAAGAGGAATTAATCTGCTAATCCATCTACCTACATTATAGTCCTTTTACATGATTTTACTTGAGAACATATCCTTCTGCTGTAGTTCAGGTGGTAGATACAAAGGTCATGTTGTTTTTATTCACTAGAGATGGCTAGAAAAGCAATACATCACTCGTCAATTTACAACTGACGGTATTTGTCAGTTTTCATCCTCATGTTCATGCATATGTATTTTAATGTGTAAAATTATTGTCAGGATGTCGTGAAGTAATGACAAAGCAGCTCATCAGTACTGACCCATTTTGCAGAAAATCAACTTTAACGGGAACACCAGTCTCCTCTTTCTTTTAACTGTAAAAACTGAAGTTTTGCTGAAATGATGCTGGTAAAAAGAATATGAGTCAAAGAAAATCACCAGTCATCAGGGATACCTGATTGTCAGAGTGGCCCCTTACTTAGTGCCTGTTTACTCCAGGGTCTGCAGAGAAGAATAGCTGTTACCATCATACACGAGTCAGGAGGTGATGTCGAGTGGAAAGATGTCTATGAACTTGTTGTGGGTAAGATTTGGCTGAATTTTTCATTTTCTGTAATTAATTATTCTCACCACTATCTGACTAACTTACTCACTAAATCCCTGGTCTTAGGAAACCTGCGCACCACCCCTGAACCTGATGAGAACATCAGGGACCTCAGCATTATTTCCTTGAACATCCTGACTTCTGGACACATCAGGCCTACTCAAGATGACTGGTAACATTACTTATATATCATATAAGTCATTAATGATCAGTCATTTATGTAAAGGACCACTTTAAGTCAATGTTTAGAAAGCTTTTTAAAAAAAAGCTTTTTTATATACATATAAAAAAATCTCTTCCTGGCCTTTTTATGCACGCACACACACACACACACACACACACACACACACACACACACACACACACACACACACACACACATTATGCATGTCCATAGACTATTGGGACCTCTGGAGTTTTTGGGAGAAAACTTTACTTCTGCTCGTGGTAGTGGACCCGAACTGGAACTGACGTAGGAAAAATATGAAAATAATGGACCTCAAAGCTATTTCCGATATGAAGGGAACTATAATTCTCTCTTTTACATAATATGATGCCATGTTGAATATAAGAGCATTTGTTTTCTCAAAACATATGCTCCTTGCCTCTTGAAAATAAAATTTAAAATCTAAATGGTTGTTTTTAGACAAGATTACATATCCATTTATAACCTGCTATAAGATTCTCAAATTCTAAAAGTAAACATTTTGACTTTTAGTCTCTTTTTGCTTTGCAGCCAGTTTCTGGATTGTGACGTGCCAAGGTATGTTTTGCCTCTCTTCCTCTCGTGGTTGGACAATGTCCATAACCATGCTGAGTGTGTTGGGGCCTATGTACTGCATTACTTCCACAAGACAGAAAAACAGCTAAGAGAACAAAACAATCCAGGAGAAAATGGGCACTTTGACTAATGTGGTCCAGTATTCCAACAGAGGAGATCATTAAAGTTTAACAGCTACAGACAGAAAAAAAACAAAAAACAAGCTCCTTGGGACAAAATGCATCATGTTAAACTCGTGCCAAATACAAACGAGCTAGCATTGATAGCTTTTAAAAACAGTTTGTGTCTTGCACAAAGCGCTGATACTGTTAACGGTTTGAAATGGGACCTAAAGCAGAGTTCAAGATAAAAATTTTTTTACTGAACCATGTCAACCATAAATTTTCCATGGATCCACAATGAAAAACAGATATAGTCCCCTGAATCAGGCAGAGCAGACAAAGACTGGATTAAACAGGCTCACTAAAGAATGAGAATAAATGCAGAGACACAAACAATCTGGCAGAGAGAGAGTAAATCAGGGAGGGGGCCTGGGGGAGGCTGACACGTCTAGCTTGCCTTATTGTGGTGGACCAGACTGTGACAGATATGAGTGTAAAAAACTCTGACCTGTAGAACCCGAGGGTATGATCATTCTTAAAAACATGATTTTTGTGTAGTTGTGCCCTAACCTCATTTAGAATGTTAAGATATAAAACTGGTTAAACTAATATTAACTGGTTAAGAACCTGCTACTGTTAACTTGTAATTCAGGTGAAAGGGGATAAAATTTTAATGCCGTCGTTCCATTTCAGGTCCTTTTACCGCTTCGAGGCCACGTGGGACAGCTCGGTGCACAACTCTCTGCTGGTGAACCGTGTCACTCCATGTGGGGAGAAGATCTATATGACACTTTCTGCCTATTTCGAGGTACAGTCCCACATATGCACCATGGGGGCAAGGACAGTGTGTGTAAGGTGACATGCACATTTCTCTTAATCATCTGTAGATGAAGAAGTGTACACGACCTGCAGTCATTACTAAGGACTTCTGTATGGTCTTCTACACTCGAGAAACAAAGTTGTCCAGCTTTCTCTCTATTCACAACCTTTTTGGCACAGGAAGTCTGAGAACAGCAGAGGGGTGAGTGATTCTGTGACTTCTCTGTTGATACAGTGTGTGCACTACCTTTGACTTTTTATTTTTCATTGTTTTCAGAAATTGTGTTACAGGAGTTTATGAAGTCAGTTTGTATTGGATGGTAGAAGCTGGAGGTCCAGCAGGCATGCAGAAGAAATGCAGGCGAACAATGGATGCCTCACTGGTCCATGAGCATGGGGAAGGAACCCTGGCTGGCTGGAGACCTCCTAGAGATGGCCTCATCTTAGACCACCAGTGGAAGCTGGACAAACTCAGCTATCTTCACGATGTAAGGGTCAGCAAGCACAAGAGAGTAGACTCTTCTGTTGCTCAGGTAGCTCAGTGGTCTAGTGGGGTGGGGGGGTGTGACTCTTCAGCTGTCAGAAGCATGTGTGCAAACTTCAAATCCTGGTAGATGTTGTAGATGCTGTGTAGAGGTGGGAATGAGGGGGTCAATGTGGGCATGTCCCTGCAGCTTGAAAGAGCAGGAGGATGTCACTCTCCCCTCAGCCCCACATTGACTGCATCCTGGGTTAGCGAACTGCAGGGCCCAGCAGTGGTCTAACTGAACTCCATGTCCATGGAAACCAAAGACACTGAGGTTTCTGTTTTTGCCACCACTATGTTGAAGTTTTCATTCTGTACTTTAACACTGAGACTGAAGAAAGAACAATTAGTATAAACTGAAACTAAAAGGAGCTGTTCACAAACGACACAAAGAACTGGTAGAATCATTTAAAATGCTAATTTTTAATAATTCCATGTTACCACACCATCATCGGTTCTTTTTAGTGTGTGAGTGATCATTAAAAATGTAAACACTAATACACATCTTTATGTTCTCATAAACATCAAGGCATAGTATCATCAAAGCATCAGTCGTAAAGTTTCTAAATGTGAGGAACCTGCTTTCGTGGTGAAGAGATTATTTTAGGAAAAATAATTGAGAACTGAACTCTTGACTCAGAACTCAAAACAGAGAAGAGAGCAGTCACAGGAGTCAGCAATTTCAAAATGATCAGCTACAACTTGCTGTATCTGAAGCCTCAGTGAAGAGTGTTTGATGTCACATTACATGGGGCTCAAACCTCCCAGAATAAGTAATTGATGAATCCCAACACATTGTTTCAGGTTCGTTCAACAAGCTCTAAGACCTTTGTCCTCTGGTCAGGTGGAGAAAACTAAACACTGCCTGTTGCTCAGGCAGAAGCTTGAGTCTATGTCCATTGTGGGTCAGGACCCCCTGCTGTCCTGTGCCACAGAGGTGCTGAGTGAGTCTCAAACACTGAACATGAGTAAAGAGGCTGACTGCTTCTTGGACATAGTGGATGAGAAGCAGAAAAAGGTGAGCTCTAGGTTCATCATGCTGAGTCTAACCTTGACAACGTTAACTTAAGTAACAGTTTGAAAATGTCTTGGACCTTTTTGCCCCCAGTGTTTGCAGCTGCTCACCCATGCTTTTAATCCCAGCATTGGGGCTGGGGAGAGCCAGGTAGGGCTTTAATATGAAACACAATACTAAATTACATACAGCAAATGGAATCCTGTAATTTGGTGTGTCAGCTCTCAGAGACAAGGCTGAAACAATCCTCTCCTGATTTCCAGGCAGTCACAGCCTCTTTGGCAAGCCCTTCGCTGGACCTCTTTGGGAGCAGGTTGGTGTTAAGCTCATACAGTTCACGTGTTTGTGTGTGTGTGTGTGTGTGTGTGTGTGTGTGTGTGTGTGTGAATGTTTTGGTAGCTGGGTAAGAGCACACAAGTTCATCGATCTTATAGCCTTAATGGAGTTCTTAGAATGGTGAAAAGGCCACATCAAATCTGGAGGATTTAGGCATCTACACCTGGTCTGTATGTTGCCAACAGGCCCATTGTAGAAGCACCTCAAGATGCTCCAGATGTGTTTGTGACTGGAACCAAACCCTGCACTGGTAGATTTGTCCCTGACATCCAGGAGGTCAGGGTCAGGTGAGTCCACCACAGGAATTTTGGTATAAACACATTAGGTTATGCCACAACTTTATGTTCATTCTGCAGCCCCATCATTTCCAAGAAAGGTTACATACTTGTTTTGGAGCCCCGTAGCAACAGATGGCTGAGGCGCTACGTGGTGGTGCGGCATCCACGTGCCTACATCTACAACACTGAGCATGACAGTGTAGAGCGCGCCCTCATCAACCTCTGCTCTGCTCGGCTGGAGCATGTTGAGGACCAACAAGCAATGCTGAAGGTTAGTCACCCAGGAAATCTCCAAATACTCCATGTCCACTATGTCTCAGGACATGGTGTTTCAGTCCACTGTGTCTCAGGTGACCTGCCAACAGGAGACACTGTTGTGTCTTCTAGAAGACCATAGACCTGTTAATGGTCAAGGACTTTATGTGTATGCTTCTGGTCAAATAGCAGCACAACAGTAAGCCTTGCTTTTCCTTTTTTTAAAAAAAATAGAGCCCTCACACATTTTCAGTGTGTACGGAACACCGAGGGCTATTGCTGCAAGCTGCTAACAACCAAGAGATGCACGATTGGCTGCGTGCATTTAACCCTCTCCATACCAGAAGGTGAACAACACTGACAACCAAGGTCAAAAGGTTTAAAACAACATTCATTAAAGTTTCAAATTTGTGTATTCCAGGTTAAGATGAATGGAAGAAGATGAAAACTTGATGTTCCAACATTTGTTGAATCTCATCCTCTGTGTGTCATTGTATATCCATATGCTTGCTGTTTAACGGCCTGAGATGACCTTGGTCATGTTCCAACGGCCATACTGGAGGATACCAGATCAGTCATACATCACTGACTGGACTTTTCAAGGGCATGAAATAACTGTAAATATGGTAGAATTCAAATAATCTGGGGTAATCTTGATACGGTCCAGATGCTCATCATTCATCATTAAACATACACACAACAACCAGAGGGTCTAAGCATGTGGACACAAAACGCAGTCCTGTCATAATCAAATTTATAAAGTAAACTGAGTTATCTCTTTTATTGTTATTAATTCCATTTAAATGACAACGAAAAAAAAGGCGCCTAGTGGTTTCTAGCTTTTGCCTACTCAAATCTTTCTTTTGTTGAGTTGGTATTAACTGGGTGCTATGTCATTGTTGGTAATCTTTAGGCCTTTTCAGAGTCTTTTTCATCAGGAGAGCACATTATAACAGTGCTTGATTAAATTGGTTAAAAAACACCAGCACAATAGAATTGGCTATTAAATGTGTAGTATTATTCTAACATGTCATCATATTCTATAAAATAATTTTTCTCTTCAGATCAACTCGTATAATAACTAATGTTCTGTCCTGAAATGTAAACTTCAGGCTTTTATACTTTGTATACATACACTTTGTACATTCACCTGCCTTCAATGACCCCAACTAAAGACTTGTTTGGAATTTTATTCTTTTAGAAATATGATATATTTATTTATACTATTAACATCAGAATCCTTCATATAATTAATTATCTTTGATAATGCTGCACTTTTTTCCCCAAAAGTTTTAATCATTAATTTTCTTAAATAAAATATAAGCAATTGAGAAATTTTGATAATCTTGGCGCTAAAAATTAAAAAGGGATACTATTGCATTTAAATTACGGTAACCAGAATAATATACTTTAACTCCAATATAGGTCAATGCAGGCCAACACAGACAATCTATGGGGGCAACAGGGTCCCTACCCAGAAATCTTCCCCATTTTCCAATGAATGATCACCTAAACATGGATGTCTGATATATCAAAGGTTTAACCCTCATCCTAATTGTAGGTAGCTCTGGAAGTCCTATTGTATCAGATCACATAATATTTCTTCACCTTATCTGTTCCTGTGTGTGTGTGTGTGTGCATGTGTGTGCATGCATGCGTGTGTCTGTGGTCAAGTCTAAGTACCAAAAGTTCATAGACATTTAAGTTCAGTGGGATGTCATGATTTCTTTATTTTTGTTGTTAGGTTGTTGAAGTTAAGTTGTTGAAATTAAAAATGTGTGTTTTTCTCTGGGTATCAGTGGACTTCCCTCCCCAGCGCAGCATGAAAGATAATATTCGGATAATTTATTTGCAGGGAGATGACTTAGTTGGTTCTATAATTTGATCAGAAGATCAGAGTGTCCAATGCTTTTAAATAATAGAACAACTTTTTAGCATTGTCACTTGTTAGCATTCATTATGATGTTCCATTAAATTGGTTGTTTTTTTTATTTATTTTTTAAATAATGTGTTTCACCGTAGCCATGGTCAACTGAGAACCACTGTAGTTGATTACCTGGACAAGTCCTGAAATACACTCCCAAAAAGGGCAAATGCAGTACTGAAGGCCTGTATGACACACTAAGACACGGATCTCCAAACTATTCCACAAAGGGCTGTGTGGCTGCACGTTTTTGTTCCAAACAGTCAAGCGCACACAGTTTGACCAATCAGCTGTCTGAAGACTCAGATGAGTTGATTAAATGAGTCAAATCTGGTGTGCTGTTGCTGGGTTGTAACAAAAACTTGCAGCCACATGACCCATTGTGGAATAGTTTGGAGATCTCTGATTTATAGGATGGAGGTGATGGCAGGTGAGATGCAACGATCCGAGCCAGGTGTGCCACCTGGAAAACTGGAAACCAAGCCTACAGCCACTCACAGACAGACAAACACAATTCAAAACCCACATGACACCAACAACGGTCCATGACACATTAGTGAAAAGAGAAACTCTTAATTGCTTTTTATTCCTTCCTTAACCAACAGACTGTTAAAGTGATTTATTTAACAGAAAGAGTGTGATGCAAAAGTAAATAGTGGAAATACATCTAAGAACTGAAGGCAATACATTAAAGGAAAAGCACTAAGCAAACATGAAAGCAGAAACATGATAGACCAAACTCAGGCAGAATTAGAGGACATGAGAGAATCACCAGATATATGCAGATTGTAATGTAACAGCCACATCTGAACTGGGACAAACAACTTGAATGATCTAACAACCGGAGGTAGAGGTGAGGCTGGACGTGTAGGAGCAGTCAGGACAGAGATGGTATGAGATTAATACATTGTCTAACGCCCATCCCAAACAACGGCGTGGAAGGACAGGCTGGGGGGACAGAGGCCGTAAAACCCCTAACCACAGACTTTTATACACTTTTCTCACAGGATTTAACATTTTCTCACAGTTAAACACTTTCAAAATTCAAACTTCTTCCTCCGCCTGTTGGGTGCGACTGCAGGTGCCTTTTCCCCTGCAGTTCGCCAATCTGGATTCAGAGCATAATGCACCGTAAAAAAAATCCGCGAAGCCACAAAAAGTGAACCGCGTTATAGCGAGGGTTCCCTGTATATCAAATCAGCACATGTATGCTCTTTCCTTGATATCTTTCAGGAATATTCAGTATTGATAATTGTAGTATCTGCAGCGCCTGTATCAGTTTTCCGCAGGCCTCAGCAGCTGCACCATTGTTTTAACATATACACTCAATTCCCATTCCATATAAGGACACCAGTATCTGCAGCCTGTGTACTGTACATCATGTCTCTTGTGTTTTTCTGTGCCCATGATTTAATGCCCCGATGGAAAGATCCCATGGAGTCCAGGGGTCCATAGGTTTCTGGGCCCCTGCTTAAAACAAAGCTGGACCATATATTATCTGGTTGGTTGTAGTGGGTTATGAACTCACCAGGAGGGGATGTGTTTACTTTACCATATATAAGGGAGTACCAAAAGTAAGCACTTTGAAGGAGATCTTCACCACCCAACCTCCCTTGGACAAGCTGCAGCGTCCGACTGATACCTGACTGTTCTCTCCAATAAACATCTTTACATCCAAGTCGGTGTCTACGAAGATTCCTTTCAGCTCAGCACATCTTGACCACAAGAAGAAGAAAACTTACCACATAATCAATAATGAAACACTGATACAAGCTTCTACCAGTATGTTTTAACTTACATAAGATAAAACATTTTACTTTTTCTCATCAACAGTGTCATCAACATCAGTCTCCACCATCTAACCCTACCTTCTGCATCCTCTTCTCTCCCACCAACTACATTCATATCCTCTTTCACTACATGTATAAATCTCCTTTTTGATCTTCCTCTCTGCCTCCATCCTGGCAGCTCCAAACTCAGCATGCTTCTACCAACTGTTGTGGAAAATCTCCTGTACGCTTGTGATTTCGTCAGGGCTCAATGGTGGAACCAGAGGAGACACAATCGGCGAGCTTCGAAGTCTTTTATTTACACAGCTGTGGGTCCTTCTGCCAGGCGGAGGAGTGTTGTACCCATCACATCCAGCACAAGAACACCCTTTGTTCTTGTCCTTCAACTTTTATTCACAGTAACCCACATGGGCATCCACTCTTAGCCTGTTTCTCATCACAACATTCTCCAAATACGGTGCACCTTAAGGGCACACTCGACTAACAGAGCATCATATTACAGTAACACTTCCAAATATGGTCTTCAACTCAGTAATGCAGTAGTTCACATCTTCTCGTCACATGACTCACACCATTCTTCTGCATGTGCCAGTTGCGTACCCTTTAACTTTTCCCAAAACAACATATTCACTATCTCTACTCTGGACATGTCTGAACCATTTCAGTCTGGCCTCTCTGACTTTATCTCTAAAGCCCCTAAGATGTGCTGTCCTTCTGATGTACTCATTCCTGATCCTATCCATCCTGGTCACTCCCAAAGAGAACCTCAGAATCTTCATCTCTGCTACTTCCAGCTCTGCCTCCTGTCTTTTCCTCACTGGAGAGGGTGGTGGAGAGGGCAGCCCCGCTCTCGGCCTCTCTTTCATGATGCAGGAACTATGAGCAATTATGATGTGGGAAACTGGGAGTTGCTGGCCGTGAAGCTGGCCCTGGAGGAATGGCGGCACTGGCTGGAGGGTGCAGAACATCCATTCCTCATATGGATGGACCACGGGAACCTGGAGGAGGACGAGGGCCTGGAGAGGACCCCGGAGAACATTCTCACTTATTCATATTGTTGCGGCGATCTCCCTGGAGATCGAGGAGAGGGTCCAGACGGCAACTGCCAGCCAGCCCAGAACAAACGCCTGTCCCAGCAACCGCTCTTCGTGCCTGACCCATTAAGGGCAGAGGTCCTGGTGTGGGCCTAAGTGTCACGGCTAGCCTGCCACCCCGGAGCGCGTTGGATGGCGGGACTACTGAGACAGAAGTTCTGGTGGCCCCACATCTCCCTAGTGCCACATCTCCCTGGACTTCGTAACTGGGCTGTCCCAATCTGCTGGAAACACGGTCATCCTTACCATCGTTGACAGGTTTAGCAAGATGGTCCATTATGTTCTGCTGCCCAAGCTGCCTTCAACTAAGGAGACAGCCCAGTTTGTGGTTCAGTACGCCTTCCAGCTTCACAGACTGTACTGCCTGCCCGCAGGCACTTTTCATAAATAAGTTATAATAAATATATCAATTCATATGTGTTAAAAATGTTAATGAGTTAAGAAATACATTCAAAGTTGTTTCTAATTGCAATTCATTGTTTTGTAATGAATTTAGTTAAAAATATTTCTGAATAGAGCAATTACCGGTCCCGCTTTGCGGCAGTAAACATGTGGAATATCGGATCAAAAGTTTGTTATATACTTACCTGTATGATTTATGCAATGTTTTGTGTGGCAGGGTGCGGCCTGCCCTCTGCACAGGTGACCCTGGAGGTACCACCTTAATTAGTGGGCGGGGAGAAAAGGGGTATATAACGCACCGCCTCCTCCTTGGACTCAGTTGTGTTTCCCCTTTGACGACGTTACGGCGTGGTGCCGGTGGCTCGACTCCCAAACACTCGACTGCTGCAGTATGATTGTAGTTTATCTGTGCTGTTCACCCAGTTGAACCTGCGTCCCAGAGCGAGCACGCTAATTGGCAACACCAAGGTAAATGCGAGGCATGCTAATGCATATTCTCCCGGTGGTCACCACTTAGAGTGTGATAATGATTGAACAAGTGCTTGCTACTGTCGCTGAAGGTTGGTGTTTCCTCTCGTCGTCCTTCCATCCAGAGCGCTTGGCCGTAAGGGCGCATGCGCTAACGTGCGCTGGACAGGTAAGGCGCAGCAATGCGTGTCGGTGACTCCCCCACTCACTCAGCGGCTAAACCGATGGTAACAGGGTCGTTCTCACTGCAGTTGGCTGCCGACTGGTGTCAGTGGGTCGCGTTGCCCCAGCGGGACCCCTCGCGGAGTGGTGACGCCACCAAACAGTCGGCACAGACTACCTCGCTTACTTGATCCACTGCTGCTTTGGCTCAGTCCGTTAGTTCGGGAGTCTTTCGCGCTCTCTCAGTGGAACACTGAGTGCGACACAGAGCTAGTGTTTCATTTTAGATTGTAAATAGTGGTTGTAAATAGTTTAATCAATTTTATGACTACTCCCCCTTGGTTTTGTTCCTCTTCGTTTCCTGTTTTTTATAATTTTGATTTTATTTACGTGTGTGCGCGCGCGTGGTGTGGGCGTGCCCGCGTGTGTCCGTCGCGTCTAATTACTTACCGGCTTAATTGTACTTTTTTCTTTGTGGACAGGTGCTGCGGGCCACGGCGGGGACCCAACCCCTGGTGGAGGGCGTTTCCAGCACACCCGTCGTGTGTGGGGTTTGTGTGCAGTGGCACGGGTGTTTGTGGTTTGTTGTTTCTCCTCCATTTTAGTTTTACCTGCCAGTGGGGCCCAGCCCTGTCCACCCCTTTTTATGAATTAACTTTTGTACAGCTGAGTTGGTGTCATGTTAAAAAAAAGCAGATTGGCTAATAAAATTAATGTAAACCTCAATCTGGTCTCTGCCTCTATAGTAGGAACCGACCTGTGTGTGCCTAATCGGGTGATTGTTTAATTCCCGGGGTGAAATTCCCCAGGTGGCGTTGTCGCAACCATCAGACCTCCCTAATACACCTCGCCACATCTGCATAAATCATACAGGTATATGAAGACGGTTCCAGGTTCACATGTGAACATAGGAAGCAGGACACAGCTGCAACATGTCTGATATGGTGCCGGAATGGCTGAGACACAAGTTAAGGTCTACAGAAGTCAAAGTTTGCAGAGAACATATACAGTATGTAAAAATGTTTATAGATGAGTGCAATGTACTGTACAAACATCTGACTTGCACTGACAGCAGATGTAATGTGCTTCAGTTTTCACTGCTTCCAGTAACGGAAATTTCTGCAAAATATATCTCCCTGGTTCTTTGCTGGCGGTTTAGCTGCGCGTTTCCTAAGACACTACACGGCCTTCCAAAGAAGGTGGTGTCAGATGGGGGTCCACAGTTCTCCTCCTCCATTTTGCAAGTCGTTGGGCCACCACCAGTCTGTCCTAGGGGTCCCACCCACAAACGAATGGACAGATGGAGTGGGAGAACCGGGACCTGGAGACGGCCCTCCGGTGCATGGCAGCACGGGACCTGTCCTCGTGGTCGACGTTTCTGGTCTGGGTCAAGTACGCCCACAAATTCCTGACCAGCTCCGCGACGGTAATCTCGCCTTTCCAATGTGTGTACGGCTACAATGCCTCCTGTTTCTGGCACTAGGGGCTGAAGTGTCCTGCCCCTCTGCAGCTGCATATGTCTGCCACTGCAGGCGGATGTGGGGCCAGGCACGGGCCAACCTCCTACGGGCGGGCGCCCGGTCTGAGGCAACGGCCAACCAGCACCGAATTCCGGCTCCCAGTTACAGGGTGGGCCAGACTGTTCTTATTCCTTATGCGAGACTTTCCAGCATTTTCTGCCTGTTTGTCCTGAATCGACCCTGCTTGTCCCTGCCCTGCCTGCTCCATCTGTTCCCTGCTAAACCTGTTTGTGTCTGGTTTTTGAGATCCAGTTACCTGCCTGGTTTTGACCTGTCCTGCGCTTGATGTTCCGACTCTGCCTGCCTTCCCGTAAACATGACTGCCTTGTGTCCCTTACCACGAAACCCTGCCTGAGCCCCGGTGGACCATGCTGCCTTCCGTCCCTTGAATGGATCTGAAGAAGGCGCTCTACGTTCCGACGTATCCACAAGACATTTTCTCCGGCGGCGACCAATAGAGCCTCAGTCAACTTCAAAGAAGGCCACAGTGAACTCCTCTACAAGAGTGGGACCAGGTTTGACGTCAAAGAGTACAACAGACTCTATTATTTGAATACTGTAAATGATGTAACTGATGACAGTTGTACTGATATTCACACATGGCACAGAATCCTCGGGCACTGTAATTATGAAGATGTTTGCAAATTACAAGATGTCGTAGAGGGAATGCAGATTAAGGGTAAAGTGGATAAATCCAAACTGAGTTGCGATATTTGCACACAAGGAAAATTTGTCCAAACCAGGAACAGAGCCAGATACAGGAGCAAAATCAGCGCTTGAATTAGTCCATGCCGATCTAGCTGGCCCTCTTGATCCAGTTGCTAAAGATGGATTCAGATATACACTAGCATTTACAGATGACTACTCAAGTACAGTATTTGTGTACTTTCTCAAAGCTAAAAATGACACTGTAAAGGCGACTGAAAACTTCCTTGCTGATGTTGCTCCTTATGGAAATGTGAAGTGTGTCAGAACAGGCAATGGCACAGAGTTCACAGGAAAAGAGTTCCAAGCTTTGCTTAAAAACAGCATAAGACGAGTTCTCTGCGCCGTATTCACATCAAAATGGCACCGTGGAGAGAAATTGGCGAACCTTATTTGACATGGCAAGGTGCATGATCATAGAAAGCAACCTACCGAAAGAGTTATGGCCGTATGCTATGACTGCTGCAGTGATACGCAACAGGTGTTTCAATGCCAGGACGAAACAAACCCCTTTCTTTATGTTGACAGGAAAGAAACCAAACCTTTCCAAGATGAGGATTTCTCGTTCTACATGCTTTGTATATAGACATGACAAAAAGAAATTAGACTCAAGATGTGATAAGGGAATTTTTGTGGGATACGACAAGAATAGTACATCGTATCTAGTCTATTACCCAGATACAAAGAAAGTAATGAAGCAACGACTTGTCAAGTTTGCTACAAGAAATGTTGCTGAACATGAAACCCAGACTGATCTGACAATAAGTGGCGATGATGGTGATGGAAGAGATGAGTCTACCATGCCAAGTGCAGATTTAATGGAAGAAGAGAAAGGAATTTATCAGACAGGCTTCTGATGAACAGCAAATTCAGATAGAGGGAGGAGGTTGCAAGTCTCAATACCCTAAACGGGAAAGAAAACCACCGCTGTACCTCTCTGATTATGTATCTGAAGTTAGTGACCAGATGTTAACCAATAAGTATTGTTACAGAACATATGATGTGCCCCAAACCTGCAAAGAAGCTATTAGTTCATCCAACTCAGATGCTTGGGCTAAAACTATGAAAGAAGAGACTCTCTTAATGAAAATGATACATTCACATGGACTTCAGATTCACATTGACTTCAGGCTGAATTCAGTGGGGGGGTAGGTGGGTCTATGCCATGCCTGGTGAAAAACTCGTGTGTAAACTGAACAAATCACTGTATGGCTTGAAGCAATCCGGTAGGAACTGGAACCTGATGTTGAGTAACCACCTATGCAAAAATGGTTTTGTGCAAAATCCAGCTGATCATTGTGTGTACACGAAGCAAGCAGGGAAAGAGAGAGCAATATTAATAATATGGGTCGATGACCTTATTATTGCTGCAACTAATGATGAATTACTATCTGATACCAAGAAAACACTGGCTGCAAAATTCTAAATGAAAGACCTCAGAAAAATAAGACATTTATTTAGGCATTGACTTTGAACAGGGTGAAGGAGTTATAAAAATGAGAGCAAATATATCAGTAAGGTACTGGAAAAATTTGGAATGTTTGACTGTAAATCAAGGCCTACACCATGTGAACAAAAGCTCGATCATCACAGTAAAGCTGATCCAGTTGATGCAAAGATGTATTGTGAATTGACGGGAAGCCTTATTTACATAATGACATGTACAAGACCTGACTTATGTTGGATAGTGAGCAGATTATCACAGCATTTGTCTGAACCAAATGAAAAACACTGGCTAACTGCCAAACATGTACTGAGATATTTGAAGGGAATAATGGATCACAAACTTTGCTATGGAAAATCGAAGACAAACCTAAAAATCAGTGCCTACAGCGACTCTGATTGGGGAGCCGATTTGAGAAACAGGCGAAGCACAACAGGGTTTTGTGTGAGCTTAACTGACAGCCGACCGCCTATTTCATGGAAATCTAAGAAACAGGTCACTGTTGCCTTATCTGCATGTGAGGCTGAATATATGGCATTGGCTGCAACCACTCAGGAGAGTCTGTATCTTATACAGTTAATGAGTGGAATAGAAAATGAGCGTATGTTGACACCAGTTACCATCTTTGTAGACAAGGGAACAATTGCTCTTTCCAAAGATCCAGTGAGCCGTCAAAGGAGCAAACATATTGACATTCATTATCATTTTGTTTGCTCGGCTCTCAGTGATGGAAAGATAACAATCAAATATTGTCCCACAGAGAATATGGTCGCTGATATCATGACCAAACCAATGACAAAGTTCAAGATGGAGAAGTTTGTGAAATATCTGTTCGGTGTGTAAAGCTATAGACACATGCAAATATATTGGTAAAAATGTATGTAAGAATAGAAGTTGTTTATAAGCTGCACAGTTCGAGATCAAGTGGGGGTGTTGACATGTGATCTCATACGCCACTGCACTGTTCTATGTAAATGAGGGTTTGTCAATAAAGTTTCCGTTAGTTCCGGTCCAATGGTGACTGAGTGATAGGTGTGATTTCTTCTTCCATCGAAAATACAAATAACGCAAGTTATTCCTCGCAATGACTGCGCCACAAGCGCCAACAGTAACAAAAATAATTTTAAAAGTCAAAAGGAGATGAATAAATGAGGGGTTGTTCAGTGTGGTGCTCTTTTTAAGAGCCATTTCTTAAATTTCTTTGATAGGCATTTCTTAACCTCACTTTGTAATGAATAATTTTAAGGTGGGGAGTTTAAATGTGAACGGGTCTAGGGAAACTTATATGAAACAGCAAAAAATAAAGGAGTAGATGTTTAATTTGTACAGGAGACCCACAGTAGTGACAACGAGACTGACTGGAGGAGAGAATGGGAGGGGGGATGTTTTTAAGTCATGGCACTATGGTCAGTGCAGGGGTGGGCGTCGTCTTCTCCAGGACTTTTAATCCAGCCACAGTCACAGTGGAGCAGGTCTTTCATGGATGCTGCCTTTTAAAGCTGCTTTTAGTCACCTCACACTTGTTTTTATTAATAATTATGCTCCCAACAACGGTGCAGTGAGGAAGCTCTTTTTAGAGAAAATCAGCGATCTTTTACAAAACTTTAGCTCATCTGATTTGTTGTTTTTAGGAGGGGATTTTAATTGTACAGAAGATCATGTTTTCGATCAAAATCACATGGAGCCTGATCCAGTTTCCCAGCAGGTTCTGAAGCAGCTGGTCCACTCCCATGGTCTGGTGGACGTGTGAAGAAGGATGCACACGGGCCACAGACTGTTCACATGGTCCCAAATCAGAGACAACATTCTCTCTTTGGCTCCGCTCGATGGTTTTCATTGTTTTAAGCATCATTTTAGTGCTTTTAAAATGTGTGATGTTTTACCAGTAGGTTTTACAGACTATTCACTGCTTTGAGGTAGTGTTCTAGTTAGGAATATTCGCCCTAAAAGCGCCTACTGACATTTTAACTCAGCTCTGACTGCTGACAGAGGTTTTAAGGAGGCTCTTGGATACTTTTGGACTTGTTTTAGAAAGAAGAAGAAAGATTTTACCTGTCTAACACAGTGGTGGGACCATGGCCAGCAGCACACTCTCAATGTCACCTGTCACATCACCAGATCAATCAGAGCTCTGGAGACTGAGATAGTGGAACTAGAACAGGTTTGTGAGTCCACAGGAGATTGAGGGTGTTAGGAGACCCTCAAGACCAAAAAGACGGCCTTGGCCAACCTGCTGGACACTAAGGTACAAGGTGTGCTGGTATGGTCCTGGATCCAGGAAATTGCTGAGATGGACACTCCCTCGACGTTCTGCTTCAGCCTGGAGATGAACTGTGGGCAGAGCCGGGTCATCTACTCCCTGCTGTTGGAGGGAGGACTGAAGCTGATGGAGCCAGAGCGGATCTGGAGGAGGGTGGTGGACTTCTACTCCTCCCTTTTCAGGAGTGAATATAATGAGGACACTGAACTGTTCGAGGAGTACTGCTCTGGACTGCCCCAGGTGTCAGAAGAGACCAATGCCCAGCTGGAGCTGCATGCTGCTCTTCAGAGCATGCAGAGCCTGAAGGCTCCGGGCATTGACGGACTGGGGTTGGACTTCTACAAGGCCTTCTGGAGCATCGTGGGGCAGGACCTGCTAGAAGTCCTCAATGAAAGTTTTTGCTCTGCCTCCCTGTTGTCCTGCAGGAGGGCAGTAATTGCCCTCCTACCAAAGAAGGGGAACCTGCAAGACATCAGGAACTGGCGCCCTGTTTCCCTGCTCTGCTCGGAGTACAAGATCCTCTCCAAGGCCTTGGCCATCCGGCTGAGGGGGGCCATGGAGCAGGTCCTCCACTGGGACCAGACATACTGTGTGCCCGGCAGTTCGATGGTGGATAACATTCACCTCATTTGGGATTCAGAGGAGCCTGGAACTCTGGAAATACGGACTCTCTGCAAGAGAGAAGAGTCTTCCCAAGAAGCACAGGAGAGGAGAGGCTGAGGCTGACCCCACGGACGCCTTCCCTGAACTCCACCTGCACCCGGACCTCGGTGGTCCTCTCCTGGAAGGTTATGGCTCAGGAGCCCTTCACAGCTTGGACAGGAGGATTTTATATGGGAACATTGTGAAGACACTCAATAAGGACAGACTGAAGGACAGAGGGACAACAGTGTGGAAGGACAGGCTGGGGGGGACAGAGTCCTCAGTGGAGGACTCTCTACAAGTACCCCATAAAAAAGAGGACTGGTGACCTTCAATGGAGGATTTTACATGTAGCCATTGCCACCAGTGCCTTCCTGTCCATTTTAAACCAAAATGTTTTGAACAACTGTCCTTTCTCTGATTTTAACGAGAGTGTCTTCCATGTTTTTACCGGGTGCAGTAGACTGGTGGATCTTTTTGGGGTTTCAACTGATGTTTTAGGCTTTTTAATGTTGTGTACTTCACTACTGTTTCTATTTGTGGTATAAGACACAAGAAGCCAGAAAGGGGGAAATGCCAGGTTTCAAATTTTTTAATAAGTGAGGCTAAACTCTTTTTGAGTGGACGAGACAAAATTAAGACTGGAGTGGCATGTGATGCGGTGGCTTTTGTGGAAGCAGAACGTGAGAGCCTGCCTGAAGCTGGAGTTCTGCTTCTAAAAAAACACTGAGAACCTCGAAGCTTTTAAACAGCAGTGGGGACACAACGAGGTTGTAGTGAAGGTAACAGAACAGGGGGGAGATGGAGGCAGGAGCATGGCTGCTGTGAAGGACAGACGAGGGTTTTAACTGGTTTTATGTAAAAGGACAATGTAAATAAAGTACATTTTAAAAGTCTAAGTCCCTCCCTCCTTGTTTCTCTCTCTCACCTCTCTCTCTCTATATCTATGCTAAACGTCCAGTATTACTCTGCATTAAAACGTTTCAGTTTAATAAAGCCCTTTCAGGTAGTCTTCAGCTTCCTGTCCTGAGATTAATAATTATAATGGTTGTAAATGTTATTGATGCTTGATATTAATGAGGATTCAGTTTAACAATAATAGGCCTGCAAAATATACGGCAAACTTCTCTTTGCAAAATTATCATGAGTCATCATCTCCCTGAGTTACCTGAATATTTTATGACCTAAAATTTAAAAAGATCATGATTACTTTTTTACCTTTATACATGTGGAGTTTAAAATGCACACTTAACACCAGGTGAGCTGGTTTTTGAACATCTTAATGTGCCACTTTTGTGTAATCTGCAAATGATAATACAGATATGGAAACAAATATGTGAGCCAGTATTGATTTCCTTACAAAAAAATGCATTTCAGGCCATAGAAACTGCTACATTTGTGTCCCATGCAAATTGAATAATGTGAGCAGGTGGAGTATTACTGGAACGAGAGAGGTTTCGTGGTCCTGATGATGAAGATCTCTGAAGTGCTTACTTCGGTAGCCCCATTTATATGGTCAAGTAAACACATTCTTTTCTGATGACCTCATAGCACAATATAGCCAACCAAATGGTATAGAGTCCAGTCTGTTAGAAGAAAACCCAGGAGCCTGTGGGCCCCTAGACTCCTTCAGCAATTCCTCATCGGGGGAAAAACAAGACGCCAATCACGAGCACATGAAAACAAAGGTACCAGGACACATATGGAACATGTTAGAGATGGAACCAGGATGGCTGAAAAACAAGTTAAGGCCTTACAGCGGTCGGGGACAGATACACAGGCTTCAGATATTACAATGGCATCAATTTGTAGTTTCTGATTCAGTATTTAAAGAAAACTCCTGGGCTACCACCTTATCGTGGTGGAGGGGTTTGCGTGTCCCAATGATCCTAGGAGCTCAGTTGTCTGGGGCTTTATGCCCCTGGTAGGGTCACCCTTGGCAAACAGGTCCTAGGTGAGGGACCAGACAAAGCGTAGCCCAAGAAGACCTCTTATGATGAATAAAACAGTTGGTTTCATCTTTCCCTCGCCCGGACGTGGGTCACCGGGGCCCCCTCCTGGAGCCAGGCCTGGGGGTGGCGAGCGCCTGGTGACCGGACCTTTACTCATGGGGTCCGGTCGGGCACAGCCCGAAGAGGCAACATGAGACCCCCTTCCAGTGGGCTCACCACCTGCAGGAGGGGCCAAAGAGGTCGGGTGCAATGTGTGATGGGTGGCAGCCAAAGACGGGGACCTTGGCGGTCTGATCCCCGGATGCAGAAGCTAGCTCTAGGGACGTGGAATGTCACCTCTCTGATGGGGAAGGAGCCTGAGCTGGTGCGCGAGGTTGAGAAATTCCGACTAGATATAGTTGGTCTCACCTCGACGCATAGCAAGGGCTCTGGAACCAGTCTCCTTGAGAGGGGTTGGACTCTCTTCTCCTCTGGAGTGGCCGATGGTGAGAGGCGACGGGCAGGGGTGGCAATTCTTGTTGACCCCCAGCTCAGTGCCTGTACGTTGGAGTTTACCCCGGTGAATGAGAGGGTAGCCTCCCTCCTCCACGGATCCTGACGGTTGTTTGTGCCTATGGCCCAAACAGGAGTTCAGCGTATCCACCCTTTTTGGAGTCCTTAGAGGGGGTACTGGAGAGTGCCCCTTCTGGGGGCTCCCTCGTCCTCCTGGGTGACTTCAATGCTCACGTTGGCAGCGACAGTGAGACCTGGAGGGGCGTGATTGGGAGGAACGGCCCCCCCGATCTGAACCCGAATGGTGTTCAGTTGTTGGACTTCTGTGCTCGTCACAGATTGTCCATAACGAACACCATGTTCAGGCATAAAGGTGTCCATATGTGCACTTGGCACCAGGACACCTTAGGCCGCAGTTCGATGATCGACTTTGTGGTCGTGTCCTCGGATTTGCGGCCACATGTCCTGGACACTCGGGTGAAGAGAGGGGCTGAGCTGTCAACTGATCACCACCTGGTGGTGAGTTGGCTCCGATGGTGGGGGAGGAAGCCGGACAGACCCGGCAGGCCCAAACGTATTGTGAGGGTCTGCTGGGAACGCCTGGCAGAGTCTCCTGTCAGAAGGAGTTTCAACTCCCACCTCCGGGAGAGCTTCGACCATGTCCCGGGGGAGGCGGGGGACATCGAGTCCGAGTGGACCATGTTCCGTTCCTCTATTGTTGAGGCAGCTGACCGGTGCTGTGGCCGCAAGGTGGTCGGCACCTGTCGGGGCGGCAATACCCGCTGGTGGACACCGGAGATATTATTGTTGAATAATTACATTAAAAAATGATTTATTTAAAATGAAAAACCCATTAAAGAATCTGTAGGACTATCAAACATTCAACATAGGTTTCAAACTTTATTGACAGAATAACAAGGTTTTCTTTTTTCTTTCATTCTTCCTTCTCCCTTCCTTCACTTCGCCATCTATTGTCCATTTTTCAGGTCTATTTTCTGTAAGTCTCTCCTCATTTTCCATCTATAATGCTTCTGTTGCTTCTTCATTTCTGCCTGTTGCTTTCTCTCTTCCTACTCTTTCTTCATATTCAGTCCCACCTCCTTCTGTTTCAGGAGGTCACACACTTTTTGTATCTTCCTCTCCTCTTTTCTCACTTTCTTGCACTAATTATTTTTTCTGTTCTCAAGTCGTTTCTTTATAATTTGATCTTCTACTCTTTGTGCCATTAGTTGCTCGTGCAGGCAGTATCAGGGCATTAGCAGGAACATCTGAAACACTTTGAGAACACTCGGATGTGTCTAAAATGGGGAATTTCTCTCTCAGATCAACAAGTTAAAGTTCCCTTCACTGCTGAATCAGAAGCTGCGAATCAGATGGAGACATTCAAACGGTCAGACCAAAGCTCATTGAAGAGGTCCTGCGAAAAGAAATTAGTTATTTGCTGTTAAATATAATGAAGCCATGCTACCAGATGGGTGCAATATCTCAGAGATAATTCAGGCTCTTGCAGCAGAAGACATGGGAGTCCAAAATGCACACCAGGTCATGAGCAGAGATTTGGCCCTGAAAAAGACATATACCCACCTGAAACATACAAAGTTGAATGAGAATGTGTCTGTCTGACTACCTCTCAGAGAGGCCTCATCTGCGGATAGATGTTGATGGCATCCTCTTTTTTGAAGACTCAGAGTGAGTCAAATCTGGTGTGCTGTTGCTGGGTTGGAACAAAAACATGCAGCCACATGGCCCTTAGTTGAATTGTTTGGAGATCTCTGGAAGATTATATAATGTGATACTTTGCTGATTGTTTTAGTCTGTTTCTTAAATAAACAGATAATAAATAAATGAACTTTATTGATAGTGTAGTCACTCCACTAGACCATTCTCCTGTTACTAGTGTCATCAATGATGACAAACCTATTTATTATTGACAAAAGTATATCCTCACACAATAATAAAGTCAAGCAATGTAACTTTTTAAGTTATCTTCAAGCGTTCACGCAGTGAGCGTTTCCATAGAGAAGAATCTTTCACTGTTTCGACCGACGTCCTGAAATTTTGACCATCCCTGAACAAACCACAGTGACGTACTCGATGTGGGCAGGGCCTTGTCTGTGACGTACAATATGTGGGAGGGACTAGATTTCCAGCTGACGTGGGCTAGCTAAACAGTTTCACATTAAAGCTAATATAAAGTAAAATACATTTGCCACATGTATTTGACAGTGCCTTCGTGCGTTCCGACAGGCACGAAAGGGACCGCGTCCTACTATATTTATATCTTCTTTTAATAGATATAAATATCCTGATCGTTATTCGATATAGCTGGAGATAGGGAGGTTGTAATTTCAGTGTCGAGGTGAGTGAGACACGTTTTACAGATCGTATTAAAATCTTTTACCACTTTTTACAGATCTTTTTACAGATATGTTATCAACACATCAATATAAGCATTCTTTGTAAACGTTGAAGTAATGATACGACTTGGGTACTTAATATAAAGTACATTCTACGTGTTCAATCTACATCGATTCTGTGAAAACAAAAATTATATATAAAGTTTCAGATGTGTATTGTGTTACAATAAAACCTGATTTTCTGTCATAACTCAATTTGGAAATAAGGAGTACTTTTTTCGTGACACTTTTCTTATCAGATTATATTGATACTAAAAACATTACCTCTTCGAAACAAAACTAAATCTTCTTTTTCTTTTTTCGTGCATGACCGCCTACATCCTAGAGAGACTTCCAGTAAGATTGTCTGTTTTAATATTGTAGGGATTTTCCCGTCCCTCTGGTAAAGGACCTCACCAGCACAGACTAAAACCATAATTCAGAAATGAAATCCACTAGGTAGGAACTCCTGTCAGACAATCACTCTCTTAAATAAAACTCTTGTGAATGTCACTAACAATACAGAGCCTCTCAGAAACTGCAGAAACTGTTTCTTTGTGATATAGAATCTACATGGATTACAATGCCACTACTCCACTGGAACCAGAGGTGATTCAGACCATAACTGAAGCTCTCCAGGATGCCTGGGGGAATCCCAGCAGCAGCTACCCAGCAGGTTGGACCCTTCAAACACTACATCTTCTACATGTAGGAACCACTCTGTTATTGTTAATGTTATTAGAGTATTCTTTGCTTATAGGAGTGAAGGCTAAGGCAATGATAAAGAAGTCCAGAGAGAGTGTAGCAAGGATGATCGGGGGTGAAGCTGATGACATCATTTTCACCTCTGGTGGAACAGAGGTGTGTACTTTAAAAAAACAAAAAACCAAAATAATGTGTATTTATGAGGCTGCTGTTTATTCAGTAGTCTAAATTATGTTAAGGTTCATAGTGTGACTTCTGATCTTTCAGGCAAACAACATGGTGTTCCACACTGCTGTTGAACACTTCTGGAGAAACTGGGAGGCAGGAGAACAAATTTGTAGGCAACCAAATGAAAATGCGGTATTTCCGCACATCATCACCTCGAATGTAGAACATGATTCAGTCAAACTAGTAGCTGAGCACCTCAAGAAAAACCACAAGGCAGGTAGGAAACGTTGGCAGCAAAATATTTCAGAGCCCAGGACATGGTGAATTTAGTATTTAATGATCATTGTGTTACAGATGTGACTTTTGTAAGTGTGTCCCATGAGACGGCTCGTGTGGAGGTCCAGGACATCATGGCTGCGGTGCGCCCCAACACATGTCTGATTTCCATCATGCTGGCCAACAATGAGACTGGAGTCCTTATGGTAAGTTACAGCTTTACTGATGATGAGACTTGGCTCACTG
Source organism: Lagocephalus sceleratus (assembly GCA_911728415.1). Taxonomy (NCBI): domain Eukaryota; kingdom Metazoa; phylum Chordata; class Actinopteri; order Tetraodontiformes; family Tetraodontidae; genus Lagocephalus; species Lagocephalus sceleratus. The sequence continues at coordinate 4,525,539 of CAJVRN010000022.1, forward strand.
TGTAAGAGGAGGTTTAATATCCATCTAAAATATAACCTTTATCAAATTATCCTTTTCTCATTATAATTATCTACATTTTCAACTCTTTAACTGAAGAAGACATGTTTGAGTTTGGACTGATGATGGACTACAACACTTTTATTTACCACTGTTGTCATCATAGAGGATCATGATGTCATTATTTACAATATAAAAATAATTTTCACGTGTCTTTATGTACATTACCACATTATTAACCTTAGCTCAATGTGACCTGATCAGCCAGTTCGAGAGATCTGTAGCAGGGTGAAAGCTCTGAACAGGAAGAGGGAGAAGCTCAGGATCCTGCTCCATACTGATGCTGCCCAGGCTCTGGGAAAAATCCCAGTCAATGCCCGTGAACTGGGAGTGGATTTCCTCACTATAGTGGGACACAAGGTCTGCAACCTGGTGCATCTTCTCTGCTGTCTAAACTGTCTAATTTTAGCTTCAGGGGGAAAGAGCAAGATCTTTTCTTCTTTCTGTAGTTCTACGGTCCTCGGGTCGGAGCTCTGTATGTGAATAGTCCAAACACCAGAACACCACTGTACCCAATGCTTTTTGGTGGCGGACAGGAGCAGAATCTCAGACCTGGGTACCAACCTACACTACAGACAATAGAAGGGGATTCATCAAAATAACAGTCAATTATTTATGGGGAATAAAGCTGAATTATAAACAAGTCTTTAAAAGAGATACAATGAACCAAGCTACATAAAAGTGAATAGAACTAAAACATTTGCAGGAGATTGATGGCCTCCTGTGGGTAATTACAAAGCTGATGAGTCTTTAATTAAACTGATTATACTTCCTCTAAAGCCTCCGATCAGGGTGTGCTGTACATCCTCCCATCCTTGTTTAAAGAGAAAACTTGACAGTAACCAATATTAGCAGCAGTTGGGCTATGACTGTACTAAAATAACTGAACAGCCATTGACACGTTGTCTCCTCTTTGTCTGAATTGCAGCACAGAGAACACAGCAATGATTGCAGGTCTGGGTAAGGTCCGTTTCCTCAGGTCTGCTGGTGGCCTCATCTTCAGGCTCTCTCTAATGGGCTGCTCTGATCCTTCAGGCTGCAGAACTGGTGACCAATAATTTGTTTGAATATGAGGATCACATGCAGAAGACCAGACTTTACTTGGAAGAACAGCTGAAGGTAGGATTTAATAGTCATCCCAAAGTTTCTTAGATGTTCTTGCTCTGACTGTTACAAAAAAATAAACCGAATGATCCTGCAGGCTGTCTTTAAAGACACAATCCGGTTCAACAGCCATTACCCAGGGTCCGATATTCTCCCCAACACGTGTAACATATCCATCCTTGGTCCAGGCTTACAAGGTAACTCCTGTCGTTATTTGGTTTTCAAAATATCACATCATATTGATCTCATAAACCTAAAAGGATGTCAGTTATTTTCCCACTAGAACAAATAATCAGTCAGCAAAATGATTTTGATGGTAGTATTAGTTTGAGAATGGACTTTTTCGTGGAATGTTGTCATCTTTCTTCCTGTTTCTAGGTAATAAAATCTAACAACGCTGATGATGAGTATTGGCTAAAACAGACATTCTTCATGTGTGCTCTTATTCTGAAAGAGTCACCTGTGGTGGATAAGTAGTGGTGGTGACAGATGAAGCTCTCCTGTGTCAGCGATGATGGTTGTGTGTGTTTATTTTGAACTTTTATTATTTACACATTGTTGCAGTTTTTAATTACCAGTAGTAGTTGACCTTGTAATTGCAAGGATGGCTTAAAACCTTCTAAAGGATCGACCTGCAGAAGAGGAAGCTGGAGATGGAAGAACATAGGGTGAAAATGAAGTGCTGTCAGAGCAACCACTGTTGGGTTGTGTTTGTTTAAATTTTCTAAATGTAAACTGAATCCCTTCACCTGTTCTGATCTGGGTCTTTGCTCAGGTTGTGTTAAAGGCGTCCCGTAGCTCTGTGGGGGTGGGAGGCGAAGGTGCTGACATGGGTCTGGTCTCTCATTCAGGCTGGAGGCTTCTGTCCAACTGCACGAGGCTGCTGGCCAGCGTGGGAGCTGCCTGCCACTCGGGCAACAACAGCAGGTATGCCTCCTCCTTGGTATTTATTTTACGTTGACTTGTAAATATACCTGTATTTTCTGCATTTAATTTTATTTGATTTTTGCCCTGCACACATGCATGCTCCACAGTTGCTTATGTCATACCCTTATGTCATTCATATTTGTTTTTTGTGCCCTTTATCGGTGACCTTTTGTCATATTCGGGAGATTTGTGTCTAGATACATAAATGTGTTATTGGTGCCGGACCACCTTGCTGCCATTGCAGCTCTCAACCACTAGGCATTACACCACCTCTGTCAAACAGGCCGTCCCACGTCCTTCTGAGCTGCGGTATCCCTGAGGAGGCAGCAGCCAATGCTGTGAGGCTGAGTGTGGGCAGAACAACCAAGGGGGCAGATGTGGATGCAGCTGTTGAGGACCTGAAGGAAGCTGTGCAGCTGTTACACAGCACCCTCGGCTGCACTGCGACTAATGAATCCTGCAGTTAATGTAAGCGAGACAATTGGACAGATGTTTCGCCTCACTGGCATCACTTCTTCCTGACTTGAGGTGACTGTTGCTGTATTAGATAAAATAATAAATGATTTTGCAAGCCATTCCCTCAGGTTAGGTCATTTAAACCTGTTCTGTCTGGTGATTGATATGCCCTAAGACATCAAAACGTTGTTTTTAGCCACGGATGGCTGGTGTTTGTTTCGTCATCTGGAGCTGAGCTGAGCCTATGGAAGATGCAGATGCTCCCACAAGGCCTGAGCCGTTATCCGTGCCACCACACCATGAGCAGGCCTCTACCACCACGTTCCGTTGAACACGGTTCGCCAACATACATGCAGGGATTTGCCGACTTTGAAGCCCAAAGAAATGGATTTGAACTCTTCAACCTTCACTTGCAGATGAAAACATTACAAATGGAGCTGGGTGAGCTCTACTGTCATGACAATCACAACTTGACACTGAGGGCGTGCAGAGCTTCACCCTTTAATTCCCAAAACAATGTCCAGCTGAATACTCCAAGAAGTTGCTCCATGTTGAGAAGTGAATCCCTGTGTGAACACTATTAAAAAATATCACATTGAGGTCTTCTACTGAAGATCAGCAGATGGATGGAGGGATGTATGGATAGAGGTAGGTATCTATTTAGATATGTAGCGAGCGTGGATGTTTACGTTTAACGACTATTTACAATTAACCAGACAACGCCACCTTGAGGTGCCCCCCCCGCGGAAATTCAGATTTAAATAGACCTCAATCAAAAGACACGCCGAAATAAAGAGATAAAGATTGCACAAAAAAATGATTGCACAATTTTAATGTAAAAAATAAAAGAAGGGAAATATAAACCAAACCCTCAGGGCTGCTGATTCTTACTGGCAGGTTAGTAGTCAGTCGATAGGAAGGGGATCCAAAATAAAAAGGCACTCCATGTGACAAACAAAATAATTTAGTGACCTTTAAAAATAAAGAAAACCCAGCACCAGAATCAAAGTACAAGAAGGTGGATACCAGAAACCACCGCCATTGGCACTCAGCAGCTAAACGAAAAGGGCACAGTAACACAAGGTTAAATCATTGATGCAATTAAACAAAAAAAGGAACAGAGGCTTATACAGAATAGAAACCAAAGGAAAAATAAATAACTTGAAAAACTTACTACTCTAAGCAAAAAAAATTAAGTAATCACAGTAAACCATTCACTAAATTCACAAGCCTGCCCACAACGCAGACCTGTCAGTATTAGAAAACAACCAACCAAAGAGCTCGGACTTATTCATTCCTATCGATTAGATGGGCGGCGCTTGGAACCCGTCGGCCTCGCTCGAAAAGAACTTATCTCCGTGGGCCGCACAGGTTTCGTGGGCCGCAGGGATAGCCCTGGTTTTCCGAGGCGGGCCGCACCTAATGTAGTAAATATACCTATGATCTTCTACAGTCACCTACAATATTAATTACTTTTACTGTGGACTTTTTTGAGAAATATACTCTTAAAGTACCCATTTCATGGTTAAAATGGGACTTTTGTACCATATATGAAATTAAAAAAAATTCTTCCATAAATCCTAATCCTGCATCAGCAAGCAGGAAAACAGAGTAAGGCTACAGCCATAGATAGGTGTAGCCAGCAGCCTCCCAGCAAGCAGCCCCCACGGAAAAAGAAGTGTCAGTGAAGCATCACCATTTCTGCACTTAATATTGTATCTGATGGATCTTGCCATGCTTACGAACCAGCTGGCGTCTTCACACCCACCTCTTTGGAAGCGAAGCATGGACAAATCTTATACAGACAACAATGAGGAGAGGAGTCAGGGAGAGAGACAGAAAGAGTATAAGCAGGGCCTCTTTATAGCCTCCTCTCAACCCCTCATAGGCTAGATGGCTAAACAGACTCACCTGCAATACTCAGCTGTGGCAGATCCTGCTACAGATATATAGATGGATGGATGGTTACATAGATAAAAAGATTAATATTAATCAATTATAGATTAATTATTAACCCTGAGACTGACTGGCTGGGATAAGCTCCATTACCCCTATGACCCTCTGTGGAAGAAAATGGATGGATGGATAGATTAATTAATGATAGCGATATAGAGACCTACTTTTGAGCATGTAAACCATTGGCAAATATAACATTTGGTAGGCCTATATATTTGTTTTCTAACACTAATACTAGGGTTTTTTGTACCTTGTTGGTGTCGTTTACCTCATATGTTCCAAATAAAGATATATCTGTCCACACATGACCAAGCCTGTAAGAGCAGCTGTGAGGGCCATGACTGCTTGGAATGTGAGAGTCTAAATATAGTCTGTCCCATCTGAAGCCCACGTTACCCCTCCATGTGATCAACTTCTGTTACAGCTGGGATTATCCCTTATTTTCACTGTCTGTCACTGTGGTAAGTTAAGTTTTCTTTCCTCATTTGTCCTCTTTTAATGATTGGTCTCGAAGTTTCTGTATTTTGGTTGATGAGAGAATGGGTTCAGATTCAATAGTAATACCTTGTGTGACCATGGACACTTTCTCTTTAGTGAACTACTGTATGTGGATGAGACTTGGAATCATGTAAAACATTACAATTGTACCAGTATTTTTTGTTGTACTTAAGTACATGAGTACAATACCCTAACAAGTGCCCTATATAAAACACAACTTTATAACTTCTAATGTCTCGTTAAATTGGATTTTAAAACCTTTATTAACCTTTTAATATTCTCATCTCAACCTTTTATCATATTATTTAGATTGCCTTTGTGGTAAATTTTCTTCTTCTGGTGGTCAAGAGCTGCTGATGAGAAAGGAATCTTCGTAGACACCAACTTAGATATAAAGATGTTTATTAGAGAGAACAGTCAGATATCAGTTGGACACTGCAGTTTGCCCGAGGGAGGTTTCATGGTCCTGATGGTGAAGATCTCCTCCTCCGTGCTTTCTTCGGTAGCCCCTTTTATATGGTCAAGTGAACATTCTTTTCTGAAGACTTCATAGCACAGTATAGCAAACTAATTGATATGGAGTCCAGTCTGTTAGAAGGGAGCCCAGGAACCTGTGGGCTCCTGCACTCCTCCATGGAATTTTCCCATCGGGAAAAACAAGACATTAAATCATGAGCACAGAGAACACTTGTGTCAGGACACGCATGGAAGATATTAGAAATGGTCCCAGGATGGTTGAAAGACAAGATAAGGCCTTACAATGGTCAAGACCGCAGAGAACGGATACTAACTGATATTTTGTACTTATAAGGAATGTTATGTGAATACAGATGTTAGAGACAATGGTACAGCAGTTAAAGCCTGCAGAAAACAGATACACAGGCTTCAGACACTACACCTTTTTTTGTTTTACTCAGTTCATCAAGGACATTATAATCTGTCAACTTACTTCCTCAGACCTCCTACTTCCCTAAATGGACTGGAATGTTTTATTTTTATAAATCTATTCAATTCAATTTTATTTATTTATATAGCAGCAATAACAATACAAATTGTCTCATGATGCTTTATGAGAACCAGCCTGAAACCTCCGGAACACGCTAGGGTGACAGTGGCAAGGAAAAACTCATTTAACAGGAAAAAACCTTGAACAGAACCCAGCTCATAAGGAGAGACCCATCTGCTGAAGGCCAGCCGGCTAGAAAAAGAGAAGAAAGAAAAGAACAGCAGGAGAGGAATAATAAACAAACATTCGTCAGAGATACGTACGTCGAGAATGAAGGAAAAATGTAGAAACAATTATACAGGATATAAGTGATGATCTTATGTAACAGTTTGAGACTATAAGAAAAATCATGGACGGGTTGGAACATTGTTCACCCAGGTAGGAGTGGATAACTGCAGAAGACTTGGACAGCAGATGTAGTTTAGTGTATTTATTTGTGTTCCATGCAAAGAAATGAGAAATAAGCCACTTGCAATAAAATGCTATGCTATAGTTCATTTTTATTTAATGCTAATGTACAAATAATGACAGTTCACCAAATGTGACCCTCTTACTCAAAGGCTGGACTCCTCTCTGTGATGCTGGGGGAAATGGACATCTCCATCCATCCATCCATCTTCTACCACTTGTTCCTCCACTGAGGGTCGCGGGGGGACTGGAGCCTATCCCAGGGCAATGGGCAGAGGCAGGATACACCCTGGACTGGTTGCCAGCCAATCGCAGGGCTAACACAGAGACAAACAATCATTCACACAGAGACAAACAATCATTCGCTCTCACATTCACACCTACGGGCAATTTAGAGTTTTTCAATTAGCCTAATCCCCAATCCTGCATGTCTTTGGACTGTGGGAGGAAGCCGGAGTACCTGGAGAGAACCCATGCAAGCACAGGGAGAACATGCAAACTCCATACAGAAAGTCCCCAGCCCCAATCCCAACCGGGATTCGAATCCGGGGCCTTCTTGCTGTGAGGCGACAGTGCTAACCACCACACCACCGTGCTGTGAAATGGGCATCTCTGGACTCTTTATTCAGTTTGATTCCTGAAACTGTGGCCCCCTGTTGTATAGAACCAAGGGAGACATTTACAACCCAGTAGTAGTAAAGCAGTGCGCTTCCAGGAGCTGCTGAGGTAAAATCCACCTGATGGTGACAAAAAGAATTATATTATTGAGACTTTCATTGTGCATGATAACTCACTTTACTGCGATATTAAGCTGTGTTTTGGTCAGCTGCACTTTTCACTCATTGGCATGCGTGTGGCTGGGAGCCTTGTTTACCTCTCAACAACGTGTGGGTTTTCCACTCTTCTACTTGAGGTGAGACAACAAATGTTACACAGAGGCATGGCTTTGAAACTTTACCAACTGACTCACTTTTTTTTGACAACAGTAGAATTTAAAATTTTGATTTCTGGATCCACCCATACATATCCATCGTATGTCCAGAATATGTCTTTCTGTCTTGTTCCACCAAGAAGTGGTCATTGGCATGTATAGGGTGGCCAGATATCCCGATTTGTGTGAGACAGTCATGCGTTTCATTTACTTTTCGCATGTCCCGCAAATTGAGATGCTGCCCTGCATTGTTCTTGCCAGTCAGACTCCAGCTTTGAAATGCGTTTTTTACTGTATAATTTGGCATTTTTCAAATGACTCTGTGAGGACAAAGCAGTGTGAGAGCTGTCACCAGGGAGCGCAATGTGCTGTGTGATGATCATGTCATTCAAACTAGAATGCTAAACATAAGCATTTAATGCTTTTTATGTTTTCCTATGTTAGAGAACTTGGGAAAGTTACATTTAAATAAGATATCATATATTTGTTAAGTTTCTATTTGCAGTCTGGTATGTGCTACTGAATCATCCAGATGGCAAATCTTAGTAATATTATAAGCAAGGTGGCAGAATAGAATTTTTTTTTTTTAATGATTGAAGTCAATCTAGATACATTGGTGTCCCACATTGTCCCACACAAACATAGTCTTTGTCTCACACCTTGTGAACTGGGATCTAATCACCCTAGGGGCATGTCTTGTTGTTATAGTAACTTCAGTATTAGTTCTGAGGTAACCAAAGCACCATCTGAGCCTCTTGTTGACATGAGTACTTGTGTCCAACACTATTAATGGCTATACATTTGTCACTCTGGATGGGTGTTGTTGAATTGCAATACCTCTCATATGTCATTGCCAATCCACGTGTTCTTTGAATGAAGATTTCAAGAAAACAAATGCCAATTTCAAAATGTATTTAGCAATAGAACCAATTCAAGACACAAATATTACAGAACTCTGGGCCAGTTCATAACCCTACAATAACAGAGTTAATTGCCAGGACATGAAGTCTGATAACCTAACTATCCCTTGACCCAGTCTTTTGTAGAACACAGATGTAAATTCAATGCTCCTCCAGTCCAATCCAATTCTTCTGCTCAGATGACCTCGTCCTCTTCTTCCAATCCCGGTTGATGTTGGTACCTGTCCTTCTTCTTCCGTGACTTCCCAAATGGCCAGTTCAAAAGTTCCCCTTCTCCCTGCAAGTAGACTTATCACCCCCAGCATGATGTCCTGCTTTCTAATGAATGTTTAACACCTTCAGCCTTGCTGGTTCCTGAGCTCACCACTGTCTAAACAACAATCCTGTGAAGAATATCTCTGATCTTTATTACACTTGGTAAATGAGAATACCATGCCTAACTTAAGAGAAAACAGGAAGAAATGGTAAAACCCATAATAACAAGTTAAACATTTGATACCCTTTATTTCACAGCTTTCAGCAAGTTCATGAGGATGCCTTAAAAAATGCCTCTAATCTACCTTCACTGGTTAAGATTTATGTGGAAGCAGAAATGTGTAATGTGCACAATTCCTGTCCCTGTAATAATCCTCAGCTCCATCCATGAAGGTGGCCGATCAAATGATATTGATTAGTGCTGGATTTAGGGGACTGGTCTGTTATATGGGAGGTTCCTGGTTCAATCCATCCCTGTGACACTGCAGGGAAATAAAATTGAGTTTGTTAACTATAAAAAGTTCATAATAAAACTTTAGCCACAATTCAGAAACTGTTGGATGCTGCATAATCACATAATTATTCCTGTATTTACAGCTCTTTGCAACATAACTGGAATTCAGGCTGACCATGGTGCGTAATGTAGATGACCTGGACTTCTGCCTGTCCTCCCACCCACAGAGCATTTTGGAGGGGTTGCACTCTCTCTGCTCTCAACCCAAACTCGTTGACATTACTCTCAGTGCAGGAGGACGAGACTTCCCCTGTCACCGCGCTGTGTTGGCCCTCTGTAGCCCTTACTTCCACTCTATGTTTTCAGGAGACTTTGTGGAGAGCATAACAAGCCAAGTGGAGCTGCACAACGTTGATCCTGATATCCTCCACTGTTTGTTGGACTTTGCCTACACAGGCAAACTAACTATCAATCAGAACAATGTAGAGGGCTTGATATGTACCTCTAGTCAACTACAGTTCCAGACGGTGAGAACTGTGTGCAGCCGTTACCTTCAGCACCAGATTGATGAAACTAACTGCCTTGGAATCCTGGAGTTTGGGGCCATTCACGGGTGTCCTGAAGTAATGGCAAAGGCTTGGGCCTTCCTCTTGGAGAACTTTGAAGCTATTCAACAGGGTGAGGAGTTTTTACAGTTGGAAAGAGAGAGGCTTGTTGCATGCCTCTCAGATGAAGGACTACAAATTCGGCATGAGAGCACCCGCGTGGAGGCTATCTTGAAGTGGGTCAAGCATCACTCAGAGTCTCGACTCCTCCACTTACATGAACTACTATGCTTGTCCCGCATTTGTCTTCTCACCTTGGACTACATGTCAAACACCCTCCTGAAGGATAATCTGGTTCAGTCTTGTCCTGCCAGTTTAGAGACAGTGGAAAAGGTTTACCAAGAGGTGAGAAAATGCACACGGTGTGTTTTATCGTTGTTTGACGAAACTACATGCAATTTCATGATAAAATGATCCTGACTCTTCTAGAAAATGAATTTGGCACCAGAATTTAGGGACAGACTCAACTATCAGAATCCACAACCAAACCTGCAAGATGTATTGGTTGTAATAGGAAGTCACTCTCTGGATGACTCTGATAGTGATGACTCTGATGAAGATGAGCCTGGAGACCCAATACTGACCAGGAGGGGGCACAGAAACTGTGCCTTCTACAACACCAAAACAAGTACAAACTATTTTGCACAAATCTTGATCTCAAATTTGCCTCGTGAATTTCACACCAGAACTTTGTTGTCAAAAGATGAACACACTTTTTTCACAAATTGCTTATGTTGTGGCATTATGCTATTTTATTGTGTATGTGTCTATCTTTGGTGCACGAAGGCTTTTTTAACTAACCTACTATCTAATTACCCTGCCTTCATTGTATAAAAAGCCTAAATTAACTCTAATGTAAACCACTTCAAGGGATAAAAGATGACTAGAACAGTGCTAGTTTGTCATTATCAAGGAATTTGTCTGGATTGATGAGAAAATATCTGACTTTTCTTCTCTCTCATCACTGGGAGCTGAGACTAAATCAACTGGTTTAGTTTCCTTTATTAATATCTCCTTTAGCTGCAGCAATGCTATCGCTTGTGCAGTACTTTACATGGTAACATGTAACAGCAATCCGTAACAACACGCAACAACAACATGTAGCAACAACACGTAACACAATACACGACAACAACAATAACATGTAACAATACGCCACAACATATAACAACATGCAACAACACATGACAAATTCTGCAACAATTAGCATCAATAATTAGCATGAATGCAAAGTCTCCCACACAAACTATGAAACCAGACCCCTGGAGAACCCTGTGGACCTCAGCTGCTCCTGCTGAGGGTGAACTTGAACCATAAAGCTGAGGCGGCAACACAGTCGTAATCGCTCTCTGACTATGGCAGATAAAACATTCGCTTGGGCAGCTTTTTCTGGGATAGCTGCAGTAGAATCATTTATGATGTCTGTGCCATTAACAACTCAGCCAGAAAATATTTATATCCTGCTTAGAACAAATTCACTTATTACTCTGGTCTTCATCTTCTCTGGTCAAAAGACGATCATATAAATTGACTTTTGCCTTTTTACAGTGATGCATATTCATGCATTTCATTCAGAGGGCATGGCTGCAATGGCTGTAGCTGAGACATACAGCTTTAAATCAGGGCTAAAGGTCATATGTTTGCGGTTGTTGTTATATCAACATGAGCAAATATTTATGAAGGTTTTAATATATAGTGCCAACTGCTGGCAACAGGAAATGTCATGTATTATGTTGTCTGCCTTCGAAGTGTGTTGAATACATTCACCTCAAACCAGCTGAGGAAGTCAATAAGAACTTGATTAAGGTTTATTGTGACGACTTTTCATCAGAGGGTGTGGCTGTGATTGCGCAAAGAATATAAATAGCATAGTGGTTTGAGGTTTAGTATGCAAAATATAATGTTTGCCTAAAGTTGGACGCCAGTGATATTTTCAGATCTAGTACTATGACTCCTACTAGAGACTTGATCCGATTTGGACAGTTCTATCCGAAGACATCAATGACTGAGTTTGAGAATTCAGAGATACATACATCTTTAAGTCAGGATCAAAATTCACATGCTTGTACTACAGTCTGAACATATCCAAACAATATTAAAATACACTCATAGCACCACTTGCTGGTAGTGTTACAGCCCCTTTGGGACATTTGTTGCTTAATTCATGTAAAATTTTGATGGTCTGCTCCATGCTTGATAATTCAGGAGTTTGCCTTGAATTCATGATTCAAGTAATGCATGTACCAGAACAGGGGTTGTCAAACTGGTTCCACAAAGGGCTGTGTGGCTGCAGGTTTTTGTTCCAACCCAGCAGCAGGCTTGACTCATTTAATTAGCTCGTCTGAGTCTTCAGACAGCTGATTGGTCACTGTGCGTGCTTGACTGGTTGGAACAAATGGTCTCTTGTAAACAGTGCCCTTTGTGGAACCGGTTTGACACCCCTGCACCAGAATATGAACTTTTGAAGTTTGTCTGTCTTTTTATGGCAATGTCTCAGAAGCCACGAACATGTTTTTCTGTTTTCCTCTAGAAAAGTGGTATGAACTACCATGTTTCCCAAATCCAAACAAGTGGGGTTACTCCATGGTTTCTTTAAACAATGATGTCTATATCACAGGTGAGTCACAGGTGTGGATATCTTTAAAATAGAATTTTTTGGAAAATTGAAAAGGATACGATGGCAAATTGGTAACTTTTATGACAGGAGGATCGCGAGGTCCTAACACCAATACCTGGTCAACGACAGAGACCTGGAAGTATGTCACCAGAGAGGAGAGATGGATTACAGTAGCACCCATGATCCGGTCTCGGACTAATCATGCTTCTACAACACTCAATGGGGAGATTTATGTTATTGGAGGTTAGGAGGTTGCTCCAGTACTTAGTAAAATGAACTTGGACTGCTTGTGTTAAATAGTTTGTCTACTCAATTGGTAATTTGTATTTTTTCACAAAATTTTAAAGTGTAAGGAAGAAGCATTCTAATTTTATACATTTCCTTTGCTCAAGTTTTTAACACTTGTATCCCTTCCTTTAGGTACAACAGCAGATCATGTTGAAGTGGAGCACTATGATCCATACAACAACACCTGGAATTTGACATGCCCAGCACTAAAATATGTGACAAACTTCACTGCAACAGCTTGCCATGGAAAGCTCTATGTTATTGGATCATGTGCTGTGAAGTACAATGCACTGACAATGCAGTGTTACAACCCTGTTATAGGTAAGGACAATAAAATTTGACTTAGCTGTAAATTCAACTAAATAACAGTGTGTCACCACAATGTCTGATAGCGTGTCTGTGTCAGATACCTCCAGTTCAGTCAGGCTCCCAGTATGCAATTCCAATTTAGTTGAAAGAACTCTTATTTGGTCTCCGGGGGCAGTTATTGAGCAGTGTCATAAGGTCCTTGGTACGTGTCATGCTCTTTTTTTTTAATGATTTAAAAATATGTTGATTTTCATAAATTAATCATTTTTATTATAAAAACAGATATGTTGCATATATAATCACACGTCACATCTTCTTCCGCTTATCTGGGTCTGGGTCGTGGGAGCAGCAGCTTCAGGAGGGATGCCCAGATGTCCCTCTCCCTGGCCACTTTCACCAGCTCCTCCGGGGGAACCCCCAGCCGCTCCCAAACCAGGCAATATAGTCGCTCCACCTAGTCCAGCTCTACTCTGAGCTCCTCCCGGATGGCCAAGCTTCTCACCCTATCTCTAAGGCTGAGCCCAGCCAACCTGCGGAGGAAACTCATTTCTTGTATCCATGAACTCGTTCTTTCGGTCATCACCCAAAGTTGATGGCCATAGCTAAGGGCTGGAATGTAGATCAACAGGTAAATTCTTCACCACAACAGATTGGTTAAGTGTCTGCATCACTGCTGACGCCGCTCCGATCTGCCTGTTGATCTCCCGCTCCATCCTACCCTTACTCCTCATCTGCAAAAAGCAGCGATGAGATCTTCTGCCTCCCAAACTTGACACCCTCCACCCCCTGGCTGCACCTAGAAATTCTGTCCATAAAAGTTATAAACAGAACCAGTGACAAAGGGCAGGCCTGGTGGAGTCCAACACTCACTGGGAACCAGTCCGACAACCTGTTACACGGACCAAACTCGTGCTCCTTATCAAGGGACCATCCACCCCATACTCTCGGAGCACCCCCCACAGGTTGCCCCTGGGGACCTGGTCGTAGGCCTTTTCCAAGTCCACAAAGCACTTGTGGACTGGTTGGGCAAATTCCCAACTCCCCTCAAGCACCCCCTGCAAGGGTAAAGAGCTGATCTGTGGTTCCACGACCGGGGCAAAAACCCCCATTGTTCCTCATCGATCAGAGGTTCGACTGTCGATTGAATCCTCTTTTCCAGCACCCTGGTGTAGACTTTCCCAGGGAGGCTGAGGAGTGTGATCCTCCAATAGTTGGAACACACCCTCTCATCCCCTCTCTTGAAAATAGGGACCACCACCCCGGTCTGCCTCCATAACCGTCTCGGCCACAGCCCGCTTAGGCAACCTGTCAGCTGTTTTCCAGAGACCCACAGACCAGCCATGACCTGTAGGCCTCTTTCCTCAGCCTGACGGCTCTCCTCAAATCTGGTGTCCACCATCAGGTACGGGGATTACCACCACAACCAGCTCCAGAAACCTTGCAGCGGCAATACAGCTGCCTCAACAATGGCGGAGCAGAACATGATCCATTCAGACTCAATGTCCCCCACCGCCCCCGGAACACGGTCAAAGCTCTGTCGGAAGTGGGAATTGAAGACCAACTTGACGGGTCCCTCCACCAGGTGTTCCCAACAGACTCTCACTGTGCATGTAGGCCTGCTAGGTCTGTGCAGTGACTTCCCCCACCTGATCCAACTCACCACCAGGTGGTGAGCAATTGACAGCTCTGCTCCTCTCTTCACCCGTGTGTCCAAAACATATGGCCGCAGATCAGCCGCAGATCAGCTGACATGACTATGAAGTTGATCATGGACCTACAGCCCAGGCCTTCAGCACCAGTATTTCATCGGTGCCAAGAGCACCGATGAAATACCTTATGCTCAAACATGGGGTTAGTTATGGCCAAACTTTGACTAGCGCAGAAGTCCAATAACTGCACAACACTCTGGTTCAGATCAGGCAGGCCGTTCCTCCCAATCATGCCCTTCCAGGTCACGCTGTCATTGCTCATGTGAGCATTGAAGTCTCCCAGCAGAACGATGGAGTCCCCAGTCAGGACACTGTCCAGCATCCCTCCTAGGTCCTCCAAAAAGGGCGGGTACTCTGGTGCATAAACACACACAACAGTCAGAACCCATTCCCCAACCTGAAGGCGCAGGGAAGCAACCCTTTTGCTCAACCGAGAGAACCCTACGTAGGTTCGGCCACCAGGCGCTTGCGATTGAGCCCCAGTCCCAAGCCTGGCTCCAGGATGGATCCCCGGTAACCCTCCGGGCCGGGTACAGGGCTTCCTTTGGTGTAGTTCAATGCTGGGTCTTATTCTTTGTCTCACATTCTTTGTCTGACCCTTCACATAGGACCAATCTGCCCTGGGAGAACATACCAGGGGGAAACTGCGCAGGACAGCATAGCTCCTAGGCACAGAAAGGGAAGACACCCTTCCTCCTCACCACAGTCCAGCTCCTAACGAGTCACAAGCTCAGCATGCAAACATTTTATCATTTATTCTTGGGTCTTATAATTTGTTCATGTGTTTAATATAACACCTTTGTAACAGGTTGAAACTGGACCCAATTGCAGGACACAAACAGCAGCAGTGATGTTGGTAGAAAATGTTGAGTTGTAACTCTCAAACAATTAAAGTTACAGAAAACTTCTTTGGTACTGTAATCCTCACTTTGAATACTAAAAGGAAAAGCAGTCACGAGGAGGTGGAATCAGGCAGGAAACAGACGGAGGATGGAGTAGTTGAGGAAAAGGCTGGGTCCAAAATGAAAAATAAGCTGTGGAAAGTAAAGCAGGAGACACAATCACTCTGGAAGTGACTGTGTGTAAACACTTAAGTACTGTGGAAAACAGCTGGCCAGACCAGACATATGTTATCTGTAAATGTCAGAGAGTGTTTGTAACATCAGAGTGTTTGTAACAATGATATTTTCAAGCTAATTTTTTTTATTCTATATTTATTTTTTCATATTTTAAGGGACAGATAAGGTTTTATCTGAAACTGAATGTTCAAAGACAATGTTTAATTAACCACAAATACCAAAACTCAAAAAGAACTTTACGAGTTTTGGTATTTGTGGTTGCTTTATGACTATTATGATTAATTAGACGCGTTTACTCCCAAATATAATCTTAATATATTTTAAAATGTTTCTGTTAGGTCGATGAAGGTTCTCATTTGTTGAGGTCACAGTAGTTGATCGAGGGTCAACAGTCTGTCCAGTAGACAAAAAGGAAATGCACAATTGGTTATATTTAATTGAATTATTTTTTTTTCAGAAAGCTGGATCGGCATATGTTCACCCTTTATGCCAAGGTATTTGTCCTCTCCTCGGTCTGTCTGTATGGATGGAATCATATATCTGGTAGCTGACAACACTAAGAAAGTGTTCTCCTATAATCCAGAAGAAAACATATGGCAAAAGGTACCCTAAGATACAATTTCTCTTGACAGTCCCAAATTAATTTTAAAGTAAAATTAAAAAAGAAATCTGTTATTTAAGCATTATTCTTTCTTCAGGTCCAGCATCTTCACATGCTTCATGAGAATGGTGGCCTGATAACAATGGAAGGAAAGCTTTTTATCACTGGGGGACATTGGAAAGGTATGGAGGGAGACTATAGTGTTGAGGTTGAGGTTTACAATCAACCATCAGACACCTGGGAGGTGGAATGTTTCCTGCCAAAACTTTGGTTTTACAGTGATGTCTGCACCATTTTCCTGGATCCAGCCCACTGGCCTCAGCTTTTCCCCACAGATTCAACATAAGATTCTGATGTGTGTAGTGTGGATTTTGTTGATTTTTTTAAATTAATATAATGCTGAGCATCAATGTTTGGTTTTCTGTAAAGTATAGACACATCTGTTGAACCCTAACCATAAATAAAGGTGAAATGATTATTCTCCAAATGCATGTCTTTGAACTGAGGGAGAAAGAAGGAGTACTTGAAGAGCTGCTTATTATTGATACAAAAAAGAATGGGGAGGAGGAGGTTTTCTGTCTGGGGTACAGAGCCCATGGCTGTCATGTGAAGTGAAGGAAACTAACTTTCCTTTTACAGTCTTTCCTCCTTCAATTGCTGCTTGGGGTTTTATTTTAGTAACTTAAAAGTGTAACGTGGCTTATAGGATGTTTCCAACTACAACCTGTTTAGCCCAAGTGCCTCTGCAACCTGCTTTCTAGAATCTTTTCCCCTCCAATTCAAATGCTTATCAATATAGTCATACCATATATCATTAGACCTTTTAGAATTATTTAGAAAAACCTTTAGAGCTTAAAATGTTAAAGGGAGCATATCTAAAAAATGTTTTAAAAAACTGTTTCTGCCTTTATACATTAAGCTGGAAGCTGTGAGTTTTAAAAATCTTTTATAGATATGCTTATTACTTTATTACAGTTCCTATTCTTTCTTTCTTGCTTTTTTTTAGCAAGCATGTTGCCAAAGAAGTAGAAGAAGGTTGTCACAATTCAACTGTGGCTCCATGTTTTCAGTCCACATGCTGATTGTGATTTTGATCACCTCATGAAAATGTACATTGCTTGAGGCTGTGCTTCCTCTGTGCAAGAAATTGTCAGCTGACCAAAATCTGATGTGAGAAAAACAGTCTGATTGTGATCCCGTCTTTGGTACAGACAGGATATCTATGGTAGAGACAGATCCTGGAAAAACCTGACCAATCAGAAATCAGAAATACTTTATTGATCCCCAGAGAAAATGATGCACCCAGAATTTGTCCCATGATTTTGACCACTCGCCAGTGCAGATGAAGATAAAATTCTGTCAGGAAACCTTAATGGTCTAAAGTCAGAGGTCTTTAGAAGATATTCAGTGAGAGAACTCTCAAAGATGGCTTGGGATAGGGATGTATTCATGGAGTGCTTAGAGAGCAAAAATAGGATGTAGAAAAACCTAGCTCCAAAATGAAGGACGGCAGCATCCACTGCATTGCAATGTATCCTTTTGTTGTGCCTATTCTTCTAAGCTGCATATTCTTCAAACCCTATTGTAGAAAGGTAGCTGTAGCACTTTTCTTGGGGCACAATCGTTCGTGTAAATGTTTGTTGTAAATAGTGGACTTCAATTACGATGAGCAGTCCCGCTCTCAGATCCGTCCCGGCACTGCGCACCTGTGGCCAATCAGGCGGCCTATTTACATGGTGGCCGAATGTTTCGCCCCTGCCAGATTGTCCGCTGTATTATTCATGACTTTCCCGCGATTTCCTGCCTGCCTGTCTGGTATCGACCCTGCCTGTCCCTGACCTGCCGTTTGCTTCTGTTCCCCGGTAAACCTGATTGCCTTCTGTCCCTGTACCACCCTGTTAATAAAACGGTGTCAAACCCAACTCCGGTGTCGCTTGTGGGTTCTCGCCTGGTTCACGACAGAACAACCCAAGCGCGGGGATCGACCTCGGTGGGGAAGAAGCGGAGGGCGCCAACCACCCACCGAGCTGGCCAACGAGAATTGTGAATGCCAGCTCGTTCGCCTCCGCGGCACGTCGCATCTCCGCCGCGATTGCCGCCACAGCCTCCTCATGCCGCTGCAGAATCCCCTCGATCCATTCCAGACGGTCGAGCGAGTACGGGTCGTGCACTGGGTTCATATTTCTTCATGTTCTGTCACCCAGTATAGTTGCCAAACCTTACTCATTCAAATAATCACTGCTCTATTATCTTTGCATCTAATGTCAATTTGCAACCAAAACTGTTCCTGTGGCTGTGCTATCATCAGATCAAACCGCTGTAACAAACTATGGCTTGAAACAGCAGTTGTTTCAAATTCCCCTGATTGCTCCTCCATGACCTAAAGCTGTGTGTGTTAGGATCTGCAGGCCACACCTCCAGCCTGTGCTCCTAAAATACAAGAACACAAAACCAACTAGTACACAATAACCACACAACCTCTGAAACAGTCACTGCAGCTGACGGTCCCAGTTTTCAATCTCAGAAAAGATCAAAATCTGAGGGCCCACAGAAACTTCCCCTGTCATAAGAGACATGGAAGTGAAGTGCTACTCCAAAAAGAAAATCAAAGTACTTCAGCTCCCCTCAACAGCAAAAAATGCCAAATTACCTGTGACACAAAAATACAACCCATTGAACAATGCAACACCAAACCGGAAGGGCTACCTTCCACCCTGGGGAGGATCAGGAAACACAGGATAGAAAACAATGTTGATGATAAACATTTGTGCTGTCAACACCCTCCTGTAGGTATGATGCACCTTGCATTGCATTTAGCAATCTTTAACTTCACTTAGAAAACTATCAAACAGACTTTACAACACGGTTGACAAAGTAATATCCTCTAAAGATTCAGTTAAATGTTTCACCATCACAAGTAATTAATTGGCATGACATTAATCTGGTTCTCATCCTACCTCAAAGAGAGATTTTTCAAGAACATGTATCCATACTTATCCACATCAATTTTCAGTCAAATACTTTCATCCAGAGTCACAGCATTCACTTTATGCCGATGATACACAACTTTATATCACTACGTCTCCTGGAAACATAGGGTCAGTTGAACTCTTTTTCAAATATAAATTACTGGATGGCAAATAATTTCCTGCAGTTCAACCAGGACAAAACAGAGTTCTGCAGTTTTAAAACCAAGACAGGAATACTTTAACACATACTGTAGAATTTTAAACCATCACAAAAGCCACTCTTAGGCGGGTTTTTAAACAATGAGCAGGACTGCAGAGACAGTGCGATGCAATGGAGGGCAGTGTCAATGTCCTGGTTCACCCATTCTGTTTGGGTTTTCATCTGGGGGTGATAGCCAGAAGACTGGCAAGCAATAGCCTCAGAGCCTGACTGAAAGTCACCCAGACTTGAGAGATGAACTGGGGCCCTTAGGCACTGTGGCCCTCAGACACTTGCTGCCTAAGTAAATTTGCTTATGCAGCAAGTGTCTACCCCACAGCCCCGCAGGAAGGGAGGAGGACACTTGCTGCATAAGCAAATTTGCAAATTTGCTTATGCAGCAAGTGTCCTCCTCCCTTCCTGCGGGGCTTCCTGCACCTCCCACTTCACCTGCCAATGCACCACTAAGAAAGAAGGATCTTCTCCACTTACCCCTTGTCCATGGTGAACGGATGTGAGTTGTATGTCCGGCTTTGTGTTCTGGGAACCTGGATGAGTGACGTTGAACCAGCCCAGGAAAAGCATCCAGCATGCCTGGTGGGGGTTCACCCTCTGGGTAGTATGCAGGTAAGACAGGTTCTTTTGGTCCATCCAGATGATGAAGAGATGAGCAGCCCCCTCCACCAAATGCCACCACTGTTGCAGAGCTAGCACCACCACCAACAATTCTCGGTCCCCCACATCATATTTCTGTTCCGCTGGAGATGGGCGTCAAGAAAAGAATACACATGGGTGAAGCCAGTTGTCTGCAGGAAGGCTTGGGAGAGGATGACCCCGACCCTGGAATCCGAGGCATCAATCTCAACCACAAAATGCTGCTTGGGATCTAAATGGATGGATTACAACAGGAGCCTTAGTGAACATTTCTTTTACATTTGTGAAGGTGTGATTGGCTGCTGGAGTCCAATGGAAACTGACTTTAAACTGGAGGCGAATTGAGTGAGAGGAGAAAAAACCTGGCTGTAAATTTGCATGAAATCCAATGAACCTTTGGAGGTCTTTTCGGGATGTGGGAACGGGCCACTCCCTGACCAATTCCACTTTGGAGGGGTCGTCATGAAGCTGGCCTTTCTCCACAATGTAACCCAAAAAATACACCAAAGGGATGTCAAACATACACCTTTCTACTTTCACAAATAGTGTGCTCTCCAGCAGCCGGTCAGCACATCACATACATGTTTAACATGGACTTCTTGTGAATGATATAAGAATAAAATGTCTCTTAACACATTATCTATGAGGGATTGGAACACTACCAGAGCATTGAATGACTGAATGGCATGGCTGGGTAGTCTTCCATTCGTCTCTCTCCTGTATCCGCACCAGATAATAGTCATTGTGCAGATCAAGCTTGGCAAAGATAGTGATGTTGTGCAGCGGGCTAAAGGCCGAATCAATAAGAGGCAGGGGTATTTGTTCTTCACTGTGATATCATTGAGGCCTATTCAGTCAATGCAGTGGAGCAAGGGCTTGTCTTTCTTGGCCACAAAGAAAAACCATGCCTCCACTGGTGATGATGAGGGCCTATTCAGCCCCGCTGCCAAGGAGTCATTTATGTAAGTCTCCATGACTTCTCATTCTGATATTGTGAGATTATAGAGACGTCTCATGGGGAATGGGGTGCCTGGAAGTAAATTCATAGCACAGCCATAAGGACAGTGCAGAGGGAGTTTGCTTGTGGAGGCTTTACTGAAGACCTCCCAAAAATGGTCATATTCTCGGGGAACTAAAGACAAATCTATTACTTTCCTTTGCCAAGTGGGGAAAGGGGATCTGGCAAGAACTGCTGTTTGGATGCAACGGGTGTGCTCCATTCCTGAATGGAGGCTGTGGAGCAGTCTATTTGTGGGTTGTGTTCCTTTAACCAAGGAATGCCCAAAACAGCAGGAGTAAGATGTGAGGAAATGTCATAGTTTTACCCATTCGTGGTGATTGCTGGAGAGTATAAGTTTTATCGGATCGGTATGGTGAGTGGCTATCTCCAGTAGTTTACCGTCCATGGCCAGTAGCTCCTTAGGTGAGGTAAGCTTATGCAATAGCAAATTGTTCAACGCAAAGTTCTTGTATATAAAGTTGTTCACTCTTGAGTCGACCAGGACGGTGACTGGGAGCGAAAATTGTGGTCTGTGAATCCTACCTACAACCTGTATGTGTAAGGAAATTGAGGAGGAGATTCTCCTCACCAGAGTCCCCCAGTCTACTGCTGAGACTAGGTTTTTGTCAGTGCTGGTTAGCTGGTGAGGAACTGTCCTGGATGGCCACAGTAGAGGCAGAGCTTTCCTCTTATGCACCTCAGTCATTCAGCCAGTGTAAGGCGAGCTAACCCCTGGGTTCCTCTGCTGGGGAGCGAAGTCTCTGGGGATGCCAAAGTGATGTGGTTGATGAAGGTTCAAATAGGGTGGACTGGGGAGTGATGAGAGGCCACCTTCTTCGGCCTTCCGTCTTCTCCCTGGTTCTTTCCCGATGCTATTGTCCAGTCATGTGGCCATGTCTATCAGCTGGTTTAGTGAGAAACAATCATCTCAAGTAGCTAATTCATCTTTGCCTGTTTGCCTGTTACTGGGTCGTCAAAAACTAATTTAATCTCCTCCGTGAATACCTGGTAATCTTATGTAACAGTGGAGTTCTGAGTTGAGATGGCCAGACCCCAGGCGGCTGCCTGTCCTGTTAATAAACTCATGGTATGTGGAACAGGCTGTTGACTAAAGCATTGGGAGCATTGGTGGAGGAACGGTGCACAAGTCCCTAAAATCACCTGCATGTCTGGCAGGCACTGGGATGTATGGTTCCCGAGCCAGCTGCTCCATTAAGGTCTCAAGCTGTCCACTTATCTGCAACACACTTGTCAATTGCTGAAGTTGTTTGGTAACTTGCCGCAGGGATGACTCATGCCGGTTAATCCTCTCTGCTTGGTCAACAAACAGACCCAAGTGGTTTCACTAACATGAGATTATAATTTTTTCCACTGAGCAACTGTAAAAGCTTTTCAAAATACCAAACAGTTGGTTCTTGTTTTTACTGATAAACATAGCTCCTCCTATTAAATTCAAAATTTCCCTGTGAATCCTCCCTTTTTCTCATTAAAACAACAAACATGAAAAGGTCCAACACTTCTGTAACTACGATATGAATATCATCAAACCTGAACCACACCTTTGAATGTGACCTTCATTCTGAAGGAATGAAGGAATCATAGTGTATAACCAGGGAAAACATGTCTTACCTATCTATTCTGCTGCTATCTGTGAGACAAAACCCATAGACCTATGAAGAAAAGGGAAATTCTCACAGTGTTGTCATCTATACCCACCTCTTAATTTGGTCATGGAGCAGCACTTATTAGGTCAGGTTTATATTGCTAACAAATGGACTTGAATACCTCTGAGTTACTGCTAAGTAACATCCTAGAAAGATCAATAGCTTTACTTTATGACCCTGGAGCATTTCAAGTTCTGCTCTTTAATTTTAAGAGCAGTTGGGGTGGTGAGCAAGACTTGATAGGGTCCCTTCCATTAGGAGAGTGCTAGTAGAAATATAATTAAAAGAATTTATGTAGTAATTTACATGAGAACATGACAAAACAAATATAGATTACAATAACACGTTCCTAACCCCAATTATCCACATTAGGCAGAAGAATAACAAATGGAACAGAAAGATGAAAAACTTTATTATTTACACAGAATGGAAATTATTCTTTTTACACTCTACTTACTTCATACAAGATACATAAGGTGTATATGAACACATCCATATCAATCTATCAATTAAAGAAGATGTGTCAGAGTGAGGTAGTCATCCTGGAAAGGTGCTTTTAGTATTTGGGGTCTCAAAGCATGGCTGTAGAGCAGGGGTCGCCAACATGGTGCAGCAAAAACAAGATGATTGACCCCAAAAAAGATGGCCGAAAAAAGAAAGAAAACCCATAATTTTCACAATTAATTTTTTTTTAAGGAGCCTGCGTGTGTCTCATTTGTGGGCGACTGTAGTGACGGCAAAGCGACACAAGGTGGAGAGAGGTTTCACAACTTGCCACACAAGCTACCGTGTAAACTACCTACCGCAGTGCAGCGCACTACGAGCAGAAAAAGGCAGCTTTGAGCAAACAGAATTTTTTCTCACGAGACTGATGAAAACCTCCCAAAATGATAATTTGAAAATGTTACATTTGAAAAATACACTTGAAAATATAGAAATAAATTACTGCATATTGATATGAACCTATCGTATTATCGTTATTTGTTGTGAGAAATCATTAACATGATCAGTGTCTTCACATAGCTAAATACCATTAATTATTAATAATATATAGTTAAAGCTAAATTGAGCAAATTGGCTATTTCAGAAGTGTGTATTAAACTAGTAGCTCTTTGCTTTAATCAGTACCCAGGAAGTAGCCATCAGTTTCAAAAAGGTTGGTGACCCCTGCTGTAGAACATTTCGGCTGTACACTGAAAATGCCCTGGCATCACTCTGCAGGACTTGGCAGTATTCTTAGCTGATTGGCTTCCCTTCCAGGACACTGAAAATGTCATTTAAAGATTTATGGACACACTGCTGAAATTCATGGATATTGAGGGGTTGATAGCTGGTCACAATAGAACGACTTTCAAAGTCTCTAAAACCGTATCCAAGTCCAAATCCATCAGAGACTACAGGGGCAGCACCACCAGTTCTCAATACTGGACTGCTGAGTGTGCTGGAAGACAGGATAGGCTTCTTTATCTTAGTGTAAGCTGGGTCTGTATACAGACAATGTAGTTTCTGGCCTTCTGATATAGCCAGGTATTGTAGAGCATGTAGGTGACAGTGAAATCCTTGACCTGGTAGGAGACATAAAATTAGAGGTTAGTACATCCATTTAATGGATGGACTACTGCTAATACAGGACTGCACTCAGTAACCAACTATTCATTATCATTACTGAAATATTTTGTGCAAAATAGTCACATATGCAAATGGCCACTTTAAAAAAAGATGCAATCATTTTACAATGTGCAATGCATTTGCAAATGTTATTTACTGTTTCTGTAGTGCTTATTATGGTATTGATTTTCATGTAGCTCTTTTCACTGAGTGGTCTCTTCCTCCTCCAAATATAGGTCTTCAAGGGCCTGGAGACCAGAAAGGGAACAATTGCTGGAATCCGCATGGGAGAACAAGCCCCAGTATGACATGGACCACCAAATTGAGCAAGTGGCTGATATAAGGAAATCCTAGCAGTGGCTAGAAGAGGCTGGACCGATCATGGCAGTACAAGAGCAGGCTCTGAGTAGCAGAGCAGTAGAAGCTGGGATCTACCACCCCAGGAGATCCAAGGAAGTACCTGATATGATCCAGCACAGAACAGCAGGGTGGAAGGTGGTAGCAGGTAAAGCCTACATCTCATTGAACATTGAACATCTCAACCAGGTATCTGCCATAGTGGACAGGAATACATGGACCACATTTGCACTGGAAACTCTGAAGTCAAACTGGGACACACCTCCAAAGGTGGAGGAGAACAATCAAGCTAAGATCCTGAGGGACTTCAAGATCCAGACTAAGCAGGTAATGGAAAACCAGCTGGACATTGTGGTGAACAATGTGGACAACAAAGCCATAGTGACAGATTTGGCAGTCCCTAAAGACACCGACATCAGGAAGAAGGAACAGGAGAAGCTGGAGGAACACCACGGTCTGAGAGAGCAGCTGGCAAGGATGTAGGGAGTGAAGGCAACAGTGGTCCCTCTGGCCAACAGAGCAGTTGAGGTTGTGACCCCCAAGCTGGAGAAGGGGCTCCAGCAAATCAACATCAGGAAAAAGGAAGAACTGGAGGAGAGGCTCTAGCAGATCAGGGAACATCTGACATCTCTGTCCAGAAGAGTGCATCTCTGTCCAGAAGAGTGCAGTAAGATCAAAGATACTGAGCAGGAGCCTCAAGCTTCAGGCCCAGTTTGGAGGAGGAATGTAAAGAGCTAAGATAAAAACAATACCATAAATTTACAGAGAGTGACTGGAGAGAAAGAAATGCAAGGAAAATAAAATTTCAATTTTGAAATGTATAAAAAAATAACTTACCAGTTGTTGCTTCCTTAGTAAGCTGCTTATGAAATTTAGAGCATTCCGAGACCATGGCCTTTAATTTTTCCACACTGTGCTGCTCTTGCTGGTAGACAAAGGCATGTGAGCACTTTTTTGTATGAAAGGTGACTGATTGTATCTCCTCTACACGACCATGCTTGAATGCTACTGTGCTACAGGACTCAGATGCTGCAACAGTCTGACCATATTGCCTCAAGAAGCCCATCTGAAATGCCAGTTGCATAATAGCATCTGGACTCACATTGTTTTCTTTTAAGAATTTTCTTCCTCCTCTCTTAAAGTCGGTGATGTTGACAGTGAGGTTCGTTCGATGGAAATTTGAGTTTTCTCTGGCTTTTTTGATACCATTCTCCAATTCATTGTCCAGCTTGAACTGCAGCTTCCGCACAAGCAAGTCTGACTCCACAGTTGCAGCAGTGGGCCCTGGGTGTACCATTGGCTGTTCTGTTGTGTGTTTTCTGATCTCATTTGCAAACCGAAGAACACATACACCGTCACCCCATGAGTGTTCAAAATTAATGCCACCCTCACCATTTTTGGTTAGAATTATGCTGAAGGATTTGTCATACCACCTGTTACAGCCACCACCACTTAACACACTCTGTGTGATGTGAGTGAGGTCTGTCAAGGTTTCATCATCCAAACAGAGGCAAAAAAGTGCACTGTCAATAATGTGTAACTCCTCTTTGTTCCCAGCATCTACTAGCTTGCTCCTCAGGTATGCCCACAGATCTCTGTTTTCCGCTGTCAGAAACCCAAGAGGGAAGTTGGGTTCTGTTTTTGAATCAGTTAAAATGTACTGCAAATGCGCAAGTATCTCTGAAGCTTTCACCAAATTCCCATCCCTGTCCATGACATCAAACACATACATGTTTCCTTTCCTCATAACCAGGACATGTCGCCCTTTCTCGTCAGTGAAGAGCTCATCTCGGTGAAGCCGGGGAATCCGGGTTGAATTGAAGAGGCGAGTATACTGGGACATATCCAGGGGGTAGGCATTCATCATATGAGCACCATACCAAGATAAGGAGGGTGGCACCCAGCGGATGCATTTTTTAAAGAAGTTTGTATCACTCTTTGTGGGGTTAAGGTGAAAAATATCTGGTTCAAGGAGTCCAGCTCGCAAACTTTTCATGAAGCGTGTAGCAGAACAGACTATATTGGTTGCCCGGACAAGCTGGTTGTTGTATTCTTTTTTTGTGTCAGAAGCAAAGACAATGAAGGCATTGGTCTTCAGCAAAGAATCCCGTTCACGAAGATACTCTTCCAAATAAGATTCTACAAAAAAAAAAAAATTTACCCAACCGATCAATAATATATATTTTATATTCTCATTTACATTTGGAAATCATCAGAATGGCCTAACCTGAGTCAGCCAAATCACCTGTGATGTAGCTTGTGTGCTTGTTGTATTTGTCCTTTGCCACAAGTTTCTCATGCAGCTCTCTGCCTACACCATTCAGGAAACTCTGTGCTAATTTTGTTGTATTTCTTTGGATTAAAAAAGGAAGCAATTTCAGTGGGATTCAAGTCATTTGCATTAAGGAGTAATTATGAAAAAGACAGTCCTTATGTCATGTAATACCTTACCTAAACTTGACATCATCCAACAGAGGTCTTTGAGCAGCTAAATACCTCCTAATTGTATCCTCCAATCTGGGTATTGGGAGCCTTAAAAATGGAACAAAAAGTAATTGATGTATATTATGTTACATCACCACAGTAAATATCAACTGTAATTCATTTAAAAGTAATATTTGTTGTGCTGTGATATTTTAACAATGAAAATAGACTAGAAAAAAGAAACTAAATTTAGAGTAAAAATAGAATGCAAGAATGCACTAAATAAGGGATAAAAGTTGGCCTTTTTCAGCACCAACAACACAGAAATGGAAAGACAGAAGAAGCATAGCGTGGCAAAGATAGAAGAGCTAATTTAAAGTCTATCAATACATTTTGTAAAAAACAAACCACCCCCCCACTTATTTATCAGATATTAGCAATATCTATACAGTGCCTAAGGCAGAGGGCAAGTTCCTTCTCATCTCGTTGTCTTACAAATCTCAAGACATGATTTGAGGTAGTTTGTTCTTCTACTGACATGTATCCTGGCAACTTGATAGATTTGGTGATGTTTCTTGCTTAATTTTTCAGATCAGTCAGAGTCCATTACTCGTGGATTGCCAAATAAATCTAGGCTGTGGTATGCTGTCTTAAGTAGGGTGGGTCAGTTAATTAAACAGCATCCATAATACAGTTCTTCGCCTTGCTGTGGCTGGGAGCTCTTGTTGTGTCCTGTCTTGGAGCTATGAATTTTGGGGCTACTGGTCCTGTCCAGTAGCTACTGGCTCCAGGTAAACCTTTAGCTACAACTGGCCCATTCCCCTTTGTAATTGTGTTTTTAGCTGACTTAATTTTGTTCATTTAGACTAATTTAATTATTTATTTATTATTTTGTTACTCTATGTAACATGGACTGATGGACAACAGGTAGTGAGACAACCTAGAAAGTGGAGTTCATCCTTTATTCTGTAACATATTTAAAACAAACAAACAAACAAACAAACAAACAAACAAACAAACAAAAAAACCTTATTATGTCTAGTGGTGGGTGACATTTGGTCAAAGAGGATTACTGCTCCTAGATTCTCTTTACTGCTATCATCCATCCATCCATCCATCTTCTACCGCTTGTTCCTCCACTGAGGGTCGGGGGGGGGACTGGAGCCTAACCCAGAGCAATGGGCGGAGGCAGGGTACACCCTGGACTGGTTGCCAGCCAATTGCAGGGCTAACACAGAGACAAACAAACATTCCCTCTCACATTCATACCTAATCCCCAATTGTGCATGTCTTTGGACTGTGGGAGGAAGCCGGAGTACCCGGAGAGAACCAACACAGGCACATGCAAACTCCACACAGAAAGTCCCCAGCCTCAATCCCAACCGGGATTCGAAACCTGTGAGGCGACAGTACTAACCACCACACCACTGTGCCACCCTCTTTACTGCTCCCTTTTCTCTTAAACATTTAAATCAGGCTTTATATTTTAATTCTTCACTTCTCAATACATTTTGGGGAAGAAAAATTGTACTGTAACATTGGTAAAAACCTGGATGGATAGAAATATTTGTCATTGGTAATCTCATAGACACTTATCTCATGACACATTTAGCGTTGACCTTAAGTCAGCATATAATCACAAGCCAGAGTGTTTAACATATACTGTATGTCATTTAAAATCTATATAGTAGATGTAAGCCATTAACTATTTAATGGCTTACATCTTTTATTATTATAAAATAAAGTTTTCATGTCTTTGTCTTTGTTGTGCAAAAAGAAATATCACAATGCCAGTATAAATGTTAAAAACAATAACTATTAATTCCAAGATTAAAAATGAGCAAAAAAAAAAAAGAACTGATGTACACATGGACAATTTATAAAACATTTATACATGGCTTCTTACCTGGGTAGACTCTTCTGGTAATGCATTGTTGGTACAACACTTTGATGTAAATACTCCCCTGCAGAAACATTTTTACTGATGTAAGTCCGTTTCTTAATGTAGAGTGTAATAATTCTGTTACCCAATGTCCTTATTGAAGCAGTGCATTTCACTGACAGAATAAAGGACATGAGTGCTGCGATTTAAGAAAAGCTTAAGAAAAGCGTACTTAAATAAGCTAAATAGCTGTGCTTGTTTCTAGATACTTCTTACAAAATCCTCTTCACACTGAATGAATGTGGTTACACTTTCAATGCATGTAGATAAAGATATGTGCTTGAAAAAAAAACACTGCAAACCAATTGCTAAACCAAAACAAATAAGCAAATAACCCAAACTAGTAAAACCTGTCATTCACAAAACAGCCAACAGACCAATAGGTTTTGTGAAAACCTGGAGATACTTTAGGCTATTTGAGTTAAAATGTTAGAGCCACACTCAATTGAAGAGACCTTATTTGTCTCACAGAGTGGAAATTACTCTTTTTATACTCTGTTTTGTTATATGATGTTATACTAATCTGAATATTTCTTATCTAATAATAAACAAATTTCTAGAAGAAACTGAAGAAAAAAGTAAGCATAACCATCAGAATTACTCTGCTGCAGCATCACCTTACCAAGAGAGAAGTCCTGCAATACCAAACGTACCTGGTTAGATCTGTAACACAGCTTATTTAAATTTATTCATGCTTCTAATTGCTAAATAACATACAGTATACTAGTAGGAAAAGAAAAAAAAATCAAATATAAGATTCAGATTTCATCTAAAAAATGTTTTTTCTTGGCCAGACAGTGTATTTAGACATGTACTTGAAAAATAACACCCCAAACTTGTTGTTAAACCAAAACAAATAACCCAAATAAGCTAAACCAGTAAAACCTGTCATTCACAAAACAATAGACAAATAGGTATTTACAAACCTGGAGATACTTAGGATAGGCTCTTGGAGTTAAAACGGACATTAGCATTTAGAGATAAAGTGTCCTTTAACCTTCACTGAATTTTTGTGGCATGATCTGGCCCTGCAGGCACATTTTAAATAACCGACGTCCATCAGAATCTTAATTAATCCAGAAACTCTTATCAACATCAAATGTGAGAGAGTCAAAGAAGTATAATGCACACATATGCAGCCTAAGCTAATGTTTAAGGTCCTTTATGTAATTTTTAAATTAATTTATGTTTTTATCTTGTCTGATAATTTGGAGTCACAGGGAGGCTGCTGAAGCCTCTCCCAGCATCACATGGGTGAAGGCAGGTTGATCCCTGCCGATCATCAGTTTAAAATTATTAAATGAAATGGAGTTTGTAACTATGTTAGTCCCATTTAATAGGGATGTTTTTGGAAAATAAGGTAAACCCCGCAAAGCTATCGGATTTGTAAAATGTATTCACCAATTGATGGAACAGATTAGGTAAATAATAGTTAATTAACTACCGTTCTAAATCCCCCCAAATATTGTCCTAAAGATGATGCCTATGTAGAAGGGCTCTTTTTACTTTGTTTTCATTTGCAGATTATTCACTTTTCTTTTTGTCTTCAGCCCCCTACACCTGATACTTTTCCTTGCCACTCCCATCTCATCAGTTTACTCCACTCACCTGCCCTCATTTGCGCACCTGTAGCTCATCCAATGCAAACAACCCACCATATATGTGATTACAAAGCTCCAACAGGTCCAGCTTCAGTACCAGTTACCAGGGGAAAATGTTGTTGGAATGATATGTACGATTCAGATTTTGTATGTTATTTAGCAATTAGAAGCATGAGTGTTGTTGGGATGATATGTACATCCCAGCAACAATCAATGATTGGATCACTGACTGAGTAGAAATCAAAACGTTTAGATACTTCTGAGTGCTGGAGATAGAGTGTGGGGAGAAAGATTGTGTGGGGGTATCGACCAATGGCCTGTATAGGTCCAGTAGACAACACACTTGCATATATACTCTTCCAATCAATGGCAGGGACTCAGGAAGATGGTAGGTGTATGGACCCACAGTCAGACTAACAAAAACAATCAGGGAACAGGTTGGTGAGGTGGAATTTGCAAGAGTTTTGAATGATGGCAATCTGTTGCTTGGCTGCTCCTCGGAAGAACAGGTTGTAAAAACTCAGTGGCTGAAAGGTGTGGTGGCAAACGTGGTGAGAGTGAGATAGGGAAGTACAGGAGTGCTTTCTGGGATCCCGTTGACAATGGATCTGAAGGAGTTTGCAGAAAATCTAAAGGATGATCCTCTGGATGGGAAATGGACCCACGAACCGTGGAGCCAACTTCCGGGACTCCACGCGGAGTGGCAGGTCCCGCATGGAGAGCCAGACCCGCTGACCCACCCTGTACCTGGGGGCCGGCATACAGTGCCGATTGGCCGCCATCTCGTCCCGGGTGACTGCCCAAAGGAGGTTGGACCAAGCCTGGCCCCAAGTTCTTCTGCAGCGGCGGACAAAGGCTGCCGCTGAGGGGCAGGACACTTCGGCCCCCAGTGCCAGAAACAGGGGGGGTTGGTACCCATATACGACCTGGAACAGGGACATCCCAGTCGCCGAGCAGATCAGGGAGTTGTGGGCGTATTCCACCCAGCCCAAAAAGGATGCCCACGTGGTCGGATCCCGCGCCGCCATGCACCGAAGGCTCGTCTCCAGGTCCTGGTTGGCACGCTCCGTCTGCCCATTGGTCTGCGGGTGGAACCCTGAGGAAAGGCTGGCGGTGGCTCCCACAGACTGACAGAACTCCCGCCAGAACACAGAAGCGAACTGCGGACCCCTGTCTGGCATGATGCTCTCAGGCAAGCCGTGGAGCCAAAAAGGCGTGTTGGACCACCAACTGAGCCGTCTCCTTTGCCGAAGGCAGCTTGGGCAGGGGGATGAAATGTGCCATTTTACTAAGCCTGTCCACTATGGTCAGGATTACTGAGTTCCCAGCAGACTGGGGCAGCCCGGCGACAAAGTCAAGGGAGATGTGGGACCAGGGTCGGCGCGGCACCGGCAGAGGTCGCAGGAGTCCGGCTGGTGCCCGGTGTGGGTTCTTGCGTTGACATACTCCCGGACATCCTGCTCCATGGCCTTCCACCAGAACCTCTGCTTCAGGAACCCCATCTTGCAGCGTGCTCCCGGGTGACAGGCCAGTCGCGACGCATGAGCCCACTCCAGGACCTCTGCCCTGACTGGGGCAGGCACAAAGAGACGGTTGCTGGGGCAAGCGCTCGGTCCTGGCTGGCTGGCCGTCGCCTCCCGGACCCTCTTCTCGATTCCCCAGGAGATGGCTGCCGGGGTCCTTTCTAAGCCCTCGTCCTCCTTCCCGGCGAACTGTCGGGAGAGGGTGTCCGCCTTTGTGTTTCGCGACCCTGGACGATAGGTGAGGGCGAAATTAAACCTTGTGAAAAAGAGCACCCACCTTGCCTGCCGGGAGTTCAGTCTCTTTGCTGTCCGGATGTAGTCCAGGTTCCAGTGGTCGGTCCAAGGAAGTGGACGGTCCAAGGAAGGGCAGTTCTGTCCCCTCCAGCCAGTGCCGCCATTCCTCCAGGGCCATCTTGACCAGCAGCAGCTCCCAGTTCCCTACATCGTAATTCCTCTCTGCCAGTGTCAACTGGCGAGAGAAGAACTCACAGGGGTGCAGCCTCTGCTCTGCCTGGACCCTCTGTGACTGCACGGCCCCGACGCCAATGTTCGAAGCTTCCACCTCGACTGCGAACTGTCGGCTGGGGTCCAGCAGCTGCAGGATCAGGGCCATGGAGAAGCTGAGTGAAGCATCGCTTCACCCAGTCCCTGACTGCCGAGACCTTCCCCGGGTCCATCTGTATGCTCCCCGGGGCGATGACAAACCCGAGGAACGATACCGTGGATATGTGGAACAGGCACT
Source organism: Lagocephalus sceleratus (assembly GCA_911728415.1). Lineage (NCBI taxonomy): Eukaryota > Metazoa > Chordata > Actinopteri > Tetraodontiformes > Tetraodontidae > Lagocephalus > Lagocephalus sceleratus. Next base: position 4,558,402 of record CAJVRN010000022.1, read on the forward strand.
TCATGAAGAGCTGGTTCTCCAGCAGTCGTTGTAGAACTGCCTGTACGTGCTGCACATGCTCCTCGAGCCCCCTGGAAAATATCAAGATGTCATCCAGGTAGACAAACACAAACTGGTCCAGCATGTCCCAAAGGACGTCATTCACCAGGATCTGGAATACAGCTGGCGCATTGGTCAGCCCAAACGGCGTAGCCCCAATACAGACCTCCTCCCCTGGCGGAGCGCCAGCAGCCGATGTGTGGCAGAGGGCCCGGAATTCCCCGGGCCGAACACCTTGCGGAACTCGGCTGAGAAGGCAGAAAACCTGGAGCAGGCCTCTGTCTGGCGCTCCCACTCGGCCGTTCCCCAGAGGCGCGCCCGCCCGGTGGGATGGGTGATGATGAACGGTACTTTGGCGGCCTCCGTGGCGAACGTGCAGGGTTGCAGGGAAAACAACAGGGACAAAGGCGTTGCAGGTCTCAGGATTGCCTTCATACTGCTCGGTTCCCCCACCCGAGGTTCGGGACCCAGATGCGGGGGCGCAGGGATCGACTTTGGTGGGCAAGAAGCGGAGGACACCGATCGCCCACCGAGCTGGCCAACGAGAGTTGCGAACGCCAGCTCATTCGCATCCGTGGCGCGCCTCACGTCTGCAAAAACTGCCGCCACAGCCTCCTCATGCCGGTCCAGACTGGAGACAGGTGGTCCGCTGGGTTCATTTCTGGCCAGATTGTACTGTCACAGATCAGGCGAGAACCCACGAGCGAGACCAGAGTTCGGTTTTCCACTGCTTTATTTTTACAGCGACACAGGTGGGCAGAGCTGGACCTGCTGGGAAGCGGGAACCGGGCGAGTTGGGGACGGAAGGCAGTTGGGTTTACTGGGGAGCAAGCAGGGTCGGATCGTCAGGGACAGGCAGGATCAGGGACAGGCAGGCAGGCGGCAGAATCTCCAGAACAGAGCACAGACAGAGTTACTGGGGAACAGAAGCAAACGGTAGGTCAGGGACAGGCAGGGTCGACAACAGGCAGGTAAACAGACAGGACATCGCGGGAAAGTCATGCATAATGCAGCAGACAATCTGGCAGGGGCGAAACGTTCGGCCACTATACAAATAGGCCACCTAATTGGCCTGATCTGTCACAGGTGCGCAGTGCCGGGGCGGATCCGAGGGTGGGACTGCTCGCAGCTGTGACAGTGGCGTACTGCTGTTCTCTTGCTAGATCCAGGTTATAGCAGCCCTTGGGAATGACGATCAACTAATGCTCAAGGTCTTTATTTTTCTTTAACTCTTTACAGCACCGTGAAACTGTTTCAAAGACATACGTACAAATAAACATTTGATATATACATTTTCACAGTGCATCAGAATATTGGACCTGAGGTCTTCTTCCTGCAAGTAAGTAAGTGCTAACCACAACCGCCGTGCCACCCAAGCCCAGGTCAATTTATACAAAAAAAAAATCAATAATAAATAAAAAATTAAAGAACTAGAAAGCACTCCGGAGAGCCTAGACCTCTGCCAAGTGCAGCAATTCCTGGCATATTGTGATTTCCACCATAAATATTAGCCCCACATATACTTTGACTACATATTTAGTCCTTGACCATAAAAACATACCTTTAGTCACTGGAATCATAAATCGTATTTTCTGTAATGGCAGTTTTCTTCTGATCTTGCTCCATATGCCATGATCCGTTGACATACTACAGATGTGAAATTAACTCAGCTACATGACGGCGCTTGTTAGAAATTTATACCTCTAATATAAAAGGCACAGTAGACCAAAATATAAGGGCACCCCCATTTTCTATATAAATTGCATTAAAATCCGTCTTCTGGATCAGATCCATCTCAGCCTTTGGAATATGATAGAGGATCCCATTGTCCATCCTTGAGTCAAATTTCATGGGGTTTGGTCAATAATTAAAAGAGATATTGAGAAACAAAATATTTGGCCCTAATGACCACAATGTTAATGAAAATTTCAACGATTCCTGGCATATTGTGATTTCCACCGTAAATATTAGTCCCACATATACTTAATTTTTGGCCCCATTTACCACATTGTTAACGAAAATTTCAAAATGAAAATGAAATCACAATATGCCAAATGAAATCAGTTCTTCCTTTTCACATTTCCAACAAATCCTGAAAATTTCATCAAAATCGGTCCATCGCTCTGCCCCTAAACTTTGGAACTCTCTCCCACCAGACATACGCAACATCGTCTCTCTACCCCAGTTCAAATCCAGTCTCAAAACCCACCTGTTCAAATCTACATTCTCCCTTTGATTTTATTGTTGTTTTTTTTAATTGTCTGCTGCTTTTATTTATTTTCAGTGTGTTATTTATTCTTGTTGTAAAGTGTCCTTGGGTGCTCTGAAAGGCGCTGTTAAATTAAATGTATTATTATTATTATTATTATTATTATAACTTTTTGAGTTATGTTGCTAACAGACAGACAAACACCGGCAAAAACATAACCTCCTTGGCGGAGGTAATTTACACATGTTGATCAGCTGATCCACTGATCACCCTGATCAAGACTACCTGGGTTGAGTATGGCAGAGATATAAGCTCAGATCTCCAGATTCTCGGCCATGTCTGCGATTGTGTCTGATTATTATATTTCAGATGATTAGATGTTTTCTTTAACTGTAAATTTGTTATATCTATGTCATGTGTTTCTCCATTTGTCATCTCGTTGTGGTTATGATAATCATACTTTTAGACATAGTTTTTCAGCTGAATGTTTTGAAAGGTTTTTTTTTTTAACTTTATAACATCAGAATCACTCTGGAAAGTCAGCATGTCCTACAATAGACACTAGTGCTGGTCACAGGCCCTACACCTCCCAAAGCTGATGGAGTGATGTAGTACCCCTTCTGGACACTGAGCCCATCGTTGTGTGTGACACTAATGAGTCTGCAGAAGATATTCCGATGCCATGAACCCTTCACACACCCATACAGCTTGATTTATTTGTTCATATTATGTGGTATGTAGGTAATGTGACTTGCAGAAGGTGACCTCATGATTTTTTTCATACATTATATGGAGTTTTGATGAATAAAAATGAAATGAACTGATGTCACCACATCCCCTTCTGATGAAGAACAATATTGAACTTTTTGCCATTTGGAGTGCAGTGTGCACTGCTCTGCACTTTTTCTTTTAAATGCCACACTGTGAGTATATTGGGCTCAAAAAGAGAGGGTTGTTCTTTCTCAGGTCACTGTTTTTCAGGACTGCCTGTGGAGGTTTTAAGTTAAATTTAAGGATGAAATCTCCCTTAAGTCACCTTCAGCAGCGAGGCTCGGTGACATTAAGAAAAGCCTTACCAACATGCTTCTAGGATCTGGATAAGATAGTCAAAGAATCAGGAAATAGACATCTGCCATCATCACCTGGTTTCTTAAACACATTGGCTTGGCAGGAAAGGAAAAATCACTACAATTCAACCATAAGACCAGACAGAATGCTTTCATTAATTCACTTAGTTGAATAATAGCAACTGGACTGGTTGAGTTTCAAGATGTTTTGCTTCTTATCCAAGAGGCTTCATCAGTTCTAACCGACTGTTGAGTCATTCTTAAAGAGTTTTAGTCAACTGATTGTCTGTGACTCCGCCCCTCATTATGCGGGTCGTAGAAACTCCCCTGGACATAATGGGGTTCGTTAGCCAGGTGTGAATGGCCTTTTCAGACAAAGTCATTATTATTGGAGACTTTAACATCCATATAGACATTGTAAATGACAGCTTTAGAAATGGCTTCATTTCATTACTTGAGTCAGTTGGTTTCCTCCAGCAGATAAACCAACCAACTCATGCCTTCAACCACACCCTAGATCAAGTTCTGACTTATGGTGTTGAGGTAGAACATGTGTCAGTGTTCCCTCAGAACCCACTTGTTCGCTGCTCGTGAAGCCGTCCAGGAGTCCTTAGGGTTCAGTCCGGCACAGCTAGTCTTCGGTCACACCCCAGGCTTTGCACGAACGCCTCCTATCCACCAACACTACCCCATCACGCAACGTGCTAGACTATGTTAGCAAGTTCCGTGAACGTCTCCACCGTGCCGGTGCCCTCACTAAACAGACTCTCTCCGCCACCGAAGGGATGATGAAACGTCACTACGACCGCTCCGTGGTCCCTCGTCGTTTTCAGATTGCCGATAAAGTACTGGTTCTCCTTCCTGTACCCGTTTCCACTCTCTCCGCTAGGTTCGCTGGTCCCTACGAGGTGCGGGACCGTCTCAGAAAAACAGACTATCTCATCCGAACCCCCGACCGGAAGCGCAAGTCTCACGTGTGTCACATTAACATGCTGAAGATGTACCACGCCCTCGATGCTCATGTGAACGCACCGCCGGTGGCCCCCACAACTCTTGCTACTCCGCGGTGACAGTCACCCCATCTCCCCCCCTTCCCTCTGGATGACGATTTAAAAGTTAGTCTCCCCAAACAAACCGCTCGATTAGCCAACTCTGCAACTGCAGCACCTCTCCACAGAGCAGCAGCAAGATGTACTCGGGTTAGTCAACCATTTCCTGTGTCTCTTCAAGATGTCCCGACGCGCACCATCATACTCCAACATGACATTCTTGTAAGCCACACCAAGCCCATTAAACAGCATGCGTACCGCGTTAATCCTGTCAAGCATGCGCAAATGAGACAAGAGACAGATTACTTGCGGGAGCATGGCTTCGCGCGGCGCAGCTCAAGCCCTTGGAGTTCCCCCTGCTTGTTAGAGACCAAGTTTGGCGGAACGCCAAGGTTCGTCACCGACTACCGCAAGGTGAATGCCGTCACCGTTATGGATTCATACCCCCTGCCTCGCATGGAGGATTGTGTCTACAATTTAAACACTGCGAAATATGTAACACAACTCAATTTATTGAAAGGTTACTGGCAAGTCCTGTTGACGGAACGCGCCTCCCACATCTCCGCCTTCGTAACTCCCGACTGCTTCCTGGAGTATACTGTCATGCCTTTTGCCATGTGTAACACCCCAGCAACCTTCCAGCATCTGGTCGACACGGTACTTGCGGGGTTGGATAACTGCAATGCGTACCTAGACGACTTGATCGTCTATGGCACCACCTGGAAAAAGCACATTGACACCCTTGAACAGGTTTTCGTCCGTTTGGCTTGTGCGTCGCTCAGGCTTAATCTTGCCAAATGCGACTTCGGACAGGCTTCGGTAACCTACCTCGGAAGACAAGTGGGGGTGGACAGTTGTAGCCGGTAGAAGCCAAAATACAGGTGATCTCCAACTTCGCCGTCCCTGCGACAAGGAAAGCTCTCCGCAGTTTCCTGGGGATGGCGGGTTATTACAGCAGTTTCTGCCGAAACTTTTCCACCATCGTGCAACCCCTCACCAGGTTATTAAGCCCGAAGTCCGCCTACGAATGGTCACGTGAGTGTCAGAATGCGTTCGACAGTACCAAAACCCTTCTCTGTCCTTGCTGCTCCGAATCTGACTTGTCCGTTCAAATTAGAGATCGACACCAGTGTCGTTGGAGCTGGTGCCGTATTGCTTCAAGAGGATTGCGACGGAGTGAACCATCCCATCTGCTATTTCTCCCAGAAGTTTAACAAGTACCAGCTAAACTATAGCACTATCAAAAAGGAGACCCTCACCTTACTACTCACGCTTCAACACTTTGAAGTTTATGTAGGATCCAGCACTCTCCCCGTTATCGTTTTTACGGACCATAACCCGCTCGTCTTTTTGTCCCGGATGTACAATCAAAATCAGCACCTCATGTGGTGGGCGTTAATCATGCAGGAATACAATCTGCAGATCAGACATAAGCACGGTTGTGAGAATGTGATCGCTGATGCGTTGTCTTGGGCAGGTGAATGTAACTGTAGTTCTGTGTTTGCCTATTGTTTTGTTTCATTGGTTCGTTGTGTTGGTTTAATTGTTTCTGATAACCGGTTTGTGTTTTAAGGCGTGGGGTGTTACGGCCACCGGGACATTTCATTCCCCCTGCCCCCGGTTGATCATGCAATGTGTCACTTCAGGTGTTGGTGCTCCGCTGGCTGTCCTGTCAGTTCCTGATTGGAGGACTCTGTCCCTTCCCGCCCTTGGACCACACCTCCTAGTCAGCCAATCAGGAGCTGACGATTCCAGGACAGCCGGTATTTATGGCGTCTTACTCCCGGCGTTCGGGAGCACTTTGGCCAGTACGCCTTGATTCGGTGCACCAACTCGTTTTTCCACTCGACAACGCTCATTAGTTATTATTCTCTATGTTAGTCCCCGTCGTATTTAGAAGTGCGGTTATAGATTATTTCTTGTGCCAAAGATTCAGGAGCAAAGTTTTTCTTTCCCGTTTTGTTTCTTAGGTAGCTCTCCCTTTGTTTTGGAGAGTCTCTTTTCGTTATAGTTATTCGCTTATAGCACTGTGTTGCTCACTTTTGGTTGTAGTTTTGCCTCGTGTTTTTGTTTAGGACAATAAAGCCTATTTTAACTTTTACACCACTTGATCTCCTGAGGGTTTTTTTTCTTATGCTTATGGCCTCCCCTTTTCCCATCCTGAGCCGGTCATAACACCACTCCTGTCAGGTCGTTCATTGATCACTTTTATAATTAAGGATTCTTCTATGCTCAGAGCACAGTCTTATTATAGCAGATGTCTTTCAGATAATGCTGTAGCTAAATTTAAGGAAGCAATCCCCGTGTTAATCCCAGGACCACCGTGTGTTTCCATGTGCGAAGAATAGAAACAAAGTGGCATTCCTGTAAAATGAATAGCTATCATGAAGCCTGGAAAGACTATCTAGTAGTTTACAAAAAGGCCCTCCATAAGGCTAGAACAGCTTATTTTTCTTCTTTAATTGAAGAAAACAAGAATAACCCCAGGTTTCTTTTCAGCACTGCGGCCAAACTAACCAAGAGTCACAGTGTTTTAGACCCACGTATCCCTTCTTCCCTTAGCGGTGAAGATTTCATGAGCTTCTTCACTGATAATGTTCTAGCTATCAGAGAAAAAGCTAACCAGGCCATCCCTACAACTGGACCATCACCAGATGTGCTGACTGTGGGAACATACAGGGTCTCCAACGAGCCCTTAAACTCCTTCAGCCCTATATATTTCTCTGAGGCGTCTTTGCTAATTCAGAAATCCAAGCCCACCACGTGTCTTTTAGATCCCATCCCAACACACCTGTTGAAGGATGTTTTACCATTGATAGGCAGTCCTATCCTGGACCAGATCAATTCTTCCTTAGTAACAGGTTATGTACCCCGGTCCTACAAGGTGGCAGTGATTAAGCCGTTGCTTAAAAAACCATCACTGGATCCTGATGTATTAGCAACTTATAGGCCGATATCCAACCTTCCTTTTATTTCTAAAATTCTTGAGAAGGTGGTGGTGACTCAGTTACTGGAGCACCTGCAGAGGAACAGTCTGTGTGAGATGTTTCAGTCAGGCTTCAGAGCTTACCACAGCACAGAAACAGCACTTCTTAAAGTTACCAATGATCTTCTTATAGCTTCGGATCATGGACTGGTCTCTATGCTGGTTATGCTGGACCTCAGTGCTGCTTTTGATACAGTTGATCACAGCATCCTGTTACAGAGACTGGAACACTTGGTTGGGATTAAAGGGACAGCACTAGACTGGTTTAGATCATATTTATCTGATAGATACCAGTTTGCTCTTGTCCATGGTGTTCCCTCTTCATACAGTAGGGTTAGCCACGGAGTCCCTCAAGGTTCTGTGCTTGGACCAATCCTCTTCACCCTGTACATGCTTCCCTTAGGAAACATTATTCGGCAGCATGGGATACATTTTCATTGTTATGCTGATGACACACAGCTTTACTTATCCATGAAACCAGAAGAGACAGAGAAGTTAGTGAAGCTCCAAACCTGTCTTACGGACATAAAGTCCTGGATGTCTTCAAATTTCCTTCTCCTCAACCCAGGAAAAACTGAAGTCATGGTGTTTGGTCCTAAACCTCTCAGGGATAGGTTAGATCACATTATCACTCTAGATGGTATCTCCTTAGAAACTAGTCTGTCTGTGAGGAATCTAGGAGTAACTTTTGATCAGAACCTCTCCTTTAACTCACACATAAAATTCGTCTGTAGAAGTGCCTTTCTTCACCTGAGGAACATCAGAAAGATCAGGAAGATATTATTGCAGCATGATGCTGAAAAGTTAATTCATGCTTTTGTTACTTCCAGGCTGGACTATTGTAATTCTTTACTATTAGGGTGCCCAAACAACTCTTTAAGAAGTCTTCAGCTGATCCAGAACGCTGTAGCCAGAGTTCTGACAGGTATTGACAAAAGAGATCACATAACCCCTGTACTGGCGTCTCTTCATTGGCTGCCCGTTAAATTCAGAATCATTTTTAAAACCCTCCTCTTGACCTACAAGGTCCTCAGAGGCCTAGCTCCATCCTACCTGGAGGAGCTAGTGATACCATATCAGCCCAATAGACCGCTCCGCTCTCAGAACACTGGTCTACTTGTGGTTCCCAGAGTCTTTGGGAGTAGATTGGGGGTCCGAGCATTTAGCTACCAGGCCCCCCTGCTATGGAACCAGCTCCCTGTCCTGGTACGGGAGGCTGACTCCATCGCTACTTTCAAGACCAGACTTAAAACCTACCTCTTTGAAAAAGCTTATTGTTATTAATTCCGTAGTTCCAGTTACTATCATAGACAGACTAATGATCATACTTAGGGGGTCGACTAATCGTTAGGTTAAAATACTAGTTATGCTGCTATAGGCCAAGGCTGCCGGGGTCCAGAAACATGATCACCTGACAGGCCTCTGCCACCACACTGGTGATGGTTTCCTCTCCTCTCCTCTCTTTCCTCCTCCTCATTAAGCAGACTAGTTATGCAGATTCCTGTGTAGTTTTTCTGCCCCCCCCTCTATTTATTTACAGGTATCGCCGCCTTCGGAGCTGCATGACAACATCTGGCCCGCCGACCTGTTGTATATTGTATTTTTGTATCTCTGTGTGTGTTTCTGTGTTCTGTGCCTCTCCTCTTCTCTCGTCTCCCTCTTCTTCCTCTCCTCTCCTCTCCTCTCTCTCTACCCAGCCGGCCATCAGCAGGAAGGTCCCCCTACATGAGCCTGGTCCTGCTCAAGGTTTCTTCCTGTTAAAGGGGAGTTTTTCCTTGCCACTGTTGGTTGTCTGGGGTTAGGCCCTGGGATTCTGTAAAGCGCCTTGAAACAATTTTGATTGTATAAGACGCTATAGAAATAAAGATTGATTGATAAAGATTGATTGAACTCGGTCACCTACAACATTTTCAAACATTTAGCCACCATTTTAGTGCCATTGTTGGGGAAAACCACACACCACATCCACAACTCACAGGACTTCACCAACAAGGTCAGGGATGCAATGTTGGAGCTAGATGACACACTGGTATCATATGATGTCACATCTCTTTTCACATGCATCCCCACTACAGAAGCAGTTCAAACCGTAAGGGAACGTCTTCTAAAGGACCATGCACTAGTTGACAGGACCAACCTCACCCAGGACCACATCTACGCCCTACTGGACCTCTGCCTGTCCACCACCTATTTCCAGTTTCAGGGAAGTTTCTACAGACAGAAACATGGCTGTGCCATGGGCTCACTGGTGTTGCCCATAGTAGCCAATCTATACATGGAAGAAATGGAGAACAGGGCCTTGGTTTCCTTCATAGGAACCAGCCCCAGCCACAGAAACTGGAAGTAGAAGCCTTCACCAAACATATCAACTCCAGAGACAGCAACATTAAATTCACCCGTGAAGATGTCAAGGACTCAAGTTTGGCCTTCTTGGATTGTGCAGTGCACATTGAAGGAGAAGGAAGCCTGGACATCAAGGTTTACAGGAAACCCACCCACACAGATCTGTACCTCCTTTTCGACTCCCACCACCCACTAGAACACAAACTAGGGGTGATCAGGACATTGAACCACCGAGCTCAGAACGTACCCACCAGAATGGAGGGAAAGGTGGAAGAACACAAGCACATCAAGACGGCCCTCAACACATGTGGTTACCCTGGTTGGTCCTTTGTCAAATCCTCTAGGAAACCCAGAGGAGAAAGATAAGAACCAACCAATAGAAGAAACAACATTGTCATCTCATATGTTTCAGGGCTTTCCGAAAAGTTCAGGAGGATTTTCAACAAACATAACATCCCGGTGCACTTTAAACCCACCAACACCCTGAGACAGAGGCTTGTCCATCCAAAGGACAAACCCCACATCACAAACAGAGCAACGTAGCGTATGCAGTCCATTGCAGTGAAGAATGCCCAGACCTGTACATTGGGGAGACCAAACAACCGCTTCACAAGTGCATGAAGAGCTCAACATAGAAGAGCCAACTCCTCAAGTCAGGACTCAGCAGTACACCTTCATCTGAAGGACAAAGGACACTCTTTTGAGGATGTAGTATCTGAAGTGCCTGTATCAGTTTTTTGCAGGCCTCGGCGGCTGCACCATTGTTTTAACATATGCAACGCATTCCTATTCCATATAAAGACAAGTCACCAGTTAGTCTCTGCAGCCTGTGTATATGTTCTCTGTAAACTTTGACCTCTGTAGACCTTAACTCGTGTCTCAGCCATCCTGGCACCATATGTTGCAGCTGCGTCCTGATTCCTATGTTCACATGTGAACCTGGAACCATCTTTATATACATCATGTCTCTTGTGTTTTTCTGTGCCCATGTTTTAATGCCCCGATGGGAAGATCCAACGGAGTCCAGGGGTCCACAGGTTCCTGGGCTCCTTCTAAAAACAATGCTGTACTATATATCTTCTGGTTGGTTGTAGTGGGCTATGAGCTCATCAGGAGGGGAAGTGTTTACTTTACCATATATAAGGGATTACCAAAAGTTAGCACTTTGGAGGAGATCTTAACCACCAGGACCAAGAAAGCCTCCCTCGGACAAGCTGCAGCGTCCGATTGATACCTGACTGTTCTCTCTAATAAATATCTTATATCCAAGATGGTGTCCACAAAGATTCCTTTCATCTCAGCACCTCTCGACCACCAGAAGAAGAAAATTTACCACAGGTGGTTGGAGAGAGGAGTAAAAGAAGTCAAGCTGGAAAGACCATCATCAAACAGAGGTGGGGGTCTGATACATCACCTCTCACCTGTTTACAACACAGTCACACAACACAGAAAAACATCCCAAGGAGGAGAAGAGGCCATTCACACCTGGCTAACGAACCCCGTTTTGTGTAGTTTCTACGACCCGCATAATGAGGGTCATCAACAATCAGGTGACTGAAACCCCAAAGGTGTGAACGACTCCTGGAGAATACAAGTATCTGGAACTCCCAACAGTTTATTACAACTGATGAAGCCTCTTGGATGAGAGAAGAAACATGTTCGTGAAACTCAACCAAACCAGTTGCTATGATTCAACTGACAGAAAAATCAATCAATCAATCAATCTTTATTTATATAGTGTCTTATACAATCAAAATTGTTTCAAGGCACTTTACAGAATCCCAGGGCCTAACCCCAGACAACCAACAGTGGCAAGGAAAAACTCCCCTTTAACAGGAAGAAACCTTGAGCAGGACTAGGCTCATGTAGGGGGACCCTCCTGCTGATGGCCGGCTGGGTAAAGAGAGAGGAGAGGAGAGGAGACGAGAGGAGAGGAGAGGAGAAGAAGGAGAAGGAGGGAGAGGAGGAGAGGAGAGGGAGAGGAGAAGAAGAAGGAGAAGAAGAAGGAGAAGGAGAGGAAAGGAGAGGAGAAGAGAGGGACAGGAGAGGCACTGAGCACAGAAACACATACAAAATACACTATACAACGGGTCAGCGGGCCAGAAGTCATCATGCAGCTCCGAAGGTGGCGATACCTGTAAGTAAATAGGGATGGGGGGGGCAGAAAACTATATGGGAATCAGCATAACTAGTCTGCTTGATGAGGAGGAGGAGAGGAGAGGAAACCATGACCCAGTGGGGTGACAGAGGCCTGTCAGGTGATCATGTTTCTGGACCCCGGCAGCCTTGGCCTATAGCAGCATAGCTAAGATGTGACCTAACGATTAGATGACCCCCTAAGTATGATAATTTGTCTGTCTATGATAGTAACTGGAACTACAGAATTAGCTACAATAAGCTTTTTCAAAGAGGTAAGTTTTAAGTCTCATCTTAAAAGTAGCGATGGAGTCAGCTTCCCGTACCTGGACAGGGAGCTGGTTCCCATAGCAGGGGGGCCTGGTAGCTAAATGCTTGGCCCCCTAATCTACTCCTAAAGACTCTAAACAAAATTAATCCTTAAAAATACAACCTGTCTAACAATTGTGCACAGTGTTCACAGCTAACACCATATCTCTTCACCATGCTCCTTCTGCTCTTAACCTCAAAGGGTCCAAAGCAATCAAATCTCACGAGTGAGTAATGAGTAATATGGTGGTTCATCTGGGATAATTATTTCATTCACGCAGCTACAGGCGATGCACCTTCACAAGACACTCCCGATGGCTGAACCCTCCCCAACTATCCAGTACCTCTCTCTCAGCTTAGATAGCATATGGTTACAGCTGCTATGTTCTACTTCCTGATGTATGTGTTTCAGTAAAAGCTTTAAGATCCTTTGCCAAGATTATTCGATGTTTTCATTCCAAAAGCATTGATACTTTACTTAGCTGACCACCAACTCTCATGATTCCATCTTGCAGATATGGACAGTTTATACAGGTGACTGGATTTCTTAATAGGCTGCTCTTTCCTCAGGCTGGCTAATTCTTCAGGATGTCATTTCCCCTGGCAGAACTTGATGAGAGCAAGCTCAGCCTGGTCCAATTCTTTCACTGTGAAACATCTCTGTACCACTCTCCTCTTAAAATCTTTCATCTGCTGGGTCTCACAAATCAGCAAAGTTCCAGGGGATGCCTGTTGTTCTTTGGTGATGTCAGACTGTGAAAACGTCAGATGTAACTGTTCTCTCTTCTTCACACAGGACATGAGCAAGTTTTTAGTCGCCAAGAGCCATGCCACTGCTTTCCCCACATTTGTTGCAACTCTTTCCTCCAGAGCAGATTGAGCTAGCCACAGCTACGCAGCAACAAGTCACGCAGCTAGCCACAGTTGCAACAACAAGCTTCATCTTGGGGATTGAGACTCATTTTAAAGGTGCTACTTCCAGTGCTTCCATTGTTATTGAACAGGGGTCACCATCTTTTAATACTCAAATTTAATACTCCATTTTGATCTGGTTTCCACGGACAAGACAAAAAAAAAGACTTTTATACACTTTTCTCACAGGATTTAACATTTTTTCACAGTTAAACACTTTCAAAGTTCAAACTTCTTCCTCTGCCTTTTGGGTGCGACCGCAGGTGCCTTTTCCCCTGCAGTTCGCCAATCTGGATTCAGAGCACAATGCACTGTAAAAAAAAAATCCGTGAAGCAGCGAAGCTGCGAAAAGTGAACCGTGTTATAGCGAGGGTTCACTGTATATATATATATATTTATTTAGGTGTCGGGAATGGCATTCTATGTTTCAAATATGCGTTTGTCTGGTCTTGGAAGGTTCTCAATATCATTCCATTTGTGATTTCTTGTGATTCAAGAGCCCTTCTGATGGGAAACATCTTCAAGATCATCTCTCAGGCATTTAAACTTACCCATATATCTCTGTTGGCTATGTCAGTCAGCTCCAGCTCAAGATCAGGTTGACTTACACCTGCAAATGCAGTCACATTTAACAGGGATGGGTCAATGGTCAAGGGAGTGACTGGGAAGGACAAGTTGGCTTTTTCCTTTCTGTACTCAAGGAATTGTTTCCCAAGCGATGCTTGTATTGTGGGGATTGCAGACTGCAAATACTCTGAATTCATCATCTTGTGAGCTTGTTTGAACTTCTTTAAGGAGGGGAAGTGAGAGAGTGTTCCTCTCTTGAGATCCACACTGTAAACTCTGTGGCCAGAGAGGGACATTGGCAAATCAAATCAAATCAAATCAATCTTTATTTATATAGGGTCTTATACAATCAAAATTGTTTCAAGGCGCTTTCCAGAATCCCAGGGCCTAACCCCAGACAAGCAACAGTGGCAAGGAAAAACTCCCCTTTAACAGGAAGAAACCTTGAGCGGGACCAGGCTCATGTAGAGGGACCCTCCTGCTGATGGCCGGCTGGGTAGAGAGGGAGGAGGAGAGGGAAGAGGAGAGGCACAGAGCATAGAAATACATAAAGAAATACATTATATTGAATAAGCAGCTGGTTGAGTGGGTCAGCGGGGTCAGATGTCATCATGCAGCTCCGAAGGTGGCGATACCTGTAAATAAATAAATAGAGGAGGGGGGGCAGAAAAACTACACAGGAATCTGCATAACTAGTCTGCTTGATGAGGAGGAGGAAAGGAGAGGAGAGGAGAGGAAACCGGAGACGAGAGGAGTGGCACACATACTGTCTGACTGCAAAACATCTTTAACTAAAGGGTGGTACAAGCGGCTCCATGATAAAGTCCTTCTATCTCTTGCTGACATACTGGAGAGGGGGAAATGCAAGAAGAGGTCAGATAATGCCACCCTAAAGAAGGAAACAAGTCCAATTCAAGTAAACCACCAAAACCAAATAGGTTAGGATAGGATAGTACTTTATTTGTTAGGGTCTGGCCTTCCCCATAGGGGGCGCCGACCTGTCCTGGGAGCTGTGGGAGCCCGCACACCTGCACTGCATCTCGTCATCACGGGCCCTTCTTAAGGCCCGTGGCCGACAGCGGAAGCTGTCGGGTTGTTCTCTCTTCTGCCTCCCATTTCGAATCCTGTTTCCCGCCTGCCCTGGACTCTCCGACTCAGCCTGTCTCCCAGTAAACCCGACTGACTCCTGTATGCCCAGATCCCCCGCTGGTCGTTCGTCGACGCACCCTTGTGTTTGGACATTCGCCCCGCTTCTCCGTTCCCCGGACATTCCGGTTGTGGTGATGTATTGTCTTTTTGGTTGTTTTTTCCCCCATTCTTGGGTGATTTTGTGTTGGACTTTAGAACCCGTTTTCCCTCCTGTGCCGGAGCACTTTGTGTTTGGATTTTTGAGAATAAACTTGTGTTGTTCCCTCGTTACCCCTGTGCCTGCGTTTGGGTCCTTGTTCAGAATCGTGACAGAACGACCCGACCCGAAATGGACCCAGCAGGCGCGCAGTGGATTCTGGCGGAGCAGGAGGCCGCCATCCAGCACAACGAACAATCCCTCCTGGTTCATCACCAGAGTCTGCTCGTGCTCGCACGCAGCGTTGATGCCCTCGTGCAGCGCCTCAGCCAGGCGACTGGGAGGCGCCCGCGCGGGCGAGCATCTACGTGTGCAACCCAGAACCCTTTGACGGTGACCTACAAGGCCCGCATTTTCTCCTGGCTCCCGTCACCCCTGAATTGAAAGATGATTCAGCCAATGGCGGTGGCAAGATGTCAATGGTGAGTGAGCGTTCAAGGTTTCTCCTGTAGGCATTGGAGCACACCAGCCACACCGGGCCATTCCCAAGCCCTGGACCAATGGGACCCTTCCCACTCCTGTTCAGCAGCAGCACAACCTCCTCAACAACCGCCGGATTTGCAGTGTTTAACAAACCTGTGGAGACCTGGGACTGCGATACATGTCTTGTTAGGAATGGGTCCGATGCAGTAAAATGTGTGGCCTGTGAAATAGCCAATCCAGGAACAGGGCTCAAAATCTCACTGACTATTCCGTCTGCCTTCTCAGCCATTCAGGCTGAATCCCCTTCTGCACCCACCAATGGGTCCAGTTGTCCAGACCTGCAGAAGCAGGACATGTCAGTCAGCAGCTCCTTCTCCATACCCGCCGATACTCTGCTCCAGCAAGGCTCACAGCCGTTCCTCCTGGAGCCCAGAGAGGGTCTCGGCCAGGAGGGACCCAGGAGCTGTGGGCAGGCTTTGTGAGGAAGCCACTCCTCAGCAGCAACAAATCCTGCTGTTCCCCTCTGACGAGGATGCCTCCCCCAGCAAGAACCCAGAACTGCAAGGCTCATCTCAGGGAGTGGTGCCGAACCAATGTCAGTCTGTCCCAACAGGCTCACCAGCAACGAGTGGCTCTTTCCCAACAGGCAACAGACTTCCTGTCTATCCAGACCTCCAACAGAGCTCCTCAGACCCTCAGGCAGAGCTCCTCAGAAACCTCAGGCAGAGCTCCTCAGACCCTCAGGCAGAGCTCCTCAGACCCTCAGCAGAGCTCTTCAGACCTTCACCAGCCACCAGTATGGCTCGCAGCCATTCCTCCGGGAGCCCAGAGAGGCCCTCGGCCAGGAGAGACCCAGTGCTGGCTCCGGAGCCATGAGTAGGCTTGGTGGGGAAGCTGCTCCTCAACCGCTCCCCATCCAGCAGAGGAGCCCCATGAAGCAGCAGCAGCCCCCTCAGCCTCAGCTCCACTCTCAGCCAGCCCAACAAACCTCTCTGATCTTGATCATCTCCCTGCACCCTTCGGCAAGCGCGCTCTCGCCAAGCCAGCAGCAGCAGCAGCAGCAGCAGCAGCAGCAGCAGCAGCAGGGCGGTCTGATCTTCGGCAAAAACCCCCCTACAGAGAGGTTCCGCAGTCACCCCAGGTCCCGCAGTCTCCGCATTCCCCCAAGATTCCGCAGTCTCCGCAGCCCCCCCAGATTCCGCAGCCCCCAGATTCCACAGGTGCCTCAGGTCCGCCAGAGTCCGCAAGTACGCCCAGAATTCCCTGGTCTCCTCGGTATCTGGGGTGTCCCCAGTCATGGCAGCCCTGGGCTACCAATCTCCGCGGTTTGATCAACAGGAGGAGGAGGCCACAGTTCCGTCGATCCGGGTGCACCTGCGCCGATGCCGGAGAGTCTGGTGGCAGGTACATGCGTCTCTCCTTTGCTTAACCCTCTCCTCCCAGCCCCAGGCTGGATCCCAAGACGCAACCAGACGCAGAGCTACTGGGGGAGGCTCTGTCAGGTTTCAGCGCAGGTGTGAGAGGTCCCGAGGCCCGTGAATGCACCACCGCATTACCCGCAGGACGGCTGAGCCCCATGATCTCTGCCAGGGCCGCTCTCTCCAGGAACACTTGTCTCCTCCAGAGCGCCGGCACGCACTGTCTGGGAGATCATGGACGTCCGCCGGAGGGGCCGAGGATGGCAGCGCCTGGTGGACGGGGGGGATGCGGTCCCAATCCTGTTGGGGGGGGTGATGTTGGGGTCTGGCGCACCTCCTTCCCCATAGGGGGTGCCGACCTGCCCTGGGAGCTGTGGAAGCCCGCACACCTGCGCTGCATCTCGTCATCTTTCGCTGTCGGGTCATTCTCTCTTCTGCCTCCTATTTTGGATCCTGTCTCCCGCCTGCCCTGGACTCTCTGACTCAGCCTGTCTCCTGGTAATCCCGACTGACTCCTGTATGCCCAGATCTCTCACTCGTCATTCGTCGACGCACCCTTGTGTTTGGACAACTGCCCCGCTTGTCCGTTCCCCGAACATTCCGGTTGCGGTGACATATTCTCTTTTTGGTTTTTTTCCCACATTCTAGGGTGATTTTGTGTTGGACTTTAGAACCCGTTTTCCCTCCTGTACCGGAGCGCTTTGTGTTTGGACTTGAGAATAAATTTGTGTTCTTCCTTCGTTACTCTGTTACCCTGCGTTTGGGTCCTCATTCAGAATTGTGACATTATTAATCCTACAACTGAGACATTTTTTGTTGCAGTAGTTCTTACAGGGCTCTACATAGTCTACATACATTGCCAATAGGTATGGTTTGGTGTAGTTGGTCACTTCAAGTTTCAGCAACAGTATGTGATCAAAGAATGAGGCCAGGTTATTCCATCAATGGATTTTTTTTCTTCCCTGATGCCATGGGCATATTGCAAGATGACAATGCCACGATTCATCAAGCTCAAATTGTGAAAAGTGGTTCAGGCATGAGGCATAATTTTCAGATTCATTGGGATGTGTTGGAGAAGGCTCTGCGCAGCGGTCAGACTCTGCCATCATCAATGTAAGATCTTGGTGAAAACTTAATGCAACACTGGTTGAAAATAAATCTTTATCTTATAAAGAAGTCTCTTATTTAGATTATTTCAGAAGCTTATTGAAATTATGCCACAGCGAATGTGTGCTATAATCAAAGCTAAAGGCAGTCCATTGAAATAACTGAACTTTTTTTGGTAGTAACTTTTTTTGGCCAGTGTTTAAACACTATATGTCTAACATGAACCTAACTACTGTTCAGTATACATAGCTACATTTGAAATCTATAAAAAAAATGGTGGCGGGATGAGGAAGGACTCAGATCATGCAGGTGTTTTTTAGGCAGGTGGTCTTTATTAATAAAACTGCCAACATAATGCACTGGTTGACGTGCCTACTCTGTTGGCACGTCAACCAGTGCATTATATAGAACAGGGCTAACCAGGCCCGTCAAACCCATAACTCACCTGTGTTTAAGGTAGTGTTTTTCAACCTTTTTCGAGCCAAGGCACATTTCTTCCATTAAAAATATCTTGCAGCACACCACCAGCTGGAAATGTGAAAAAAAGCTTTTTTTAAACATTGAAGAATGACGTTATAACATCTTGAATAGGAATCAACTAAACACAAAGAAAAGTATTTGATAATCTTTCATATTTAGACTCACTCAGTGTGAAACCTGGGCCTGTTTGGATGAACACAGAGCTGATATCCTGGCAGGAATCGATGAAATACACACACAAAGCTCTTCCTCCACAGCTCTGTCTTTCTCTGTTTTTAGTCCAAAACCACACTTTCGATGTCTTTCGATGTTAAGCTTACTTGGAACCATAGCACTGTTGGAGAGCTTTTCACCACATACTGAGCACAACGGAGTCGGTGCCGTTGCATCTCTGGTAAAAGTAAATCCAAATGAAAGATAGCTTTCGTTGTATTGCCTCATGCCAGAAACTTTGCCCGACATCACCAACTTTGCTTTCTTTTGACCTCCACTCATACTAGGGCCTTCATCTGGGTCCGGGTTTTGTCCAGGTCCAGTTCAGAGTCAGCATTTTTCCTCTTCAAAAACGTATCCGTCACCTTCACCGTTGTCCCACTAGCCACAATCCACACACCTGTTGCTGCATCCATGCGTCACTAATTCGCTTGTCTCCAAGCGCAAGGCAATTAGCTACCTGCTGTTGCCACCTACTAGTATGGAAGAGTACTACATGGTTACTCTGCCAGGCACTAGACTGCACAGGCACACAAATCGGATAATTTCCCACGGCACCTCTGACAATATCTCAGGGCACACCACTGTGCTGCGGCACACTGGTTGAAAAACACTGGTCTAAGGTACACCCCCAAGTGTCCGCCACAGCCTGGCCAACATCCTCCTCCTCACCCACTTCCTCTATAGAGTCCAGAGGACAGAGATCACCCTCCTTATGAGCTTGTTCAATCTTTCTTTGTCCCTGTACTTCCTCCTCTCCAACAGACTATGGTGTAAAAGATGGCAGAGGCCAGCACAGAGTCATAGAAAGTCCTGAGTAGAGCCCTGATCACTCTGAAGGAACTCGGTCTCCACAGCAGGTGGAGGCAGCTCTGGCCCTTCATGTACACAGGGTGTTGTCTGGTCCAGTTTATTGTTCAGGTAAACACCCAGGAATTTGTAGCTCTACACTTCTTTGATGTCCAAACCCTGGGTGTTCACTGGTGTGACCAGGGGTGATTTCCTCCGGAAATTGATCATCATCTCCTTTGTCTTGCTGGTATTGAGCTGAAGCTTGATGAGCTCAGACCAGCTGACAAAGTCTTTGATGACCTCCCTGTACTCCTGTTTGTTCCCCCGACACACATCCAACAATGTTATTCAGAGAACTTTGAAGTGTTGAAGTGTAGCAGTTGAAGTGTTATGTGTGAAGTCTCAGGTGTAGAGGATGAAAAGGAAGGGAGAGAGAGCACTGTGCCCTGAGGAGCGTTGGGCTGTCATCATGGTGCTCCAAATAATTTCTTCCTCGGGAATCTCAAAACTAAAGTAATAATCTGGGCAATATTCTACGGACAATATTCTTCAACATTCTTATGTTTTTAGATTTGCTATAGTTTTGTTTTCAACTTAGTTTTTGTCTTTATCATATATTTTATATGTTAAAGATATATAACATATAAACTTTTGTCTGAAAGCACTGAAAGCTGCTATAAAATAAATAAGTAAAATCAAAGAGAAATTATTCTGAGGTTGCTACAAATACATTAAAAGAAAAAGAAAGTTCTTTTTTAGCATCTCAAAAACTACAACACATTGATAGAAATGGTTAGCACTGTCGCCTCACAGCAAGAAGGCCTCGGGTTTGAATCCCGGTTGGGGGACTCGATTGAGGCTGGGGACTTTCTGTGTGGAGTTTGCATGTTCCACGCATGCCTGCGTGGGTTCTCTCAGGGTACTCCGGCTTCCTCCCACAGTCCAAAGACATGCATGATTGGGGTTAGGCTAATTGGAAACTCTAAATTGCCTGTAGGTGTGAGTGTGAGAGCGAATGGTTGTTTATTTCTGTGTTGGCCCTGCGATTGGCTGGCGACCAGTCCAGGGTGTACCCTGCCTCCGCCCATTGCGCTGGGATAGGCTCCAGTCCCCCCGCGACCCTCAGTGGAGGAACAGGCAGTAGAAGATGGATGGATGGATGTATTAAAATGACTTTCCTGGTTCTTAGTCTATTCCAGCTGGTGGCAGTGTTGCACCGTAACGTTATTGTTAACTGCAAGAAGAAAAAGAAGAAGAGGAGGAGCCAGAGAAGGAGGAAGAAGAATTGTTTGTTTAGTCACTAAACGAAGGTCGATTAGAATCCGTTCCGACCGTTGAACATAATTGTATTAGCAGAAGAATATCCACCAAAAGTTAAACTTTTTGACCATTAAGCTACCACGTTTCTATCTGACATCATGTTTAATTTATTATCGTTGCGTTGCGTTTTTGCGCCAAGTAAACGTGGGATTTTAAAAATACCTGCTGCTCTGAACATATGTAAACAGACAAGAAAAAGTGTTTCTTCAGTTGAATATTTACACCAAAGTGTCGTTCCAACGATGCACTACCAGAAGAGTTTACCCAGGTAACAGAAGTATATGAACACTCCCACCTTAATGTGTGTTTTTGGTTTTAAATGGAGGTTCTACTACCAATCTCAGCTCTGATTGACATGTCGAAGATAAAGCAATAGTGGTCCATTTAGATTTAGGGGTTTGCGGGGTAAAGTGCAACTTGTCTTTGCCCATTCAAAAGTCAGACTATAAATGACCTCTTTAGGACAAGTTGTAGATATGTTCTCGTTATTATGCTCTTTTATTTAGACTACCAGTGCCCAAACTGGAGGACACTATAAGGAGGTATTTAGCTGCTCAGAGTCCACTTTTAGACGCAGACCAATACAGGTGCGTTTTCTCAGCCACCTAAACCATATATCGTTTCTTTCTGCTTATTGTTGAAACATATGCTGCCTTTTTAATGTATATTTTCAGATTCACTGAAAAGGTTTCACAAGATTTTTTGAATGGTGTGGGTAACCAGCTGAATAAGGAACTGATGGCTCAAGACCATAAGAATAAGCAAACAAGCTACATCTCGGGTGAGACGTTAATGAAGTAAACAGAATGATGATGACCACAGGACTGTGTAGCAATTAACAGAAGATTTTCCAGAATAAGTGCATGAATTCCACCATTCATGAACTGTCAACTGCTATTTATTCTTAATCTCTGGGTTATGGGGGGCTGTGAGATTATTAGGCAAATGTATAATATGTTAAAGGAAAGTTTATGAAGTTTCCTTTACTATATTAAATTCCTGTTCCCTTTTTCTTTCAGGGCCTTGGTTTGATATGTATCTTTCTGCACGTGAGCCAATAGTGCTGAATTTTAATCCTTTCATGACCTTCACCCCTGATCATAGACCAGAGTACAATGAACAGTTGGTGCGAGCAACCAATATGGTGTGTTCCGCTGTACGTTTCATGAAAACTCTGCATGCTGGACTCCTGGAGCCAGAGGTTTTCCATCTCAACCCTGCCAAGAGTGACACAGAGCACTTCAAAAGGTTCATTCGCTGGGTCCCACCCTCCTTATCCTGGTATGGTGCCTATATGATGAATGCCTACCCCCTGGATATGTCTCAGTACTTCCGCCTCTTCAACTCAACCCGGATTCCGAGGAGTGGCCAAGATGAGCTCTTCACTGATGAGAAAGGCAGACATGTCCTGGTTATGAGGAAAGGAAACATGTATGTGTTTGATGTCATGGACAGGGATGGGAATCTGCTGAGGCCTGCAGAGATCAAGGCCCACTTAAAGCACATTCTAGCTGACCCAGCCCCAGTGCCCAGCTTCCCTCTTGGGTTCCTGACCACAGAGAACAGAGACGTGTGGGCTCACCTGAGGGACAGGCTGGCAGCTACTGGAAACACAGAGTCCTTACAACTGATAGATAGTGCTCTTTTTTGTCTCTGTCTCGATGAAGAGAGCTTGAAGGACCACATTCACACCTCCCACAACATGCTGCATGGCAACGGTTACAACCGCTGGTTTGATAAGAGCTTCAGCATCATTTTGAGTAAAGATGGACAGGCTGCCATCAACTTTGAGCACGCCTGGGGCGATGGTGTAGCTGTGCTGCGCTTTCAGAACGAGGTCTTCAAAGACATAAGTGAACATCCAGGAGTGCACCCAGACTCCGCCTCCGCTGCCGTGGACTCTTCCTCAGCGGTCTCACGGCTGAGCTTCAACCTGGATGCTGAGCTAGAGGATGGGATCAAAGCAGCAAAGGAAAACTTTGAGGAGGCTATATCTAGGCTCACCATCCATGCCATGGAATTCAAGAAAGGTGGGAAAGAGAGGCTGAAGAAGAACAAATTGAGTCCCGATGCCATGGTCCAGCTGGCTTTTCAGATGGGCTTCTTGAGGCAGTACGGACAGACGGTTGCCACATACGAGTCCTGCAGCACGGCCGCCTTTAAGCACGGCCGCACAGAGACCATCCGGCCAGCAACCATGCACACAAAGAAGTGTTCCCAGGCCTTTGTGAGCCAGTCAGGCCAGCACAGCGTGGAGCAGCTGAAGGCCATGCTGCATGAGTGCTCCAACTACCATGGACAACTAACCAAGGAAGCAGCCATGGGTATGACCTTGCACCTGCACGAAAATGTCGTGACACACAGAATTCATCTGAACAATGGGACATAGGGGAAACATCTGGCTTCTGCTGATTCTCCACTCGGCCTCAATCTGCCTCTAGATGAGAATATGCTCTCCTCTTAACCACTGTCTCCTTCTGCTAACAGGTCAGGGATTTGACCGTCATCTGTTCGCCTTGAGGTACCTGGCCAGGTCTGAGGGCCAGGTCCTGCCTGACATCTACACAGACCCAGCTTACACAGCCATCAATCACAACATCCTCTCCACCAGTACCCTCAACAGTCCAGCTGTGAGCCTTGGCGGCTTTGCTCCCGTGGTGGCTGATGGGTTTGGTGTTGGATAC
The DNA here is from genome assembly GCA_911728415.1 of Lagocephalus sceleratus. NCBI lineage: Eukaryota > Metazoa > Chordata > Actinopteri > Tetraodontiformes > Tetraodontidae > Lagocephalus > Lagocephalus sceleratus. Next base: position 4,581,801 of record CAJVRN010000022.1, read on the forward strand.
GGTATCCATGATAATTGGATAGGGTGCAACGTGTCCAGCTACCCAAGTCGCAGCGCTCGTGACTTCCTGGAGTGTGTCTACAAGTCTTTGGACGATATTTATTCTGTCTTGGAATGAAACACAACCTACAGTATGCTGATTAAGGATTGAAGTTTTCAGAGCAAATACAGAAATGTAAAGAATTATCTAGTTACTGGCTTTTGATAATTGCTATGTGCATAAATGCATAATTTCCAGAAGAGGCAAGATCTGACACTAATTAAATAAAGTTTCTGATGAATGTGGAACATCTCAGCAATGCACACATACATTATTCTATATCTTAAACATAGTGTGTTACTCTAAGAAAGCAGTTATGGCTTTGATGCATTAGTTCATTTTTTTAATTATTTTTACTATAACAAAAGTTAAAATAATCAAAGTAGACCTTTTTGAGTTTTTATTCAAAATAAAATAAATTCCACAAAAAGCAAATGTCCATACAAATTAGGAGCTACAAAGACATTAGCAACAGCAAAGGAAGCCCTTAGATTGGCTTGATCTTGAAGTGTAGACTAATCAGACTGAAGACGAGACATTTCAGATCCTGCACCAGGTAGTAGAAGACCCGGAGACCTTCAGGGTCCCTAGGAGAGAACGATGGTCCCGTAAGAGTTGACAGTGTTTGTCTTCTTTAGAGCTAAAACAAATACTTACTTTGACTGGTTAACATCAATGAGGGAACCAATTTTAGATGTTGTGAAAGAGATGTGTTCATCTCCAATGACGATCTCCAGTTCCTGTCAGGTTTGAGCAGAGGCTTTTCTTTAGCCATGTTGATAAGATATAACAGCCCTGCTCAATCCTACTGTAAGAGTAATACAAACCTGTCGTCCAACTCTATCGGGAGGTGGCCACAGTGCATCATCTTCTTTGGTAATCTCACTGTCATCAATGATTCTCTTCAGCTCTTCCATCACACTTTTGTGGACGTATGCCTGATCAGTACAGAAAAAAAGTCATCCAAATTTTGGGGATGCTTGACAAGTCTTCTGTAAATTTGACATTGAAGCGGTGTACTGCAAAAATAATCTGCACTTGTTCGGTCCTCACCTTTAAACTAATGTTTAAACAGGCAACAATTAAAGGTGCGCTATACTCCTGCACAATTTTATTTTTGTCTCAAATCATTGGTATTACCACGTGATCTGCTATCTGCTCCATGAACACTGTCTCTGAAGATGTCACGGGGCTTGTGAACGTCATAAAAACACGAGAGGCACCAACAAGGTGGTTGGGGGAGGGGTAAGCTTGCTTTGTTTGGTAATTCAATGAAAGTGATGTCAAGGAAGGACCACATAGTGCGCCTTTAAGGCCTGCAACTGCGTAACTGAATCTGAAGATGCAGCTATGACCATCACACTACAAAGACAGCTAGTGTCCAGATCACAACTGATGTAATAAAAGCACAAAATGGCCCACACTCAACAGTTGACAGTAATATACATGTAAAGAAAAACAAAATAAATGTATTAATTAATGAAGTACCTCCTTTCGGATCATAACATCATTCTTGTAGTTGCTGTTATTGGCATACCTTAGCTTGCCTGCAGGGAGAAAAGTTGTATAGAATAAAGCAATAGAAGCATAAACTGCTTTTTACGTCATCATATTTTTTATGCCAATTATTCAAGCCAACCCAATTACAAAAAGTATTGATATAGTCGTAATTTAAAAGATTAAATGACATAATTTCCTATCATTTTTTTTGCATTTGAGAAAGAACATTCGATTTCCACAACATGTATGAGTTATTTACAATATGTGTACTTGTCTCAATAAATTAATGAAGACAAGGCAACTAGTCAAGGCGAGGCAAGTTTGTCTCAACTCCCTGTCTAATTCGTTTTTATTATTTAATAATAAACTTATATATTACTGACATCAGTTTTTGAATTCAGTGATTCAAATGTATCCGTTTTCGTGAGAATTTGTAAATTGTGAGCAAGGAAAAATGTGTTTATGTATATAATGTACAACATACGTAATGCATGGGCTCGTGTTTATTGCATGAGTTACACTTTAAGTCTATCACCATTAAGGGATTTCTGTAATTGTTTTCTCTGTCTGTGTAGGTTCATCCACGTCATGGTAATTCTGTTAGTTGAATCATAGCAAACTTAAATGGTTAAGTTTCATGAAGACGTTTCGCCTCTAATCAAAGTGGATTCCATCAATTCTGTTTAGAACTGATTGATTCCTCTTGGATTAGTGAAACCCAACCAGTCCAGTAGCTATTTATCTAACATAAAAAATGCTTTCTCTAAATAAACCTTGGTATATTTGTTCCCTAATCACGTACACCATGAACCATGAAATGAATTTATTTAATCTCAACGAAATTCTAGCCTTTAGCACACAAACTAGCCCGAGATGCTAAACCTAAACGCGTTCAATCGTTTTTACGACAATGAATGCTACTTGTCGACTACTAGAGAAGCACGCGGCAGCCGATCTCTTTATCTCAGTTCATAGGCATAAGCCTGCACACTTGTATAAGTATGTACGTAAATACACGTATATACATGTGTATGTAAATATGTAAACGTATATATCCGAATCGATATTTTGTCCTGAGGTATAATATTCAGTAACTGGAACCAAGCTAAAGCTAAAGCTTCGGGCGGCCGAATACAACTTACCGTCAGGTCTAAATTCAAATTCCAGGAACTCGTGTCCAAATTTCCCCTTATGACCAACATAATATCTCAAATAAAAGTCATTGGTCGACATAGTTATGTGTGTTAGTCAACACAGTAATTAAGCTTCCTCCAGTTGACGCTAATGTTGCTGCGTTACCGCCGCTTCTGCTTCTTCTTCTCCAGCTGCTGCTACTGGTTCTTCTTCGTCTTCTTTTTTTTTTTTTTACCGCCAACTACTGGACTGGAATGCGGATCGAGTGATTCAAGCATAAAACAAAATTTAAATGTCTTACTTAAACCGCTTTCTTTCAGGAATACCATGATAGAGAGTCTTTAGTGGTTCACAGCTTCCCAAAACGACCTGAAACGTATTATAAAGTAATATTATATGTTATAATATTATAATGTAATAATTAGTCTTTCTTAATAACCTGAGCATGTGGTTTCTCGGGGTAGTATATTCTGTACTATGAAGAAGTAAATGTTCTCCCTTTTCTCCTCCTCCTTCGATATATATCGTAATATTATATGATATGAATGCATTTATTTGTGTTTTGAACCTTGAAACGAACATTTCTGTTTCACATTTCACACACAAACTGTGAAAAGAAGGCTCTAATGTTGAACATTTCTTCTAATTTTCTTGTAACGTTTTACCGAAGGTTACAATCAAATGTAAATTTCCGAGCAAAGTCATTTGGTATATAAATCGGTCGCAATTTTATCGTACATACAAAAAACATCAAAAAAACAAAACGGTGTTTAATGTATTTGATTGAAAATTGAATCATGCGTCTATTTCATTATTCAGTTATATTTTCTTTTAATTAAGTATTGTTTATTGCATGTCAACTTATTTATCTATTTTATTTTGTTTTGTGAACTTTTTTTCTTAGATTCCTTTGGTAGAAAACGTATGATATATTTTTAAATATTCCACTGTCTTTTGTTTACTTGTTGGTTTAATTTAAATAAAGACGAGTGAAAAAAATCCTGTCATGAAACTATCTACGGTTTTGCGCATGCGCAGAAGCGTTATAGACTAGCTCTGGTTCCGGGTGCAGATCAAACAGACACGTTAGCATTGTGCTGCCTTCCGTATTACCTTCTCTTTTCTTTTCTTCGGTTCATCAAACCGGCGATTATCTGTCATCATGAGCACTATGTTTGCAGACACCATCCTGATTGTGTTTATTTCAGTTTGTACAGCGTTGTTAGCCGAAGGTAAGTGAAATGTGAGACTTGACCTTTTAATCAGTCTCGTCAACAACAACATCAGAAGGGAAAAAAACACATTGGTGTCGTATCGGTGATTCACAATATCAGTCATAATGATCAATCAACAACTTCTGGTCTCCATCAGCCAAATAGCTAAACTTAACGAGCTAACTAGGCTAATGCGCCTGAATCCGATTTGTATCATGTGTTTACATGCATAGTTAGGCAGCAGTGTCTCTGTATTTTGCAAATATTCATGAATAAAAGTGTCCGAATTTGGCTTTTTGGTCAGAGACTTCTATGTTTATTGTAGCATCAGGATGTGCATTATTATATTTTCTAAGAGTTTAAACCTGTTTTCTCAGGGATTACCTGGGTTTTAGTGTATCGAACTGAAAAGTACAAAAAAGCTGAAGGCTGAAGTGGAAAAACAAAGCAAAAAGCGTAAGTGTCTCGTCCATCGGGACTTGGTAATTGTTCTGTATTGATTTAATGTGTTTGAATTTGCTTGTTTATTAGTGGAGAAGAAAAAAGAAACCATCACAGAATCTGCAGGACGTCAGCAGAAGAAGAAGATTGGTAAAAACCCAGTACAGTAGCTATTAAAGTGTAATTGTTTTGTCCTTATCTAAAAAGTATTTGTTTTGTTCCTTAACCAGTAATATCTTTATTTCTAAATGTATTGTAGAAAGACAAGAAGAGAAGCTGAAAAACAACAACAGAGACTTGTCTATGGTACTTTGTCTTAAGTCTATATCTATCTTCATATGCTTTTTGCTTTGTTTTTCACATTTCAATATTTGAATTAATAACTTAACAATGATTTTCTATTTAGGTGCGCATGAAGTCCATGTTTGCCATTGGCTTCTGCTTCACAGCTTTGATGGGCATGTTTAACTCAATGTGAGTGGCCATAAAATTTTCATCTCTTTTTAAAATAAAAGCTCTTCAAACACAACCAGACTTTTGTTTAATCAGTAATAGAAAGTCTGAAACAAATATCCAGTGTGCAAAATGTAAAAAAATCTATTATTTTGAATCTTTGATTCAACTAACAGAAAAATGTACAAAAAAGTCATCTCCCATGTGTTTGAACAGGGTAGACATTTCAACCATAATAATAATAATTTCTTTATTATTTAAGCTTGTGTGAGTGCTAATGACTCTTTTCTGTGCAGCTTTGATGGAAGAGTGGTGGCCAAGTTACCATTTGTGCCACTGTCATATATCCAGGGATTGTCGCATCGTAATCTGCTGGGCGAGGATTACACTGACTGCTCTTTTATCTTCCTCTACATCCTCTGCACAATGTCCATCAGACAGGTATATTCTATTAAATGTTATTTTTTTCCCTTAGGCATATAAGAGCTTTTGATGTATATCTGTGTTCCTGTCATCATTAGAGATGGGAATCAATGATAATTTAGTGGTTCTGATTCCATTAATAAAACTACTTATCGATGCATCTTGTCGATTCTCTCAGTGATTCTGATTGGGTGAGGGAATTAAATTATACTCTTTAATATCAGAAGGTACAACACATCTTCATTATGATAATGACTCATGGTTCAGGTATTTCATACAAACTATCCAGAAGTGAAACTTCAGCATCACCATCAGCTGTTCCCCACCTATACAAATAAGCCCCTCCTTCCACTAAAGTGACATGTTAAAGTTGTAATAACAGCCGAGTTGAATGTTTAATTAAAACTTAGTAGTTGTGAATCAGACTCTAAATTGTTAATATTCTATATGTCAATATAGTGACAATATAGTTAGACTTCTTTTTTGTTGCCTTCTGTCGTTTCACTCTGACATGGCCCACCAATGGGGGGGTTTGTATAATTTGCCAATAACGACCGCTCAAGAATAAACATTATCGGTTCAGTGCTTCCTATTTCAGATGCTTTATTCACTTATTTCACTGTTTGATACATTGCAGCCTCATACTGTCAAACAAAGTGAAAATATCCCTTTAATTAACACTCAATCACCCAGAATGACAAAGTCGAGCATTCTTTAACTCAATGCAAATGTAGTCGAAATAGTTGCACAGGGGCCCATTCAAATAGGGTTCTTGTTAAATGGCCAACCTTCTGCTAATTCTATTTTGTGCTGTCTTTTCTCCAGAATATTCAGAAGATGCTTGGTCTGGCACCCTCCAGAGCTGCTACAAAACAAGCTGGGGGCTTCCTCGGACCTCCTCCTCAAGCAGCAAAGTTTTCTTAAGCATTAGATGGGACATTGTTACTGCAGCCTCTGCAAAGCTGGAGCTCATGTTTTATTCATATGCTTTATTTAAGTTTGACTCAAATTAGAGGAATACATTGTTCTTAATTTCATGGTTGCAAGTACAGCACAATTCTCCAGAAAACATTTGGTATTTGATTAATTGGGACAAAACAGTCACTTTGTCAGTTAGATTGCATGCATCATTTATGTATTCACTATTAACTTTTTCTTAGGTCTTTTTTTTTAAAATCAGGTTTTCCTCATCCCACCTTGAAAACTTGAATAGTGATATGTGTTTTAATTTTGATGGAATAAAGACAGCGGTTGTTTTTTCCTACCCTCAATGAACAAGCATCACAGAGATTATTCTGAAGAAATTAAGAAAGCTGTATTTTTTTGTCTGTTACTCAGTTGAAGATTATCAAAATGACCAATGATTTGTTGAAGCGAGTGGATAAACATGAGCAGACCAAAAAACCTTCAATGACATCAAACACAAAATGAGAGTTGAAGAAATCCAACTATGAACCAATGAGGTGTCAGTCAAATGTCTCTTGGCAGCCATGACCAATAGTAGCATGACTAACATGACCCAGACTTATGGCTGCAATAAGGATTTTCTCAGTGGAAGGATTTGATCTTCATCTTAATGTAGAGGTGGTCATTCTCCTGTTCCATCTATCCATTCCTGATGGCAAAAGACTCCACTCTACACTCTATTGGTGAAGGTTCTGGAACCAGCAGTAAACCAGAGTTCTACTGGGATGGTGGGGTGTTATTAGCTCCTCCAGATAGGATGGATTTAGGCCCCTGAGGGGGATTAGGTCAATTGAAAAATTGACCATTGGTGTGAGAGTGATTGGTTGTTTGTCTATATGTGTTAGCCCTGGCATTGACTGGATTGACAGGGTGTACCCTGCCTTCACCCTGCTTCATGGATTCTTGATTTATTGGCCAGCCAATGAAGTCAGAAGAGAAATCATGTGATGTTTTTCCTAAAGATTTATTTACATATCCTCTTAATTACATACAGATCATTCAATCTTTCTGAATTAATATTTTCCCAATCTGGTGTGCAGGAGAACAAGTCTAGAAACTAGAAACCATCCATACACCAAAGACATACAAGGAGCATATTGGATGACACTAATAGAGACTGATACTGATGAGGATGGAATTGAAAACTGTCACACATCCATAATTCTTCCATTAATGCCATTTATAATTTTGTTAAGTCAATTGTTGTAGTTAACTAAACAAACCTGACCACTTATCATACAGTAATTGTATTCATCGCCAATTTTTCCACTTATTTTATTTGGCTTTGGCAAAAAGTGCAGATGCAAGACAATCTAATACCCATTTTTATAAAGTAAAAGTGAATTTAACCTATGTGCTCTGACTTATAAAATACCAACTTTATGCATTAAAAGTGCTGATATATGAACAGTTATACACTGCCTAGCCAAAAAAAAAAGTCACCACCTGGATTTAACTAAGTAAATAAGTGAGGGTTGCTGCAGCTGGTCAGGTCAGTCTGGTTCAGCAACAGTATGTGATCAAAGTATGAGGTCAGCTTACTATGTGAATATACTTAATGACCAGGTTATTCCATCAATGGATTTTTTTCTTCCCTGATGTCACAGGCATATTCCAAGACGTGTGCGTGCCATAATCAAAGCTAAAGGCTGTCCAATTAAATATTAGAATGTGTGACCTTTTTTCAGTATAAGATCTGATCTGATACAAGGTCAGATAATGTTAATAATGATAAAGATAATTAAATTTTAGATGTTCATATGCACAAAGAAATATTGTCTTGAAAATTTACAAAAATATTTGTAACTACAAATGAATAAACTCATTGTTTAGAACTACAAATTTAAAATTGGCCTGTCGGCGGCGCCATCGCGCTTTGATACAGCTTATCTGCCCTAATAACCAAAGAAGAAGAGTTTATACTCTATCGTCCAACAATAGCTGGATGTTTAAAATGCAGGTATGTCGCGCTTCATTTACTTATTAAGAACTTGTGCAGACGACTATTACTTTCATAATCACTTGAGTAAAACTAAAAATAATAGTGTCTTCACTGAAGGAAGAATCGTGGGTTTCTTAAAAATACACCAGTTTTCGCTAATATAAGTCAACTCTACGTTGTTATATTTTAATGTGAATTTTGTATTTTGTTCTTCTTTTTTTGCCTCCATCAGCAAAGAGAGGAAAAGCAACTGGAAGCATCGGTGGAATCTCTTATCACTCGGGTAGCACACGTCAAAACTGCTCTCCAAAGTTTTATTTACAAATTGGAGAATGAATACGAACGCTTAATGTGGTAAGTAAATTAAATTGCCTTTGCTTACACCGCACAAACCAAATATAACACTTAAATCAATCACCAGCAGGGCTGCCAATTTTTTAGAAACCTGGGAGTGAGATTTTGTGGAGCCTAAAGACTCAGTTCAAAAGATCCAATTCACATAGTATCTAAATTCATTGTCTTTGTACTGTGGGAGGAATGTGCAGAAAAGCTCATGACCCCCATACTACAATGATCATTAAGCAAAGCTTAGGACAGCCATTAAAAAGAGCCACCAGCTCGGCCATATTTGAAAGCCTCTGGAAGAGTTTTCATCTTATCTCAAGAAGAATCAAAGATGCAGTGGAAAGGACCTTGAGTGAACAGATCTGTGACCATTGTGAGCCTCACATCCAAGGGTCTGAATACCTCTTCATTCAATGTTGTAGTTTACCATTTACTGTGATTTATTGCTTTTCAGGCCCTCTGTCCTGGACAATTTTGCTCTTCTGTCGGGTCAGTTAAATACCATCAACAAACTGCTCAGGAACGAGAAAACGCCGTCCTTTCGCAACCAGGTTATAATACCACTTCTTCTGTCACCAGATCGGGATGAGGATTTAGCTGTAAGTATAATGATCCTTCACTTTTTCATAGGCCTCTTTGAAATATGTTTAAACTAGTCATTAGTTCAAACAAGACTCAAAAATAACAGAATATCATATCAAATCTTTTTGATTACATTTTGTCACCCAACTAAGACACTTTTGTACTCACCAACCTTCCACTCTGCAGGTTTGGTGAGTGCTGTGGTGTGAAATTGCCTTAAATTTTTTGAACAGCATTTATCGACTTATTTGTTTTTGCACAGAAACTGACAGAGCAGCGTCTTCCAGTGTTTAACCATGAGATTGTACCGGACTACTTGCGGACAAAGCCTGACCCAGAGGTGGAGGAACAAGAAAAGCAGCTGAGTGCCGAGGCGGCACGAATTGGTGTAGAAGTTGCTCAGGTTGGTCCACTTTATGTCGTGGTGTTAACTTAGGCCAGTGTTGTATATGAAGTCAGCACGTTGTGTCAGCGCACAGAACCAGCTTTGATGTAGGATCAACTTTTGTATGTCCAGGTGCTTTGACATAATTTGGAAGAACACCTGCATAATATCAGGTCTCAGAGCTGTGAGCTCTCAATCATTTGAGACTGAGAAACATGTCAGAATACTTCCAATTCCAGGAGAGCACAGCTTATGACATAACTACAATGGAAGCTGGAGTTGCTGCCGGGGCTCTTTTATTAAGTACTGAGTAAAAGTCCTGAGTTCTGAAATTAAGTGTTTTTCAGAAATTTCTGAAATGTTATTTTTGTCATGAATAACTAAATATTGATGAAAGAACACGTGTGTATTTACATCAACTGCAGGTTGGTTTGCTCTTCAATAGCCATTATTTTGCATCAGTAATATGTGTGTAATATTTATCAACAGAAGCAGATCCAGGCTTTGAATAAGCTGTGTTCCAGTCTGCTGGAGAAGCTGAACAATCCTCGTGATGAAAGAGAGGCAGAGAGTATCTGTATGTTACACTGTTGCCACCAGTGGAAAATTCTTTTTCACAGTTCGGATCAATATATTTGTATTTCTGTATATGTGTTCCCAGCGTTGCGACAGAATAAACAGTATTTCAACCCTGCTGACACTAACATATTGGTTGGAGCTGTTGCATTTGGAAAAGGACTTTCCAAATGCAGGCCTCCAGGTCCAGTGGCTCAGGGACATCCAGGTCAAGGGACCATGATGAGTGGCAGTTCAGCTTTACAGCAGGCCGCCATCACAGGTGGTCCAATCCAGCAAGCAGGTTCTGGGGTTCCACAGCAGCAAGGGCAGCAAGGTAAGAGCAGTGGCTCTGCTTTTTCTTTGGACAGTTGATATTGTATGATTATTGTAATATTCTATTTCTGATATTGCATAAGGCCAGCCTCACTATTCAGTCTGCAACATTTTATTTTGTCCCTGGTATCCTGTTATCACTAGAGATATGTATAACAAATGACCTCTAGTAGAACTGTAGTAGGCCTGTAGCGGTCCACTAGCAGACCTCTAGTAGATGTGTAACGGGCCTGTAGTGGACCTGTGGTAGACCTGCACCAGACCTAGAGTAGACCTGTCGCTGACTTGTAACGGACCTGTAGTGGACCTGGAGTAAACCTGTAGTGGACCTGTGATAGACCTGTGGTAGACCTGAGGTGGACTCTCTATGATCATTCATTGTTTCTGTCTTGCATTGTGCTCCATTTATTTTAGGTTTGTATTTTTTTAAATAATATTATATCCTCTGTCGTCTCCTTTTGTTTTTTTTCCAGGAAAGATGACAAGCAGCATCAAAACCAACATCAAATCTGCATCTAGTTCAATGCATCCTTATAATCGATGAGCTTTATTTTCTAGACATTGGTCATGTTTCCTATCATTTTCTCTATGTGACACACATGTGACCATATACTTATTTCCATGAGAATAAACAGGAATGTATTATTTGTGCCTGTCTTTAATTTAAAGGGGATAATATTGCTGTGAGTTCATTTAAAATGTTAAGTGTTTGTCTGTTAGCAACATAACTCAAAAAGTTATAGACCGATTTTGATGAAATTTTCAGGATTTGTTGGAAATGTCAAGGGGAATTTCATTTTGGGGGTGATCCGGAAGAAATCCTGGATTCTGGATTACTTTGAAATTTCCGTTAACATCATGGTAAATGGGGCCAAAAATTTTGTTTCTCAATATCTCGGTTAATTATTGATGAAACCCCATGACATTTGACTCAAGGATGGACAATCTATCATATTCCAAAGGCTGATCTGGATCTGATCCAGAAAACGGATTTTATTGCAATTTATATAAAAAATGGGGGTGCCCTTATATTTTGGCCTACTGTGCCTTTTATATTAGAGGTAGAAATTTCTAACAAGCGCCGTCATGTAGCTGAGTCAGTTTCGCATCTGTAGTATGTCAACTGATCATGACATATAAACTTGGCGGAGGTCTGTGCTCTCCGAATGCTTTCTAGTTGTTATTGTTGTTATGAGACAGGGTAGTGTCTACCTACTACAGGTCTGGAAATTGAAGAGGGTCAAAATGCAGTTAACTGGGTGTTCACCTGAACAATAAACTGGTCTAGAGTAATAACAGTGTCCCTGCACTGGTGGGGTTCTTGCTCAGGAGGGTGAAGGATTCTGCTGTGGCTTGTTCTAGATGAGGCTGGACAGAATGGAAGGAAGGAAGGCCAGCTCTGTCCCTGGGCTCCTCCCTGTACTCAACAGCAAACAGTACATTTATATGTATGTATAATGTGCGTAAGTGTGCATATGTGACATTTGTGTGACATTCATGGTGTGGCCCAAATAGGAGGAAACACCACAGAAATCCTGATTTGTGTAAGCAAGTTTTACAACATGAATATCTGCACTGTTTGGAAAAGAAGGTCAAAAGAACATTTTCACAGATCAAAGACGGTTCTGGGTTCTCCAGGCTCTTTTCACAACACTGACCTCTTGTTTCCCTATCAACCATCAAAAGGCGTTCATCTTCCTGTCCAGGTCCAGGACCTCAGAGTTTTTCAGTCTTGGTTGCAGAAACACCACCCACTGACAAGTTCCCCTCTTTAATTCTGTCTACACCTCTCAATTGTAAATGTTTTTCCTTTTTTCTTTTGTAGTTGTGTGCTTCCCTCCAAGTATCTACAGGTACAACTGTTGTGCACTGGCCTTTTTTAAATTTGTGAACCAGATGAACACATTGTACATTTATGATGTGCCTGTTGCTCTTCCTGCCTTATGTTCCCTCCAGGTAGTAAATGAGCACGCATTGAAGTCATTTACAACCATCTGTCTACAGCAGGGGTGGGGAACCCCCGGCCTCCGGGCCGTATACGGCCCGCGAGACCATTTCTACCGGCCCGCAACGCAATAAGATTTTTATATTTTATATGTGCACTTATACAGTGGGACCTCGAATTACGAACGTCTCTACATGCGGAGTTTTCAGGTTACGACACGTAACGGGAAAATATTTCGAAATATTTCGCTACGAAAGTAATGTCAGGACACGAAAGGTAAAAATATGCTACCGCTGCTACTCGCAGCTCACGGAGTTTAGCGAACGTAAACCTGCTTGTAGCCGCTCTGCCATTGGCTGTCGCCTAGCAACGTCCTGTCATCCCATTGGCTAGGAGTGACGTCTCTACTTACGTAATTCTCAGGTTACGAAACAACTTCCGGAACCAATTAATTTCGTAAGTAGAGGTCCCGCTGTAGTATGAATGAATTAAAAAAAAAAATCTGGAAAAACGTATCGGCAGGCATTCGTTTTCTGAGATAAACAGACGGTTGTGTTATGTCCGAGTCAACGTCAGGGTCAGTGAACGCAGCATGTGGTGTACGTAGTGGGCCGGACTGATTGACACGGATGAAAAAATTGATGCATCGTGACGACTGTCAAGAAAAGGAAGGTGTATGCAGAATGCCGTGTATTCCAGGAGAAATGGACAAAGAGAAGCAGTTCCAACCATCGCATTAGGTGTAGAAATGCAGCAATTATTGTTATTATTATTGTCTTTATTATTGTCTTTATCTTTCTTTTCATTTATTTTCTTGATTATCTTGTTGTATTGCAGTTTTTGTGAGTCGAGGCCTCAAACAGGCCCTTACGGGTCTCTTGCCTCAACTCTGCACCTCTTTTTTATTGTTTTGTATGATCATGTAAACATATTTTACTTGTTTGTCATTTTATTCTATTTTTTGGTGATTTTATATGCATGTGTGCTAAAGTGGTTATAGACTTTTTTTTTCGTCTTTTTTTTTGCATCCCTAGGTATGTGTTCATAATACTGTAGTATGGCCCTCAGAGGACTTTATAAAAATTGAAATCGCCCTCGATATGAAAAAGGTTCCCCACCCCTGGTCTACAGGATTGATCAACTGAGGGAAAAATGGACTCGTGCTTTATCACAAAATCAATGTTACATATTACTTCATTTCCAAAACACACCTGGAATCCTTCAGATTTACCGAAATTGGAACACCCCCAATATTCAAGAAAATCTTCACAAATGAAAGGAAGATTAATCAAAAAACACTTTATTGACAGTTTTACATTTCCAATCTGCTAAACTTAGGTGCTGGTATATTTTTAACTGTCCAGTCCATTTCACTTGATGTTGCACAGATGCATTCTAGCAGCTATGCAGAAGTGAAGTTCCTGTCAATGACAACATCCGCTGAGTCCCATGAAGGAGTTTGCGTGTTGAAGATGTTGAATGACTTTCTGGAATTACATGTCCTCCTCTTCATCTTCATCCTGAGAGGAATTGGTCTGCTGAGCTGGGTTGGCAGACGATGCTGCAATCTGTGCCTGTTGTGCTGCCTGTTGCATCTGCAGCCACTCCTGCTGAGCAATCTCTGCCTGTTGCTGCCGTGCCTGCACACAAGATCAAACCGCAGCAGCAGCAATGTGAGTCCACAAGTCACAGATGTGCATGTTTGCGCAAATAACATTTAATTGCTGAAATAATCTATGTTGTAGCTATCCTGACTGTAAATATCACACTTTAAGTACAGATTTAATATTTTAATAGGAAAATGGGTGGATGAACTCTTTTTATTTGAAAATAAATTAAATTTGGAAATACTGCGTTCAAATACGTCATATTTTTAATTTGTTTTATTCATACCTTGGCAAACAGTTCCTGCTGCTGTCTGAGGAGCTCCTCTTCTGGGATGCCCAGGTTTTCCAATCGGGAACTCGCTTTTCTCCGTTTCAAAGCAACAGTTTTACACTCTTGCAACACGTCTTTCACCTCCGTTATGTATGAGCCAAACCCAAGGCTCTCCAGGGCTGTGGTGTAACAGCATTTGCAGCCAGATTTGTAGTTTGCAATACATTAATTCAGCAAATACATGATTAAGCAGCACTTACCGTTGATGACATGCTCTGGAGATATGGTCTTTTTATCGGACTTATTGCATATTTCATTGGCTTCTGAGGATATCAGGTGTATGAACTCTGTGCAGCAGTTAACCACAAGCTCCCTGGCGTCGTTGGCCACTCGTACGTTAGGAAGAGTTTCTTTAATCATCTTGTTAATGGCTGCTCTGGGGATTGTAAGGTCGTCGTCGTTTCCAGAAGAAGCCATCGCGGCGAGCGACTACTCAGAAGAGAAACCTTCGGCACCTATGGTATTATACTTAATGCTGAAAACTTAAACAGCGGTCCCTTCGAGTTCATAAACCCAATAAGGACTTAATAAATTGTCGGATTTGAGACGTTATGCTCCACTTTTAACAGCTGTAGACTTTTCAATTACGTGAGCTAACTAGCTAGCTTGTTCACCAAACGAGAAGCAATTTGATCTACTCAACGTCTCTTCTTCAATGGTTAAATGGAATACGACGTGCCAACCAAAAGTTAATTAAAATACAAATACGAGGTCAAAGTGTACATTGTTAGCCAAATCTTAAACCATTTGTGGTCCCTGGCGTATTCACGCTCCGACCCGAAGACGAGTGGAGGCGCTACATGAAGGATAGCAGAAAATAAAGGACCGTTCTCGGGTTGTCTTACAGTTAACGTATCATACACGACGAATATAACACACGACACACTACACTGTCGCTTACTCCACTTTACACAGAGAAAACAGCCTTAATATGCCAACCTAGCAGCAAATTGGATATTATTTTGGGGAAACATTAGCTAAAACTACATCAGGAAATGACGTCAGAAGAGCAGGATGTGCGTCTTCTCGAAAGGGGGCGAGGCTTCGAGTTACCCGTATTCATTATACTTCTTGTTGTATTTGAATTGATAAGATATTTCTTAACTTTTCTATCTACATTTATTAACGTGAAAATAAAGGCGTCTGTTCGAAGCAATCAGTCTCGGAATAATGTATATAAGTATTTATCACGTGTCATGATATTTTATACCATGTTTAACAATCAGGTATTTCCGAAAGAGGTAGCAGTCATACACACACACACACACACACACACACACACATTAACTGAGAACAGACAATGTGAATATAGATACCGCACGTGTATTTATTTTATTTTGTTTGGCTAAGCGAGACCTCCTGGGGACTGAATCAGGCCTGCACTGTTATAGTTTAAGGACCCGTTTCTATACAATATATCTATACAACGTGCATTCATGCATTTAGTTGAATGAATCCAAAGACCTGTGCAATTAGGGAACAAGTAAATTGGTCGTTCCAAATTGCCCATAGATATGAATGTGAGAGTGACTGGTTGTGTGTCTATATGTGTCAGCCCTGCAATTGTCTGGTGTCCAGTTAAGGGTGTACCCTCATTTTCCTAGTGCCACCTAGGCACCCATAGGCACCGTAGAGGGCCTATGGGTGCCTAGGTGGCACCGTAGAGGGCCTATGGGTGCCGTGGAGGACTAAATGGTAGAAGATTGATGGATGGATGGATATATTAACTGAATTATTTCCCATATTCCCTCATTTTTTGTTGCTCGTTACCCTTTTGCGCTGTATGAATTGTGTCTAATACAGAGCCTTGACAGGTTAAAGTGTTGACAATAAAGAAGGTGAAGGATGGATTTGTATCATGACTACATTTTATTTACCGTAATAATAATCTCACACCTAGCAGGTATGGTCAATGGTGAGAATTTAGTGGTTGTCTTTTTCCAAGGTGAAACTCTTACGACTTCTCCACCGCAAAAGTTTCAGGAAGTTCAGACTGGCATTAAATACCTTGTCATGCTCAAACACCATCTTGTAAAATGTATCAATTGGAAGGTCCCCATTGGGGTCAGCATATTTGAGTGTGGTCATGGGGGTATAAAGTGTGTTTGTCTGATGGCGGAAGGGAGGATTCTCCATGGTGATTATCTTGAGAGTATGCTAGAAAGAAAGAAAGAAAGTTAAAACACAGTTTAAACATAAACCAGTTTAACAAATAAAATACACTCATTTTTATTCATTGTGGATTGCTACAATTCAAAATGCATTTCTGTAGAATGTTTGTGTTTGAAGTGCGATGCGACACCTCAGCAATATCGTCTGCAGTCTGCCCCAAGGTTTCAAAAATTTGTTTGTAGTTTTTCAAGTAGATATTAGTGAACATGTCAGCAGTCACTTTGTCAGCTTTGCTGAGGTCTGTCTTCAAGCCTTCTTCGAAGACCTTACGCTCAAACTCCGTTATGACTGGCCCAGGCTCAATCAGGCTGATACTAAAAACAAACAGAATGACAAAGATACAGTAAGATAACTGAAGAAGGGCATGCTTAGTTAATAACAGTCACATATGAGCGATATTATAGCAGTATCAGTTGATATCAGTATCACAATTAAAGGGTTGGCAATATCTAATATGTATTCCGATGTACATATTAGGGCCAACCTATTAGGGGAATTGATTAATATATTGAACATCCCTACTTTGTCTTATTGATTTTGTTACAGTTAAAGTTGCTGTAATACAGTCTTTGGATTTTGAATGTAAACATCTGTACAATCCTGCTTTTTAGTACCCTTCAAGTTTCCCTCTCTTAAATGACCTGCCATGTTGGGGCCAAAAGCTTAAGAATTTGTAAAATGTATAGAATGTCTCTTGCTGGAGTCTATGCTCATGATGGGAGGCTGACCGTGATGTAATGTGAGGTTTTGATAATATGTGTGAAAGTGTATTAATTTATCTTCAAGAACTTTTCCCAAAGCTTGCATTTTTGCATTTAAGATTTTTTACAATCAGCTCTCTGAAGACTCAGGTGAGTTGATTAAATGAGTCCTGTCTGGTGTGCTGCTGCTGGGTATCAACATGCACATGTTGATTTATACACATCTTACTTGAGCTGAAATCTCAATGCTTGGACGGCTAGGCTCTCACAGAAGCCTTCTACTGCAAACTTGGACGCTGCATAGATGTCATTGAACAGAATTCCTGCAAGAAGAAAGAGAGTGAACATCTTTTTAAACAGTTCCACTGTTCCCATGATGAACTGAATGAAGCACCCCCACCTTGAATTCCCATCACACTGCTGATAACGACGATGTGTCCATTCTTTCTCCTCTTCATATCTGGTAGGATTTCCTTCACCAACCTCACAAGTCCAAAGAAGTTGGTGTCCATCACAGTTTTCATCTCATCCATCGACTGACACTCGATGGGTCCAATCAGACCCATCCCAGCATTACTTACTGCAGGAGCACATCAAGCATAGAAAGAAGACCCATGAAGACACTATAGTTTGGAGTGTAGAGTGTAGAAGCCACTTTATGTTGACTTACTGAGAATATCCACCCTGCGGTCAGGAATGCTGTCCACACTGGCTCTGATGGAGTCCTCATCGCACACATCCAGTTGTTTGATCTCCAAAGTCCTTCCCAAAGTCCGACCCGCTGCCTTCACCAGGGCCTCACCTTTACTGAGGTTTCTCATGGTGGCATACACTGAAACAAAACATGTCCAATTGTACAGAAACTGGTAATTCTGTTTTGAACTACATGAAGACAACATGAGCGAGATGTAGCCTTTTGCACCTCACTCTGCAAGACCTGGACTCTCTTTGCTCTACTCTGCAGGCACCCCCTGATCCAGAAGCTGTATCATCTCAACCCCCCCGATCCATCTTATATAAAATCTGCTCAGCTGCTGGCATTCACCAAGTGGTAACGAAGGCAGGAGAGTGAAGGAAGACCATGGGCCTTATGAGAGGAGAAGGTTGAGGCAGCCTCATCATGGTGAAAACCTTGATATACAGCAGAGCTTAACACTGTAACATGATAACATTTAACAACACAAACAATAATAAAGGGTGTTAATTTCAAACAATCCGAAATACTTTACTTACAAAGTAATTTTTCTTTTACTTGCCTGTAAATCTTTGATCTAAACTGACTGTAATAGTGGATGTGTAGGTGAGCGTTCAAAGAAGAGCCAAAAAGGGTAGAAATGAAGTGTTAAAGGGGAATTGGCCCCCGACAGATATAAAACAGGTCAGATAACATGACCCCCAGTTGCTTCCTCTCCTGCTGATGTGTCTCTGGTGACAACACTGTCAGCCTAAAGACTGAAACCATGTGAGACTGAGGAAGAAACCAAAAAAAATTCAGAGGAAAAACCAACAGTGCAAAAGAGTTTAAAATTCAACAGGGAAAAACATTGAAAATCTTTTGTTTCTGTTTCCCTTGTTGGGGTCACCGGGAGGTGCTGGGGCCTCTCCCAACTTCAGATGGGTAATGTCCCTGGATCGTCACAGGAGCACTGAGGGAGTCCGTATTTTGCTCAAGGGTGGAGAACAGTTATTGATGAGAGTTAAAGCTTATTCTGAGGACCACCATGCATTGCCAACCAACACCAGGTTGGTAATAGCCAAGTGAACCAGAGGACCTAAATATTAAAAACAACAACTTCAGGATTACCTGACTGTAGTGGAGGCTTGCTTGAGTTGATGGCAGTTAGATTCTAAAGTAAATGTTATAAAGCAGTTGTTCTCTACTAGCTAAACCACTAGTTATACACCTCCACATGAATGCCATAGCCACATTTAAACCACAGGACATTTACCCATGAATCTTTTCTTCTCATCCTTTGCGATGCGCACGGCCAAGGCGAGGCCAATTCCAGAGGAGCAGCCTGTTATGAGCACCACTTTCTGGTTCATTGTCGATGAGCTTGAGTCTTGTCAGCTGCAGTTGTAGATGTCCAACAGGAACAAGGTGCTGCAAAAGCAAAATCCTTAATCCATAGTCCTGCAACTCAGCAGAAAGCCTCCAGTTGAAGATTACCACAGCACATGGCCAGCCCAGACCTGATGTCTATCTGCTGTTCTGTAGCACCACGTTTATGATTCTGCTGCTGTAGATAACTGGGATAATGTCAACACTGAAAATGCAAATTAGCCACACAAGGGATTGAACAGACTATTGATACAGGCGCAGTTTGTAGAGCACAGGGACAGAGATCTGTAGGCTACACCAACAAGAGCATTTCCGACTGCCACTAGATTTATTCTAAGCCTGAAATGTTATGTTACTATGTTTTTCTAATTGTTCTGTTTGGTGCTTTGATTTTTCCTGCATTTTAAAGAGTATACCAGTGATGTCACTAGGCCTGTTTTAGTGTTCACTAGCTCCGCATCAATCTGGAATCGCCCTGACTTGACATGCAGGGTAACCAATTAGGTGTTAGGATTCACCCACTGACTTTGACAAGTGAGCTTGATAGATAAAATACCATAAAATAATTACATATGGAAATAATCCATTACATTAAGAAATACATAGCTTTTTACATCAAATTAATTTAATGACACATTCAAGTAATTATATAATGACATCTTTATTTATATAATGTTGGCACTTTCAGTCCTCCATACACCACCCCTATTGACCTGTAGGAGGAGAACGGGGGCTTCGCTGGTCCCTTATAAATTAAATGGGAAAATTTAAAATTGGCATTCAAAGAAAGAATGGGTGTACAGCCTCCAACAAATATATTGTCTGAAGACTATATATAGAGTATGAAGAAAATGATGAACAGATGCAAATTAGGCTGACGGGGCACTTCATTATAAGATTATTTTTAAAAAAAATGCTGCAAAACATTCAGTTTAATATTTTATCTAGTGGGACCTCAGACATGGGGGAAAGACAATCTATGCTCTTACGGCCCCATCTCACTGGAAAGGTGTTCCTGTAGAGCTGCTGGCATGCTCTGGTTTACCTGTATTCAAACCTGAAGTACTTAACTGATCATTTTTCCATGTCGGTTGTCATCAATAAATAAAAGAGCACAAATGCTCCACAGACTTCAGTCTCATTACCCCTTTACTGGGGTAAAAAACCTATTTTGTACGTTTCTGAGGGCGAGAGCAAAACCTGCCAACTGTTTCTAATTTACGCCATCATAACCTCACGTGAATAGCCTGAAAATGACTCATCCTGAAGGGTCTGAATGGTTTACAGGGAGCTTAAGTCTCAACTTAAGTCTCAAAACTAGAAACCACAGTCAGACAGGAAGAGGAAGGCTAGCTGTGTAGAGCCTCAAGTCTTGTTTTCCTGGGTGTGGAACTCCAGCAAGCTGCACTCATAGTCACGTTGAATATTGGGCCAGGGAGTGTGCAGGAGGCTGGGCAGGGCTGAGGATGTTTGATGACTACTTGGACTGTGTCTTCATGTTGTTTTCTTTCATATAGAGAATGTGGCCATCCAACCTCTGGAGCAGTTCTGTGGACCAGCGTTTCTCCTCCTCAAGGAAACAAAAAAGTGTATGGTCTGTACATGACACTGTGCAACTCTCCTGGGAGAAGGATAACCACTAAGAGTAAGCAGTCAAATATTACATTAATTACACACCATAATTACAGGACAAGCATTTACCGCTAGGAAAGGAGAATGTGTTCCTTTCACTTGAAACACTGAAATCACAGACTCATTGGAAGTGCGGTTTTGTTCATTTGCAGTTGAGTCAGAGGCACAGTTCCTTGAAGTCAGGCTTGAGCCACTTGTTGAAGAGGAGGGGTGGGTCTCGTCTTGGGCCAAACCGAAGGAGTTCTCCTCAGACACAAAAGACATGATGTGCCACCATTCAAAAAGGCTCTGAAGTGCTCCTTCAGAATTACAGTCAAGCCTCGGTTTTTGAATGTCCCAGACCTTGAACAAATCGGAGTTCGAACATAAAATTCGAGATTTTTTTGCTTCCGATGTCAAACAAAAATTTGAAAGTCGAACCCCGCGAGATGAGCCGAGAGGACCCGAGAAAACCTGACCGGGCGGCCCGGATGCTGCCTGACTCCGTTTGTTGTTATTGACAACAGCTGTACGCAGACGTTTTCGCTGTTCTTAACACAAAGAAAAGAAAAAAGTAACTGTATTTTCGTTACTCGTTTTGAGTGTAAAGGGAGAAATTTTTACCTATTATGTACCGTATCTGTAAACGAGGCTGGGGATAGACAGATACGGCAATATATTCCCCAGCCTAGCCTACTCTATTAATTCAGTTTATTTATTACATGTATATTATTTATTTATATTATTTATTTACACATTACCTATTCACTTATTTATGCAGTTTATGGTGTAAAATAATGAAAAAATGGTTAAAAAAGGCCTTTTTTAGTCTTTGAATGGATTAAATTTTTTCCATTATTTGTAATGGGAAAAATAGATTCAGAATTTGAACAAATCTTCTCGAACTGCCTTCTGGAACGGATTGTGGTTGAAAACCGAGGTTTGACTGTAGTTGTTAATCGTGTTCTGTCCCATCCTTTGTTACCTACTCTGCTTGAGACACATCAGAAGAGACCTATTCTGTTGAGCACATACCATACATGTGTCTTGTGTGCATTCCTCCTGGTACCTATCCTGGCCAAACTGTGATTGGCTGCTAGACATGCAGCTCTTCTGGACCTGCTGGCTTTTGCAGTTCAAGGTGAATTCCTTTCATTTGAACCAAAAATAAGAGATGAGTCATAATTGGAATTGATCAAAAATGAAAAACAAAACTCAATGTGAATATAAAAGAAACCATGTTTGAGAACTGTTCTGCTACCAATTTGGTTTTGTTTCTTTCATTAGTTATCAATAAGGCTGTTAGATGGGGTCTTGTGTGCTGTATGTGGTTTGTATGTGTTGGATTTGTTTCAGGCCACATTCCAGAAAATAAGGATTATGGTCAGACAATTTTCACAACGATGATGGTTTCACTTTACCTCAGACTTTTTAAAGAGTCCCATTGTGTTCAAACAGTCGGTTGGAAGTCCATGCCTGGCATCCTTAAGCTGTTTATGCTGAAGTTTGTGATAATTGTCCTTTAACTTATCAAACTGCAAGAACCAGATTACATGTTTAAATTATTGAATGAAACCAGCATGTATATGGAGTGACAATGTCCAGGCTGATTAACGCCTAGAAGGACAAATCCACCAAAAATAAAAAATTAGTCATTTGCAAACCCCCAAAATATGTGTGTGTGTGAGAGAGAGAGAGGGAAAGAGAAAGAGAGAGAGAGAGAGAGAGAGAGAGAGAGAGAGAGAGAGAGAGAGCTGTGAACAACTGATCCTGCATTCCACAGCAGGATGAGAATTTACACAACAACCATTTAAAAACGAGACTGGCAGCAACACGTTATTTAATCTAGCTCCTACTTTGGAGTCTATGAAGGAAACAGTACTTTTCAACAGTACCTCTTCTCTGATGTTCTGGAGTTGTTTCTCATACTTCGAAACTAACTCTTGCTTTTCCTCCAGCCGCTTGCAAAGTGATCTGACCTATAAACAGTAAAGATGGCAAAAAAATATATATTTTTTTACATATAATTTCATAATTAGGCAGCATGTGATGAGTGTTTGCAATGAGTCTATCTTCGGTTGGATCTGCACCTCCAAGTCCTTTTGCTCGATTACTTTATGGGAAATCATCAACTCGTCTTCCCTCCTTCTGAGTCTTAGTTTTACGAGCTGCATCTCCGTTTCCCAATCTTTTTTTTGTTGTTTGATTATCAGGTCAATTTGTCTCATAAGCTCCTGAAGCTCAGGGTCACAACCAGAAAGGACGAGGCTGGAAATACAAATCACCAAACAAGTCATAGCAGTTTGAGCTATCTTAGCACCACGTTGCCAAACATATTCCAAGATCAAATAACTATACCTTAGATCGATATTTAGCTGAGAAAATTGAAGGGCCTCCATCTCACTGAAATCAATATTGGCAAGACGGTACAAATCAACCTTAAATAAAGATGCACTAGCTGGAAATGCTAGCAGTAAATGCAACTCGTCGAAATTATAATGCCCGTATACACTGGGTAATACAGTAAACGTTAGACCGTAAAGCCTGTTAGAATAAACCGGCTAAATTAGTTCAACAAGTACCATTCATCTTTTACCATTCCATAAAATATATGTATGTATAAATGATATGTATATAACAAATATGCTATATACACCTCATTGTACTTCATACCTGTTGGATACGGCGAATGAATGTTTAATATATAAATATTGTTCCATTCCATCTAGTACTAAATCTTTAATTTAGAAGTACTGGTGGGAAGCATCGATTGATTTTGCATGAGAGAATTAAAAAACATTCTGTTTTCTATCTACCATAATCCCTCCTCCATAAACATATACATGTCTTTAGACCTTTCGTGTTCCCGTCTGCCCGTGTGGCTCGTTGGTCTAGGGGTATGATTCTCGCTTCGGGTGCGAGAGGTCCCGGGTTCAAATCCCGGACGAGCCCTCTCTCTTTCGACCTTAAAGACACACCTTTTATAAGGTCACAAGCCATTCTATGTTTTCACTTTGTAGACTTTTACTTATGTTCATAATCACCAACTTACTCTTTGTTTTTTTCTTTCCTATTTAGACTGCACAAACATGGATCTTGCACATTCAACATACATGCATATACATATATATGTATATGAACCCTCGCTATAACGCGGTTCACTTTTCCCGGCTTTGCTGCTTCGCGGATTTTTTTTTACAGTGCTCTGAATCCAGATTGGCGAACTGCAGGGGAAAAGGCACCTGCGGTGGCTACCAAACGGCGGAGGAAGAAGTTTGAACTTTGAAAGTGTTTAACTGTGAGAAAATGTTAAATCCTGTGAGAAAAGTGTATAAAAGTCTGTGGTTAGGGGTTTTACGGCCTTAAAACCTGTAAAATAATTGTAAATAATAAAGCTTTTTACTTCGCGGATTTCGTCTATCGCGGGTTATTTCCAGAACGTAACCCCCACGATAAATGAGGGTTTACTGTACATATTTGTATGTGTGTCTGTGTGTATATAGACAGACAGATAGATAAGCAATGCACATACTTTAATGTCAAATTCTATTTGATAAAATATTTTTTATTTTGAATGTAAAATATATTTTCCACGATTAGTGACATAAAAAAAAAAATATATTCGCATATGATCTCATCACAGTGCTGTGACAGACACATTAATTCAAAGTAACTTAATCTCAATATTGTTCCTTTTAGCAAAGCAAAGCATTGTGATTTTTATGTGTTATTCATGTGAGAGTAGTTATGGATCAAAAGTTCAAAAGCTTGGACTTCTGGTGGTAACACTATTAGTGATGTAACCTGTAGGTGTTGTGGCCTACTATAACATAGAAAAAGACTGGTGGCAGTGGGTCAGTTGTTCCTTAGAGAGGATCACATTGTTCCAGACAGTACTCTTGAGTCTTCTGGGCCTTCCAGCCCAGAATCATTAATAGGATGATGCCCATGATCTTATAACTCACTTGTAAGCCAATGTACCTGCACAGTCATAAAAACAAAAACTGTAAGAATTGTAGAATTGCCACATGTGCAGTGCTGATAAGCTTCCAACCTGTTCCTCAGGATGACATTGTCATAGTAACCACAGCTTTGTTTCTTTCCACAAACTTGTTTCCACCAAATGCAGGATGTATCAATTGCCATCCCAAAGAGAGCAGGAGCAGGTAACCATGCTGGCCAGGATACACATAGAAAACATTTTTAAACACGGTGTTGAAATAATCTGAGCATGTGTTCTTTAAATCAGTCAACACCTTACCTAACAATCTCATGAGTAGAAACTGAATTCCAATGGCAAAGGATTTCTCTTCAGAGCCAACAGACCTGAAAAGAAAAGGCAACAAATACAAAAAATGTCTGTATCAGTCTTGTATAGTACAATTCAGTACAACAGTGGATGAATATTTACATCTGTATTATCTAATACTGAGGTAAGAGTAATGACCCTACCTGAGGACCATCATGTACATGGGGTTGTGAGTGATGGAGGCAATCAGTGCTGCCAGAGAGATGACAAGGATGGCAGGAATGAGGATGTGTGGGCAGCTGTTTGGACATGGGCCTGGCCGGGCATGATTCTTGCTCCCAGGTATACACATGCACTGAGTGTATAGCTGCATAAATCAAGAAATTAAATACTCATCTTGTTTTAACAAACAGGGCTTAACTCTAGTGATGTCAGAAATGCAACCATATGTAAAACTTTATTTGTATCCCGTAAAGAAACCTCTGGAAGCTGATTTGTTGGCAGGTGTGTGAAGACACTGACCTGAATCCTATAAGTCTTGTTGGAGTCTTTGGTAAAGTTGGTGCAGCCAGCATGACAAGGTGAGATATACTCAAGGGCATCAGAACCACACACAGGATTGAAAGCACTTCTGATACAGGAGCAGTTTGTGGAGCACAGGGACAGAGATCTGTAGGGTACACCAACAAGAGCAATTTCAGATGCACTTTAATCAATGTTCCACATTTAGAGATTCAAATAAGACCAAACATTTCTCACCACTTTAGTTAGTTAATAGAGATATACTAATTGGTTAAGTCCTTCTGTAGAAAGATATACACGTGCAAAGTTAGTTTGGGTTAAACATACATTTTAATGCCACTGATTTATTCTGAGCATTAATTTAACATGGTATGGTGGTGTGCAACTTAAATCCAACTATTTCAATACTACTACTACTACTACTACTAATAATAATAATACTACAGGAAAGGAAGGAAAAAAGGAAAAGACGTTTTCAAGAGCAAGTTTACTATATTATAGAGGCACTCAGTAGTGGTGACCTCCTTTTTTTTTTTTTTTTTTAGGTGCCTTCACTAATGACTAATTGCAGCCAAATTGCTGAAGAGAAACACAGAATCATTAAAAACAACGTTGTGATTATTGTTGTTAAAACAAATGTCAGTGGTCAGTGTACATTCAATTGTACATCCAACGTCTTCTTCTGCTTATTCCTCCACAGAGGGTCGACTGGAGCCTATCCCAGGACATTGGGTGAAGGCGGTGTACACCCTGGTCAGTCGCAGGGCTGACACAAAGAGACAAACACCCATTCACTCACACAGGCATTTTGGAGTGCTCACTTAACTTAATCCCCAGTTGTGCATGTCTTTGGACTGTGGGAGGAAGCCAGAGTACCCAGAGAGAACCCACGCAGGCATAGGGAGAACATGCAAACTCCACACAGAAAGCCCCCAGCCTCCATCCCAACCAGGATTTGTACCCAGGGCCTTCTTGCTGTGCAGTGACAGTGCTAACCTCCACACCAGTGAGTGAATGTTATACATTTCTGCAGATATATGTTGAAGTCATATGTCTACAAATGATTTAGTATGTTTAATTTGATGCCCATTGCTCTTCCAAGACACTTGCAATAAAAGTGTCAAAATGTTTGTCGGCTATAAAATATGTGGCATATCAGTTAACAATTGACTCACAGCAGGAAGGTCATGGGTTCAAGATTCCTTCAGGTGCTCCTGTTTTCCCCACAATCAAAATGCACACAGACTACACCATAATGGCAACCATCAGGCCACCCGATGTTCCACTTATCACAACTGTCTACCTCCAGTCAGTAGTTTTTCAGGCCGAACTCACCATGCCCCCAAATCAGTCACACCTGCTCTCCATCCAGTTAATCACCTGCTCTATTTAAACCCCTGCTCCAAACCCACCTGTTGCCAGTTTGTCCAGTTTTTGACTCTCAATCATTTCCTTTCTGCCTGATTCTGACTCTACCTGTTCCAGACCAGTCTTCTTTGCCTGCTTCCTGGTAAACCCACCTGCCTTCTGTCTTTGACTTTCAGATTCTTTTTCCTGCCTGCTGGTTTCCTACCCTTTCTGCCCGTGACTAACTGACACTGCCTGCCTCCTGGTAAATCTGACCACCTTCTGATTCTAACCCTGAGCTCAAGCCAATGACTCATATCCAAGCTTTTGTTGATTTACAATTATGACATCCCTTATAAATCCTGTGACTTGCTCTTTATTAAAGATGTAATGTGTCTTCCACTATGAGGTGAAGACTGTCATAGAAAGTGCATGTTGCAATGTGTATTAAAAAGTTATTTTCTAAGTTGTTTCTATCACAGAGGGGGCTTTTGTGGAGGCAGGGCTGAAGCTTTCAGAGGCAATGCTGACTCAGCACTGACGTGCTGGGCACCGGGGGCTCAGGATTTCCAAATGCTGTCTGTCTTCTGGCTCAGCCATCAAAGTGTTTTCTGTTTATAAGTAAACTGCAGTTCTCCAGAAAATCCTTGCTTTAGCCCTGCTGGCTGAGTAAGCCATTCTTGAAATGAGGTGAAGAACGAAAAGAAATTTGTTAGATCTAAATTTAAAATTTGGGCACTGAAGAGCAGTATGGATGGCAACTGTTGCAGAAAATAAAACTAGACTGGACTAGTAGGTGGTCAGGCTGCTGACAAAGTTTACAGCTAGGGTGTGACAACTTCCCAAGCCTCTGAGGTGGATGAGGTCAAACCCCAGCAACTTTGAAAACCTCAGTTAAATCTCTCACTTACCCTTGCTTTCCAAATTGGAAATGATTGACCTCCGTGATATTATGTGTCTGACAACCCATGAAGAAGAGTGGGACACATAGTAGGGTGGAGGTGGTCAGCATAACTGCAGAGAAACATGGGATGGTCTTCAGGGTCAGACCCACCCTCTTCATGATGACTCCACCCACCAGCATCCCCACAGCAACTGCTGGCAAATTCAGAGCACCTGTGGACCATGGACAGCTATAATGGAACTTTTATTCTTTTCATATAATCTTTTATTTGGACCTCACTCACCTACTAATAGGCTGCTGTAGGCAGTTGAAGCACTGTACTGCTGCTCCAGAAATTTGTTCAGAAAGGTTGAAAGTCCTGCGATGACTGAAGAGAAACAGCACTGGGCGAGGACCAGCAGTAGGAAGAGAGGGTTTAAAAGGAGGTGTACCAACATTCTGGGAAACACTGAGAGGCACACACAATTATTGTTCTGATCCAGCTATTAAGTTTCTTTCTGAAAATAATAAACATACTTTTCAAGAGATCCAGCAGAGATGTATCCCGCTCCTTGCAATTGTCCTTCATGTTACCTTTATTGCTTATTGCCTGTACAATTAAGTGTAGTGACATACCTTTTTAAGTATTAAAGACACAAACTTTGCCCTTTTGAGAAGACTTCAGTCAGTAATGAATAAAATCTTATCTTGGGGATATCAGACTGAGTTTAGACCACTGGTTTATCAAAATCCCACAGTTGTCTTTTTTTCTAGCTGCGTCTGAACATGAAATACATGTTGGAATGTATATATGTAACATCTCAAACTAAGACCTTAAATACTAAGGTCTTAGTTTGAGGTTTATTGATATTAAAAATGTATTAAAGTGGGCTTTTTGGTTTGATGACATTTAATGCTTGAACATTTTAGCCATCATACAAATATTGTACACAATCTTGAATTCCTGGGATTCTCTGAATGTTAAAAACATTGTGTATGTGTGCATGTGAGACTTGCATTATGTTTGCCAGGCATTTCACGAGGGAAGAAAAAATAGGGAAGAGAGGTTACAAGCAGGAATCCAGTGGTGATGAGAAGACCCATCCACCATGCACCAACCCAGCGTGGATCACCTTGATGCAACTCTTGTTCAGCACCTGTAGAAGTGGCATCAGTGTGTATACAGTGTCACTCAGGCTGAACACTAGTCTAAACAAGGTAATTACCGACACCAGTTCTGTCCACATCCACATAGACCTGCAGGACCACAGAGCCCAACAGGTAGCCAACAGCAGGCCCAAACACAGATACTGAGAAAAGGATGGCTGCAATAAAGGAAACAGCTGTTAAATGATAAAATAAAGTGTAATATAAAACACAAAAATCTTTCCAAAAGGATTTCAAAGTTACACTCACCAATGTAAAGAGCAGAGTTTCCAGGTCCGGCAAAATCATCTATATAGGACAGCCCAAAAGGCTGAATGGGCACCGAACCAACACCAAACAAGAGCTGGGCACTGGCCATTAGGAGCCAGAGGTTATGATTTTCAGCCAAATGTCTGGTCTCCTCTCGACCACAGCTTGGATCACTCACATTTACAGGGTTGTGCCAGTGGCAAAGGTCCCGCTGGTCTGTTTCATAGTGAGGGGATAAAAGTTTAAGACAATGACTGATTCTTGTTAACTTCAATTTCCTGAAGTATGAACATAACACAGACAAGAATAAGCTCTTGTTTCTGTAACGTCTAAGATGGTGAACACTGCCAAGCTTTGTTGGAGTGCATATAAGATATGTTGGAGCCACTTCTAACCTTAGCGTCCTTTTTCATACATATCAGAGTTTGACTGTCGCTCCACATCTTCCCTGAAACTTCCCTGAAACACATTTTTGGCTTTGTAATTTGTTGGATTGTGAAAAAATATGCTTTTTTTCTTATAATGAAATAATTACAAATTACATTGCAATTACAAATACATTAATGTCCTGCAAATGTAAATTGGATGCAGAAATTAATGTTTTAAAATCAAAACTGTTGGCGTCAAGCCCAAAAATATTCATTGATTATGATTGCTGTGTTGCTGTTTATTCACATTTATTGCAGAGGTCCTAGTGGACCCAGAGCTCTTACTCATGCATTCTCTTACTATGTAAAACAGAATCATATTCATAGGGTTGTGACAGGAAATGAGGTAAGGTCAGCATTGTGGCACTGACAGCCATCAGGAGTCCACCGATTCCAATCAGGCGAGGGCGGTGAACTCGGTTTCCAAAGTAGCTTACAAACACTATGAGCAAACTATTACTGATCTGAAAAAGAGGCAAAAGAAAAAGAGAGAAAATATGTTGTGAAAACAGAAGTGACATAGAGGACAACTGAATCTAGAAAAAGTGGATTGATTCGTTACCCACAAAGAAACATTTCAAGCATTTATGTGTCTTAATGCAATTGTAGGTTACAGCTTATGAAAAGTCAAAATTCAGTGTCTCAAAAAGAATATTGTGAAAAATTTCCATATGGGTGTCACGCTAATTAAATTGATTAACTCAAAACAGAACTGGCCCACTTCAGGCTGATTGTGTGATGATTACACAAAGCCGCTTTTCCACTACAAAGTGTTGGCTCAACACGTTTCCACTTGACATGATATGGCCACGTTGATTTTCCATCACACCATAGATTTCTTCAATGTGGTCAGGGTTTTCATAACATTGGTAATAGTAGAACAGTGGCAAACTGTTCAACATTCACAGGACATAGTTCACTTTGAAATGTATTCCCAAATGACACCAAGTGGACAGAGAATATATGCCATCACCCAGTTCCAGTCAGGTCTCTCTCTCAAAACCTGCCGTGAAGAGATATGTTGGTGACAAACACAAGCAACTCCAGCTAGCTACTATTGGCTAACTATTGGCTGTAATGGAGATGCATGAGATGGAGCTTTCATCACTAACAACCACTGTTGGCTCTGCCCATTCGATCAAAACTAAACAGACACCAGAGCCAACAACACAGATGAGCTGAAGGCTGCTAACGAAGACACCTCAGCAGGGCCTCCATGCAGTACTACAGTCATTATGGCAAGAGCAATTAAAGCAATGGCTGTTCAGGCTGATGTTTCTGTAAAAAAAAAAAAAAAAAAAAAAAAGATGTGAGCTTTTATTTAATCCATAATAATCAATATTAAGAAAAATAAAGGTGTGAAATGTTTAATTTTGTGATATGTTTAATTACCAAAATGAATTAACTTTTCAAATGATATTCAAATTGCTTGAGGTGAATGTAAATATCAATAAACAATATGAAGTGCGCAATGAAATCCAATCTGGAAAAAAAACAAGCAGCAAACTGACATGCATATAAACTAGATTCCTCTCTTTCCTCTATATTCTCTATTAAACCAAAAAATTGTTTGATCTGGACCTAAATGCAAATTGTATCATAAAACTGGTGTTTGGTTACTACCTCATTAAGGGAGGAGAGAGATCCTGCAGAGTAGCTGCTGAGGCCATAGCGTCTCTCGATTGTGGTGATGATGCTCTTGAAGTAAGCGCTGTAAAGCAGCTGAGACAACTGCAGAAAGCCATGGCATAGGACGAACAGCTAGCAAAAATAAGATAAGTTTTTATACATCCCATCATGCGGAAAATATACTGTTGCAGCAGCTAAAAAAACAACAAAGATGAAATAACAGAGACAATAAACCTCAGCAAACGTCAGTAATGTGTGATATGAAAATGTGGAGTGTTTGGCCATATTCATAGTGCAGCAGAGTCTGATTGCTTGTGGACAGAAAGGCTTGTGGAAGTGCTCCTTTTTACACCTCAGCTGTCTCAAAATTATGCTGAAAGAGCTACTTAATGACCCAGACAGTCTGGTACACAGGTTGGAATGTGTTGTCCATGATGGTTGATCAAATGAAATAAATATTACATTTATTGTACATGTATTTTATTATATCTTCCCTTCAAATCATCAGCCATCCAAGACTTTCTGTCTTTGCGACCAACCTGGAGCTTCACTAACTGCTCTGACTCCACTGGTTTAACGCATAATACAGCTGATTGTCATCAGCATAGCAGGGAACACTTATTCCTGACGGAAGAGTAATGTTACCAAAGGGAAGCATAGAGGAGAATAAAAGGATTGGTTCAAGCATGGAATCTTGTGGAACTCCACGACTAACCCTAGAACATGAAGAGGATACATCATCAACAAGAAGAAACTGGTATCTATCTGATAAATATGATCTGAACCAGTCTAGTGCTGTCTAAAGCACAAACTGTCTAAAGCACTAGACTGGCTCTAAACTAAAGCCTTTGATATGTTCCAGTCTACATATAAGAATGCTCTGATCAACTATATCAAAAGCAGCACTTAGGGCCAGTAGAACCAGTAGAAACCAGTCCATTGTCTGTGAGCTCTGATAAGATCATTAGTAACTTTAACAAGGTCTGTTTCTATGCTGTGATGAGCTGTAAAATCTGACTGAAACACCTCAAACAGACAGTGTGCAGCTAGGCTGGCCAGACATCCCTCTTTGTATGGGACATTTCAATTACTTTTCACACATCCTGCAAATTGAGATGCTGTCCCGCATAGTTATTGACAGTCAGAATTCAATTTTGAAATGTGTTTTTACAGTATAATCTGGCATATTTCAAAGGGCTGTATGCAAAGAAAGCAGCGTGAGAGCTGTCATCAGGGGGCAGGATGGGCTGTGTGCTGATCATGTCAATCAATGTAGAATGCGAAACATAAGTGTTTCATGCTTATTATGTTTTACTACATGACAAGAAGAAACTTGCATTTAAAAAAGATATATTTGGTAAGTTTGTATTGGCAGTCTGATATTTGCTACTGAATCATCCAGATGGCAAATCATAGTAATATTATAAGTTAGAGGGCAGAATATATATATATATATATATAAAATGTATTTATTTATGTATTTTATTTTATTTTTTTTTAATTAATTTATTTATTTTTAAGTTATTGAATACAACCTCGATACATTGGTGTCTAACATTGTCCCACAAAAATGAAGACTTTGTCCCACATCTGGTCATCCTATCTGCAGCAGGTCCAGTAACTGAGTCACCACCACCTTCTGACAAACTTTACAAATAAAAGGAAGATTAGATAGAGGCCTGTGGGTTGCTAACACATTTGGATCACAGGATGTTTGTTTAAGCAGCGATTTGATTACTGAAACCTTATAGGACAAGGGTACATAAACTTTCCCATGTTTAGGTTGTGGGTTTAGTAATAAATCAGAGTGATAGATACCTGCCACTCCCCCTCCTCCACTGTTGTCACCAGGAATATGATAGTAGAGATGGGTAGGAGGAGTTGATCCACTAAACTAACATACTCCTCGTCTTGAAGCCAGTGCTGTAGTACTGATTTTAAGAATCATTGTGATTGAGCACTCTTTTGCTCTGAGCTGGGTGAGAAATTGTTGTCTGAGGTCTGTACATCAGCTGAAACTCTGGGTTGGGTAATAAAGAGCAATGGCCCAAAATTTTAGAGCAATTCCACAAGAGAATGGCTTAACAAAATCTAAATCCACCTTCTGGAAGGGCGAAGTCAGAGCTCAGACCTCAATAGAGATGCTATGAACTGATGTAAAGAGAGCCAAGCATAAGAGCAGAACAGAAGGACAGAGTTAAAAGAATGGGCTTAAATTCCTCCCGAACAATGAGCGGGTGTGACCCATAGCTACAGGAAGTGCCTGGTTGAGGGGGTCAAACAGTTATTAATTGTAAGTGCTCAAATAGTGCTGATTGTTGAATGTGTGTATACCAAACAAGACTGAGTGTATGAAAAAGAGTGTGTGTCCGAGTTTGTCTGACAGGTTGTGGAAAAGTCATAACAGTATTTCTATTGGTTGTATGAGAATCTGCAATTTTGAAGGATAG
Organism: Lagocephalus sceleratus; assembly: GCA_911728415.1. NCBI lineage: Eukaryota > Metazoa > Chordata > Actinopteri > Tetraodontiformes > Tetraodontidae > Lagocephalus > Lagocephalus sceleratus. The sequence goes on from CAJVRN010000022.1 coordinate 4,615,469, forward strand.
CTGTAGCTCCTCCAAACACAAACATTCCCTGTGTGTTTTCTACCAGTGACTTTAGGAAATGTTCAAAGGACTTGCATATCTTGGGACCAGGAGGAAATCGACCATATTCCTTGCTTCCTGACTCTTCTGGAATCAAAGTTTAGTTTGGTATAAACCTTTAATTATAACTTGGGACACATTGAGAGAGACCTTCATATTCACTACTCATTTGCACTATTCAAATCACAAAAATACACAAAATAATTATCAATCAATCAATCAATCAAAGAAACAAAATTTCACACACATTGAGCACATTTGATGTGCATAGATCTGCTTAGGAATGGTGGAGAAACCAATATTGGTGCTTTGCAAAGAGTTCCAAGAGTGTGAAGCAGAAACAAAAAGGTATTGTTGCCTGAATTTGAGCAATCATTATACAAGTAGAATAGTGATAGGCATGTGGAGAAAACAAAGAAGAGATAGAAAAGAGAACTGATGAACCTGCATACCTGTAAATGACCATAATCACAACAATTTAGGATGGAAAAGTAGAGTTGCTTTCCTAATCTGCTAAACAAACAAAAAGATAATCTTCTGACACAGCTTGCAAGCAAGATTGTGGATACGATGCTTAAAAGATCATTTGTGGTCTATCTAAATATATCCAATATATCCAAGTATTTATACTCCAAGACAAATTAAATCTACTGAATAAATTGGCATCACTAGCAGTTTTGTTGTAATTTGAAAGTATCATAATTTAATCTTGTCTTTAGACCTGTGTTTTTTTTAAAATGTGGCCTGTATTCTGTCAGTTTCTAGCACCAACCACATATTATAAAACTTGGATGTAGACTTCCTGTCTGAAAAGTGAAGCCATGCAGAAGTGACTTTGCATGCAATAACACCAGGACCTGCTGGGGGCTGGCTCCAAGTAATCCCCATTCATTTTCAATCATGAAATACTCATACTTCAATAAAACTCATTACAACTGTGAACAGCTAAACCTCTTTATCCTGAACTATGATCTAGTGCTCCACCTGGAAATATTTTCACAAGTAATTAGATATTAATCCTTAAAAATGGGGGCATTTCTATGGCATCCAGTATAGTTGGTGAGTGGCTGCATAGACTGAGGCCAAAATTTACACCTGCCCTTGACTCCTCCTCCAGCCCCTCCCTTTTACCCAAATATGGTTTCTTCCAACTCCAAAAGGTGACGTCCTCTCAGCAATCCTAACAGCTTCAAAAACAGCACAACACAAATCAATGTTTAATGAAGTGCTTAATGGAAACATGTTTTCTTCGATTCAAAAACAATACAAAGCAGCTCAAACCTTACAGAGGGCCTTTATAAGACATTGGAATGCCTTACCAGTTTAGACGGCAGCTTCTTTTTTTTTCTTGTCCACTAGTTTCCCATTTGGGGTTATGGGGAGGGTGCTGTGACCCCTCCATGCTTCATGTGGGTGGAGGTGGGGTACATCCATAGATGCAGGACCCTCTGAGCATTTGGGGAGTGTAATACCTTGCTGAAGGGTATCTCAGTGGTAGAAAGTAGCCATCTGATTTAATCTTCATGCTTTCACACCAAGGGACAACCCTCCTCTGGTTTAGATGGATTATCTTTCTCAAGGGGCAAAAGCATCAAGGGCATCACACGATGAAGCTGTTGCACCTTCATCAAAAGTCAACCTCTGCATGGACAAGATTATAATTACTGCTCTCTACAAACACATGAGAAGTTAATTGAGTCCTTAAGTTTATTTAAAGTATTATCCAACAGACATTTAAAATTCAAAAATATCTAAGGAATCGTGGGTATGATCATTTATATTTTGTGGAGGAAAAAAAATGACCAAAATAGTGTGAAAAACCATAAACATTCTCAATAATTGTCCTTTGCAGACAGACAGACAAAATGTTTCAGAACTCTGAAACTTATTGTGGACAAAGGTACGACTTTCAAACGAGCTTTAGCCAGGTTTAGGTTTCAAAACTAAAGTTAACTGATAGATTGCTGAATTTCCCTTCCTCTCTTCCTACCATGAGGAACATGATAATTAAGGTGTAGTTGATTAATTTCATTCATATTTAGTGAACCTTTATTTTCGTGACAGAAACAATCTGTGTGGGCCATTTTTCTTTCTATAGACACAGCAGTGTTTAGGTGGTTAAGAATATGTCCCTGCCCAGATCCTGGCTTGCGTAACCTCATGTGAGACATTGAAGTTGCTTGTCTAATACTGGTTCAGAGTGTGTGCTCTGAATGGAATGTTGAGGCAAGCTAGTATGTACCATGCCTTCCAGAAAGCAGTTCAGGGTGTTTTCATCCAAACATCTGTCCAGCTGATGAACCACTGTTTGTGTATAAGTAAAGACCTCTCCCTGCCATGGGCAGGGCTGCACCATGACTTGTTATGTAACCCCTTCCCTAATGGAAGGATCAAAACCAAAATGCTTGGCTTTAAATTGTCACATTGGTGACTTGTCTAATAACATATGATAAATGACTAGAGATTAATGTAGCATCACCCAAGTGAGATGGACCCCCAAATGCTATGTAAGAGTTGTCTCATTTTCAGGGCACCAAAGGGACACTCCATAGGGATAGCCATAAAGTAATGTGTGACAAAGCTGCAGGTTTTTACTGAGTCAGTAATCATTTGATTGGGGCTACACTTATGACTTATGACATTCACCCAGCCTGGATAACTTCTGATCCAGAAAACTCCCTAGGCTTACCTTCACAGCCCTAAATAAAGTGAGTCTGAGGAATATCTATACATCTGACACAGAGTGGCTGAACAGCAATGCAAATGCTATGAGATTAGCAGCAAGCTAAAATGAGCAACCAATAACAATAAATGTTTTAATAAAGGTAACTATGTAAAACAATAGTTACTTAATGTGAGTGTATAACTTAAATGTACCCGAGTGTATGACCCCAAATCGTAAATCAGAGGTCCAAGATAGTCCTACAATTACTGACAGAAATTGTCTACCTGGTAGAAGAGAAAAGAAGAGAATATTGGTGGCCTTGTAGGGCTGGTTAGGACATGTGATGATAAGCAGGCGCAGAGAAACAGGAAGTGAGACTTCTGTCAGTAATGCATTACATTGTTATAAATTCCGGACAACAGAAAGCTGGGAAAATGGCTCTTGGAGATTCAGAAATGTGGGATATCTCTGTTTTGTTATCCGCATCCAGGTCTGACATCTGTCACATAGAAAATGTAAAAAAACCCCAAAACATTCACTTCCAGGAATAACGATCCGCTGGACAAAAAGAACATGACAAGACCAGTCTTGTCTCACATTTGCCAACATCTTGCTTATCCCACAGACTTTTTGAACTATATTCTGTGGAGCACCCGAGAACTTGTGGTGCAAACCTATTACAACTTTTCACTACAAATAAAACCAAAAATCAAAAATCAATCAGACATGATGGTGATCATGTGATTATCTGGAGCTATTTTGTTTCTTCAGAACCGAGACCACATTTCACAGATTGTATATGCTGTTTGATGAAAGTTCACAACAAAATCCACTTTGGCTAGAATAACCAGTGAGATCTTTTGTAGCATGTACTGTGTTTTCATACATGTTTCCCCATAGCATCTCATTAGATCTGGGTTTTGTCTCAGCCAGAACTCCCCAGTTTTAAAGTGATCAGCCAGGCCTTGGTGGATTTATTAGTGTGTTTTGACAGATAGACACATGCTCCTTGAAGACCCTCTGATGCATGTTAATGTTCCTGGTGGATTCCATGATGTAAGGTGATGTGAGGTCAGGTGTTGCTGCAGTATCTCTGCTCCAGGACACTCCCTCATCTCTGTTTCACAGAAGTTTTTTCCCTGGAATCCTGTAATTTTCTTATCTCCTCTTGTCCAAATAATTCTATTTGAGACTAATCTGTCCAAAAAACATAATTGCAGAAGTCCTGGTCCCATCTGCATGCTGGCCTTCATGTTTGGCATAAAGAGATTTCTTTCTTGCACACTTTATGTGAAAGTTAAATGTGTCTAGTCTTTTTCTGATCATAGACACTTTCACATTAACAGTAGTGAGAGCACCTATTTTAAAATTGCATTTGGGAGTCAACTTCATAACAACCTGGAAATGTTTTTTCCCTGACATTTTTGAGCACTTATTGTTCAAGTATCTAATATTTCATGAGCTTTGCTGATTACAAGTGGAATGGGTGGTAGATCCTTGATGACAGGTCATTATAACAGAATATTGTAACACATTAGCTGCTACTTTCCTATAAATTCTAATAAACATCAATTACAATTGAAACTGCTGTGATGGACTTGTCTTTCTTGTATTATTATATCAGGCTTGACATGAACACCAATCCAACAGGAATTTGCAGTAGCGGAGCAGTTTTTATTTTTCTTTCCCAGACAGGGATTGTATTAGTCTTCATCACCAGACCCAAGCATATCTGATTTAGTCAAGGTAAATGATAATTTCTAATGCTACACAGGTCATACCTGGCATTGTCCCGCTATTGTGTTATTTGTGTGTATTTTAACAAAAAAAAGTAAAAAATTATGTCTTAATCACTGCAGTGACCCAAATTAAACGGGCACTTATTCAAGACTATGGACGGGTTGTTGGTGATCATAAACAGGAAACGGGACAGTAATAAAAAAAATACTGGCAGTAATCTATTGAGTTACTTTCTGCCAGAAAACACTAAAAAAAAGAGGAGTTTGGTGTCCTACCTTGATCGTGCAGGTCATTCCGGTCATTTCTCCGCGGTTCTGGAGCTCGTCTGCAGACCTGCCCTGTTCCTCCCGACTGCTGCGCTTAGTCGGGCTGACGTCAGGAATCTCACCTCTCAATAGAAGCGGCCTGGTGATCAGACGGACTCTTTCTATCCTGGTAAACGCTGAAGACGTATCGAACAGTAAATATAGTTTACTCACCTGTATGGGTATGACGTCACTTTTCAAGCGTGACTAACAGGAAGGTATCCATGTCATTTTCCAATGAAATGTATTTAAAAAGCAGCAGTGTGCATAGAAACACACTTTCACAGAGTGATGGGGATCAATAGGTTAAAAAACACCGGGTGTATTTTCTCAAATATTATGTAGACACAAGGTGAATACTGAACACATTTATGAATGATCTAATCCCTACTTAATTATCAAACCTTTACATTTCAGAAGTATTTGTGGTGGAAAATTAACATGAACACAAACAAAAAAGAGTTAAGCTTTAAAACTGTGTTTAATTATGTCCAAAATGGGAGTTTGGTTCAGTTGTTATACAAACCATGAGATTTTTATGTTTTAAGCCACTTAGAGTGCACATTTAAACAGATTCATCAATGAGCCAGCATTTGCTTTAAAAAATGGCAAACAAACAAAAATATGGATTTAAATACATGTCCCTTTCTGGGATCCTAAAAAGCACAGCAAGGCAGCACTTGTATATATAAACCAACATCCAACAAGAACAATCTTAATCTTAACAATTTTAAAAGAATTAAAATTAAAATTTGTAAATTTTTTGTAATGGTGGCAATAAAATGAGCAAAACATAATCAAGGAGAAAACTTTATTTGATCATGGCTGGGAACTGCAAGTTTCTTTGTTGTAAATCCATGATTTCTGTATTTTTAAACCATGGAGAACAACTACAGACCACACATTAATTCCAACAATAAAACATGTCTATCCCTCAACACAAATATGATTTCAAATATGTCTATTTCTGGGATCCCATAAAAGCATCCATTATAAAAGTCACACCAACAGTACCATCTGTTTGTTTTCTGCCAGTTTTAATACTTCAATATGTTACACGTGAATCATAAAGGGTGTTATAAAAGTAATCAGAGGTTTACACCTGGAAAAAAGCATAGTTGAAAAACATTGGGATATAATGAGTCTCTGAACAGATGAGGGCATCTTTGGCCTGTTTCTATCCTTGTAGTACTTCTAAGAAATGCTTAGAAATCTGGTCATTTTGTTACGCAGTAAAAAATTAACTACATTTAACTCCAAAAGTTTAGTTATTACTAAAACACATTTTCATGCATGCTCCTCATGAATGATGTCTCCCAGGTTGTACTGCTGGTCTAGAGGATCCAGAGAGCTGCTTTTATACATATGCACCCAATGCTGAATGAAACTCAGTGAGACACTGAACAAGCTGCTGAAACTTTGGCCTTTCCTCTGGGTCAAGTGCCCAGCAACAAGCCATCACTGCAAACCTGCAACACATGAGCAAAAATACACCAGATTACCAATGTGTGATGAGAGGATGCTGACTCGATTGCACCAGAGAAGAAGATACGAGTTTTTGCCCCGAATAAGAATATGTCAACAAGCGCTCCATCAAGCAGGAAGCTCAAGATCGGCCGTGAGAACCGCAGCTTCAACCCCGACTGGCTGACAACGCCGCTGTTTTGCTGCCTTGCCTACATATGTGTGTGAGCAGCTCTCAAGCTGGATGAAGCTTGTGAAGTCGCACACACGAGCCCAACTGACGGATAAGCATCTGCAGGGCGTCCTTCTTCTGTCTGTGAGCAGTGTAGTGCCCGACTTTTGGAAGCTAGCTTCGGCCAAGTAGCACCAGCCTTCTCATTAAATTAATGCATTAAATTAATGTCTGAAGATCAATTGTTTTTAGCAACCAGGGCCTGGCAGGGAGCCCCACTTGCTGGAAAAGGTTGGGGACCCCTGATTTAAGGTCTATCACAATTTTGCAGATCAGTCAACCTGGTGAGGTTGCAAGAACATACATCTGATGATGAACATGTGTGAATGTAAAGAAAGCAACATACAATTCATCTGGACAGTTGATTGGTTGTGCTATTCTGTAGCCATCCTTCAGGTAAGCTGACATCTCAAAAGGGTCAATGTCCACATAGGGGGTCTGACCCAGAGTCATCAGTTCCCACAGCGTCACTCCAAAGGCCCACTGAGGAAAGAAAACATGTGAGTAAGCCTTATCTACTAAACTTCCCTTTCATTAACTAATTCAACTATTTGAGGTCTTACTATTTTCACAGAAACCAAAGGAATGCTGTCAGAGCAGCCTGTTAATCTGGACATCGCTACAGGTACCAAATACCTGTGGCGACAACAACCTGATCTGAAGGTACTAAGGTGAGCAAAAACAAGATTATCCTTCCTCCAGGAAGGAAAATGAGATGAGCTAAAGTTAATTTTTTATCAGTGGCTGTAACAGTTTAAAAAACTTGGCAGTTGCATGTGTTACTCCAATTAGCATTACTTCCAGTTACCTGTTATCTTTGAGTACAATTCATTTAATCTACATTTTTATTTTAATTCAATACATTTTTGGCAGAAAAGATACAGCTGTTTCTGAAGTGAGGCTCAAATTTATAGACCTATGGAGACCTTTGACATGAATATTTATTGTCACCTATGTCAAATCTTCGAGATAAATAATACTGACAATATTTTGAACATAAAATTGTGTGGAAAATTAGGACACCCTGAAATATTTTCTTTTTACATTTGAACTTATTGTAATACTACTGAAAAGAATAAGTAATGTAATTAAATCATAACTGAAGAGAAAAAAATACAAATGTAAATGGTGAGGAAGAAATGACACCCCCATATCTATCCTCCCTTCGTCACTGGACCTAAAACAGCTTGCTACTGTTACTGTACTGTTACTGTACTGCTACTGTACAGTGCATGTCTCTAAGTGGAGGTAAGTTGAAAAAAATTAACTCTGAGAAAAATTCAGGCCAGAGAAAACAACATGCTTTGCTACAGCAGAAACTGAGCAGCTCCCATCACAGAATCCACCATAAATCTGACGGTGTGTCACAGGCTGTTTGAGGAACAGGCGAGAATATCTGTAAATAAATTAGAGTTGGAGCAGAACTGGACACTGCAACAAGATAATGACTCAAAATATACAGTTAAATCCACCAAAACCTGGCTGCACACCGAAAACTGGAGTCCTGAGAGTGATAGATGGTCCAAGAGGCAAACTGGTTATTAGGTAGTACGGTGTCCTAACTTCTTCCACACTTAGATTATGCATTTTTATTTAGATTTTGTTTAATGAGTAAAACAAGGTTAAGTACGTTTTACCCTAAATGAATTTTCTTTGCCAGAGATACATAAAAATTACATTATACATGAATATGTCTTAATGAAGAACTGAATATTAAATGGGATGATACATTATAAACTGCTAAAATTTAAAGTAAAGTTGGAAGACCTTATACAACTAAGAATATTAACGTTTCTTAACTGTTGCCATGTACATAAAGAGTGTGGATACATTTCTCTAAGGACCTGCTGAGCTTCCTGTCTCTGACATGCATGCTTGTCCTAAACAGGAAAAAGGGAAGTGCGACTCCCTTCCCTCTGACACCTTGGCCAAATGTCATTAGACACCCTCTATAGAGCAACAGCAAACATTCATTTATATTTACATAATATATATGGTACTGGAGATTTTACCACATCACTTAAACTGGAGAAGTCATTATTAAGCAAACTCTCCAGGGCCATCCAGCGAACCGGCCGATTCTCATTATCACCCAGGCAGTGGTAATCCATGGGAAATAGGTCTCTTGCAAGGGCGTTGTCAGTAATCTTGACTTGCATGTTATCATCAATACTGTCAAAAGAGGAGATTAATCAAATATTTACACCAAAAATTTCAACTATGTTCATTATAGCTTACAGTAATAATGGTGTGGACAATTGGCCAGACAAAATCACTTACACACAATTCCTGGCAGCAAGGTCTTTGTGTATGACCTCCCTCCGAGACAAGTAGCTCATCCCACACGCAATCTGTATGGCCATATAAACCAAGTCTTGTTGAGAGATAGACTGAAAGGACACAAAAGACAGATGAACAATGTGTGGATAAAAAATAGAATCAGAAAAAGGTAAAATGATATCTTGACTTTAACATGAGTTAAAGATAAGGTAATTTAAACACATAGTATAGTTCATGCAAGTGCAAGGTGTCTGTACCAAAAGCACTACTCTATCCCAAGTTTGATTTGAATTTCTGTAAACTTTATTTTATTTTTACTGTTTTTTTTTTAAATAAAATGTATTATTATTATTTGAAAAGCACTTGAAGAGTACACACTTTTGCCAAGTAATGATAACAAAGTAAGATGCTTTATAATGAAAGGCCATTGGCTTTGATCTTTGGAAGATCAAGGTTCAACCTATTTTCAGAATCTAGAAATCAAGAAAATGTAAAGAATAATTAATTGGCCCATTATCAGCCTTTCATGAGTATCATTAAAATCTTAAAAGAACTTCAATGTTCAAATAACGTAACTGAATTGAATTGTAACAGATTTTGTGAAGGAAAATTACTTTCTCTGCCTTGCTATTTAGGGCCCTGACATTAAGGTCAGAACTTGGTGACCCGTTCTTGTTATTCACATCAGTCATAGACAAAGCAATGCTGAGACAACAGCAACACAGGCTAGATGTTTCTGGTCTATCCAAGGTTAGCACTTACTGTTTGGGGTAGCTAAGATATTAGCTGGCATCGTGCATAGACTGACACTGTGACCTCCTATCTATCTAACATCTTAAATTCCTCTCGGTACGGGTGACTCGTCAGAACTGGTGCCGGCTCTGCATGCATGAACTGTTGCTGTCTTGGTGCCATTTCTCCTGTTAACAGTAAAACTTCAATTCAACGCAAATCATCTGAGTCTCCAGTGTGTCTGTTCCACCACCTCCGTAATTTCCACATCAGATTGGCGTCACAAACAGGATGTCAACAAAACAAAGACTTGTAAGTGCAAAATTAATTTTACTTCTTTTGCCACTGCCATGTCTGCGTTTGACGAGATTCTATCAAAGTACCTTGTGTAATGAGCACTGCCTGACTGCTTTATGCAGAGGTAGTGGGGATTTGGATATTTGAATCCTGAGTTTGACCTCATGTGAGAGAGTTCGGATTCAGCTGAGCGAAACAGTATGTGAGCAATTCACTTTAAGAAGATGTTCTGGGTAGATTTAGAAGGATTTATCCGTGAATTTGCAAGACCATCTGCATGATCTCAGTCCAGAGGGGAGGAAGACTCAGACAGTGATCTGAGCAGTTGTGCACACAGCAATCCACTAGTTGATGGTGATTGTTAGAATATCCAGATGAGGTGGTGAAGATAATTTGATTCATTCTAAATTATTACAAAAATTGACCAATCAGATTGTGAAGAATTGTTTAAAGATTATGTAAAAAAAAAAAAAAAAAAAAAGAAAATTCTATAATCAGATTCTATAAAACTACATTGTTATACAATTTGGCATTTTGGAGAACTCATGATGCACTTGAAGTGAGCAATGTATGGCTTTGTTTTTAATGAATCAATATTGAGTGCTTTAACTAATCATGGGTAATCATCAGTCCGGATTGAACACAGACCCACAACCTCTGAATCGAGAAGATAATCGGAATTTGAGTTGAAGTTTGAGAGCATTCGAAGACAGATTGTGGTATTTGGAGAAGGAAAAAGATTCTGGCCCCAAATTTAGAGCTGGTTTGAGTCCAAAACCCCAAAGGGAGCACATCAGCGCCCCTGTAGGCAGGGTGCCGGATGCTAACCCTGATGACGTCATACCAAAAGTTAATGCGAACACTCCTAAGTCATCTGAGTTTCCAGTGTGTCTGTTCCACCACCTCCGTAATTTCCACATCAGATTTATATATCAGCTATATATTTGTAACTAATTGTATATGACATGTGTTTGGCTTTCAGTGGAATCTGACAAGTCAAATGGTATTCACATGTTACATTATATGGATGTGGGGGGAAAAAAACAAAATGTCTTAAAATTCTGAGTTTAGCTGTTCACATGTAAACATAATTGACAGTGTGAGGTCTGTGACTTTTTTGTCACCAGACAGTTTCAGTGTCAGTGTGCAATGGCCTGTAGAAGAAAACATAATGTAGTCTTCTCAAGGTCCTCAGTCAAAATTATCTACTCAGGGTTCAAAAGAAAAATGAAAGAAAGGGGTTTCTAGTGCTGATTTTTATTTCATTCCAATTTTTGTAGTTTTTTCCTAGTGTACAGTGAACTGTCACTATAATGCGGTTCACTTTTTGTGGCTTTGCAGATTTTTTTTCAGTGTAATTTATTTACAGTGCACAGTATGAATGTGTTCGCCTAGCCATGTTCAATCTAGGAGTGTGACTGTGAAGTGCTGTATGTTTTCTACCCGAAACCAAGTATTAAGCTTTTAAGTTTTAAGTTTAAACCATCTTTTTTTCTGGCTTGAAAAAAAACATAATGTCAGTGAAAAGGGGAAAAGGCACCTGCGGTCGTATCCAAAAGGTGGAGAAAGAACTCGAACTTTGAGAGTATCAAAATAAGAGAGAACTGTGAGAAAATGTTAATGCCTGTGAGAAAAGTGTATAAAAGTGTGTTCTTAGGGGTTTTGCGGCCTTAAAACATGCAAAATAATTGTAAAAAATGAAACTGTTTACTTCATGGATTTCATCTATCGTGGGTTATTTCTGGAACGTAACTCCCGTGAAAAATGAGGGTTCACCGTACTTTCACTTTACTATGTTGAGACATTTTGTTATGTTGACATTAAAAGATAAAAATAAATCATACTTTAAGACCCATAAGGAGTTTTCATTTTCACTTTACACTTTGATGGTGAAATCCCTGTGCAATGTGTGGAAACCTGGTCAAGAACTACAGGCACTGTTTCACCTCTGTAATTGTTAAAGGCTTCTGTACCAAATATTAAAATTGTTTGACTCAATTGATCAAATACTTATTTGACATAGACATATACAAATAAATTGTTATACAATTTTTGATAATTGTAATATTGTGATTAATTCTCTGACAATAATCGTACCAAGAAAATCTATAGTTGTGACATACCTTTTGGGCTGTAACAAGGCTTTCTTTGTATAACTTAATAGTAGTTATAAAAAGCTCTTCCACTGAAGGCATAGTAGTAAACAACTGAATATTTGAAACATGTTCACATCCTTCAACAATTCTCTGATACATTTTAAACATTTATTTTGTAAGTAACTTTTTAAATTTAGTATATTGCACACTGCCTTTTTTGCAAGATGTTGGAAGGGTTCTTTTAATTTGTGATTTTTATATAAAAAAACTTTAAAACTAAACTTTAAATATACTGTATGTGCGTCATTAAAATATTTTAAAAATATTTTCCTTCATTGCCTTTATGTAATAATAACATAATCTGAAATATATAAAATTTGACCAATATAGAAATATGCAATAACAGTCATTAACAAGGAATAAAAAGCTTTTCAACCTTAAGTATCTGCACAAACTGTCCGTCTCACCTGTGGGTTGTTAGCCTCGGCTAACTTGCACTGTCGCAGGAAAAGCTTAAGATTCCCCCAAGCCATAAAAGGCAAAAGCACCATTGGCTTCTCTCCATCTTCTGTGCAAACATGACTTATCGGCAATAAATTTCTATAGAGGAAAGGTAATTTACAAGTAAAAGTACATGTTAGCGACTGTCTTACCTTAACAGTACATAAAATTTAATATAATGGTTACACACAGAAAATCTTGACATCCATCTATTTATTTTGTACTGCTGTACAAAACCCTGCTGGGTTGCAGGGGTGGGGCCTATCCCAGCAACCTTCAGGCTCACCCTGTTCAGAAACAATGATTCACATTCACACCTAATGCCAGTTTAGACACCCCTTGACCTCTCCCCCAAATGCATGTATTTAAACTGTGGGAGTACCCAGAGAGAAGCAGATGGGGAACAGGTGAATTCCAGGGAGATTCAGAACATTTCTCCTGTGAGGCTATCAAAAAAATTTCTGTAAATTCAATAAACGCAAGTTGATGACATCAGCGCGTGACAGACTCGGAGCGTGGGACTATGATGCTTCATCCTTTAAATAAAGTTAATTCAAGAAAAGGACTTGTAGTCATAGTTGGTTAATGCAAACAGCACAACAAATATGGCAGATGTTGTTGAGGAAGACACAAAGAAAACCTGAAGGACAGATGACTTTTGCTTTTTTTGCTGATGTCTACCCTGTGCCATAAAAGATTATAATTTTCACCTTTCAGACTTGTAGGCTTAGTCTTCTTAGTTTTAGTTTTCGTCAGAACTTTTTAAACCTGTGGCTAAGCAGCTCATTTGACTATACTATCTGGCAAGTACCACCTTAGAACAATGTTTGTGGTAGTCTCAAGACAGAATACAGTGACAGACTGAGTCAAAAACATGTATTGGAATTATATTTTCTTCTTCTTCAGTCAGAGTACAGAGTACTAGGATGAGACTGAGTCTAAATTAGCATTAGAAACTGATATTTTATATATATATATATATATAATTATAACATAGAGTAATAACAAAAGAATAATATATTAAAGTAGAGTGTTTAGGAGTAGAGTGTTTAGGAGTGAAAACAGAATATTGCCCTGAAATTACTCAGATAAACAGAATTAAGAAGCTAATTTCTACAAGATTGTACAGTGTCTATATGATGTCATTTTACAATGTTTGTAAATAAAATGCATTCTCAATCTCTGCACTCACCTATGATGAAGTCCACGAAGCTTGCAGCTTTCAGTCAACATCATGGTTACTTGAATCTCAGATGCATGATCTGCAGAAAGTAATCAGTCGCTCTTGTAAAGAAAACATAGCAAACTAGTAAAGCACTCAGAGTCATGGTCATTTCCCCACAAATTGTGCCTTACAGTTATAGTATTATAAGCAGTAGTAAAACAAGTTTACATAATATAGTAGGATGTCTAATGATCACAGCCCCTATCCTTTTGATTCGTGGATGATTCCGGGTCAAAGGCAAACATCATCAAAATTTAATCACCCTTTCCTTGTCCCATTATCAACATTTTATGATAATGATAATGACATGCTAGCTTAACATAGTGTTTGTGTTTAACAAACAGACAGATCCAGCTATCACATAACCTACAGCATGTACACTACTGTTAATAACATAATGATTATTTCACAATCATTTTAGACAGTTCACTCATTTTCTGTGTATTTGTTAAACTCAAGTCACAGATGGCCACACATTTATTTTATTTTGTGTTTACCCTAGATGGGTGACCTAAATGTTAATTGGGAACTTAAAGTTAGGAAAAAATTGGAAAAGGTTATGGATGATATGGAAATTACATTAAACGGTATTTAATGGCCCCATGAGAATTACAAAGTACTCAGATTGATCTAGATTGTATTAATAGGCCAGAAAGGATCTTGAAGTCATACAATATGCTCACAGGATTGTCTGATCGCAATCTTGTAATAGTCACAAGAAAATTAAATAAAAAGTGCTTCAAACCCTTGGCCGTCACTGAATCCTGTAGGATACCAAAACAGGACAAAATTTTCAAAATTCAATCCAAGAAGTAAACTGGGATGAATCACTCATTGCCAACAAAATACAACAGATTATACAATTTACATGGATAATTAAACTAAAAGCTAGAAAGACTAGCCATCCTTGTATTAACAAATATATTCTGAAACTGATGAAAGAACGAGATTACTCCTGAAGTTGTCAGTGAAATCAGACATTTTCATTGATGCTTTAAATAATGCAAGGGAAAATCTACAATAACCTGGAATTATCTTAAAAAACTATAGGGTGGTTTCCAAAAAAAACCCAAAACAAAACTAATGGAAAATCAATTAAATGGAAATAACCTGACAGAACTTCAAGTGATGGCTGATGTTTTTAACTACTTCATTGAGTCTGTGTCAGAAATCTTTAAGTTTACAATAAAACAAAGGAAAAAAATACCCTGTATTGTCTGCAACACAGTCCTTTAACATTACAAACACCCCTGGGACTAAAGTTATTGATTTAATTCAATCACTCAAACCATCTAAAACAAAGGACGTTTTTTGAATGGATGCGAACATGCTCAAAGATCTAGGTTCAGCTCTCGCTATATTGCCTCAATTATTCTTATTCTTATTTCAATTTCATCTGGTCACTTTAAAAAGGCTTGGAAATGTGCTATTGTCAACCCTGTTTTTAAATCCAGTGTATCAACTTCTCTGCATAACTACCAAACAATAAGCATTCTTCCGGCTATTTCCAAAATTGCAGAAAATGGGTGGCAGAGCAGATTGTCCATCACTTAAACAGCAGTTCCCCCTCCCTCCATGCCATGCAGTTTGGTTTCAGATCCCAGCATTCCACTGAAATGGCTACACGCCAAAATAAAATATTTTCTCGATAAGGATGGAGTTGTAGGGGAAGTGTTCTTGGACCTGAGAAAAGCTTTTGATAGATTAAATTAATTTGTTCTTCTTACAAAGCTCCCAAAATGTAACTTCTCTCACAACACTGTGAGCTGGATTGAATCATATCTGCATGATCGAACCCAATCCATATCAGTTGACTGCTGCAGATCTGATTCTCTTAGGCTAATCTCTGGAGTCCCTCAGGGATCAATATTAGGCTCCCCTTTATTTAGCCTTTATATCAATGATTTGGCCACTGTTTGTCCTGAAGCTGAATGCTTAATGTATGCAGACGACACCATTTTATTTTGTTCATGGTCGCTCCAAAGACACTGTTGCCACTACACTCTCTAAAAACAATGTCCTGTGTTACAACTTGGTTGTAGGAGTGCAGTCTAAAGCTAAATGTTTCTAAAACTATGTTTCTAAAAATATTCTCCCTCTCTCCATGCCAATGAAATACATACCTATTCTAAAATAGGACATACATGTTAATGGAGAAAAAATACAAATTGCCATCCAATATGAATATCTTGGGGTAATAATAGTTTCACAGCTTTCCTTTAAAGCCCATATTGACAAATTGTATAAAAAAACATCAAGTTAAATCTTGCAAATTTTCATGAAATTCAAAAATATACTTGCATTGTACTTCGACTTCGACACAAACAAGAAATTAATGTTATGGATGAAAAAAAAACCTAAGGACTAGCACTTTAAAAAATACAGTGTTTGGAATTGGGACAGTCATTTGCAGATTTAAATGTGATTTATAAAGTACTGCATGATTTCGTTCCAGATCCTCTGGCAGAGTTCATCAGCCAAATAAACAGTCTGAGTGCATCACTCGAGGCTCAGAGGTGACTGTTTCATTCCTCTGCGCAGGAGCGCTCTCAATAATTTGGCTAGGTCAGTGAGGAGCGCTAGTGAATGGAACTCTGTACCTGAAGATGTTAAATTGCTTACAACATACACTCACCGGCCACTTTATTAGGTACACCATGCTAGTAACGGGTTGGACCCCCTTTTGCCTTCAGAACTGCCTCAATTCTTCGTGGAATAGATTCAACAAGGTGCTGGAAGCATTGCTCAGAGAGTTTGGTCCATATTGACATGATGGCATCACACAGTTGCGGCAGATTTGTCGGCTGCACATCCATGATGCGAATCTCCCGTTCCACCACATCCCAAAGATGCTCTATTGGATTGAGATCTGGTGACTGTGGAGGCCATTTGAGTACAGTGAACTCATTGTCATGTTCAAGAAACCAGTCTGAGATGATTCCAGCTTTATGATATGGCGCATTATCCTGCTGAAAGTAGCCATCAGAAGTTGGGTACATTGTGGTCATAAAGGGATGGACATGGTCAGCAACAATACTCAGGTAGGCTGTGGCATTGCAACGATGCTCAATTGGTACCAAGGAGCCCAAAGAGTGCCCAGAAAATATTACCCACACCATTACACCACCACCACCAGCCTGAACTGTTGATACAAGGCAGGATGGATCCATGCTTTCATGTTGTTGACGCCAAATTCTGACCCTACCATCCGAATGTCGCAGCAGAAATCGAGACTCATCAGACCAGGCAACGATTTTCCAATCTTCTATTGTCCAATTTCGATGAGCTTGTGCAAATTGTAGCCTCAGTTTCCTGTTCTTAGCTGAAAGGAGTGGCACTCGGTGTGGTCTTCCGCTGCTGTAGCCTATCTGCCTCAAAGTTCGACGTACTGTGTGTTCAGAGATGCTCTTCTGCGTACCTTGGTTGTAACGGGTGGTTATTTGAGTCACTGTTGCCTTTCTATCAGCTCGAACCAGTCTGGCCATTCTCCTCTGACCTCTGGCATCAACAAGGCATTTCCGCCCACAGAACTGCCGCTCACTGGATATTTTTCCTTTTTCGGACCATTCTCTGTAAACCCTAGAGATGGTTGTGCGTGAAAATCCCAGTAGATCAGCAGTTTCTAAAATACTCAGACCAGCCCTTCTGGCACCAACAACCATGCCACGTTCAAAGTCACTCAAATCACCTTTCTTCCCCATACTGATGCTCGGTTTGAACTGCAGGAGATTGTCTTGACCATGTCTACATGCCTAAATGCACTGAGTTGCCGCCATGTGATTGGCTGATTAGAAATTAAGTGTTAACAAGCAGTTGGACAGGTGTACCTAATAAAGTGGCCGGTGAGTGTACAAGGCTTTCACAAAAAAATGTGGCTCATCAACACCTACAACTGCCAACACTTAAAGACAAGCCTGTTGTGATGTTTTGATGTTGTGCTTAAACAATAGGTTGTGATATGTTGTGATGTCTTATTATCTTATCTAACCATGTTTTTCTCTTGTAGATGTATTTTATTGCTTTTTTTACATCATGGCCAGGGGACTACAGATGAAAACCTTTGGCTAAATCTGGCTTTTTAATCATATGTTTCATGAAATTGTAGTGTCCCCTTTCAAATAAACTAAGAAAAGATAAGAAACACATTTCATATTTAGTGTATTAGGAGTAGACACACATTGACAGGTAAACAGGAGAGGATAACAAGTCAAAATGGACTACATACCTTTCACTGTTTTCACAAAGACCTGCTTTTCTTTGCTGGGGTCCTTTTCATCCAATAGTGCACCATGAAAGATTTGGCCAAATGTTCCTGTCAAAAACAAAAGAAGAATTGTGTCTAAGGGAGATTGTTATTCTGGAATACTCCATGACCTGGAGATCAGTACTGGTCTGGGCACAATTGAATGCTACCACTTACAAAGGTATGCCACTGATTGGAATTAGACAAGTGTGCGCCTCAGTACGAAGAGGTACACAACTACATTTGAGAAAAGAACAAGAACATTTCCTCACTGAAACTATATTTGTGTTTTAGCTGCTTTGGTAGACAACTATACTTTAATTCAGTTTAAAGACATTTCAACTCCAACCCAAAGGCTACTTTAAAATTGAAAAATTAAAAAAAAACACAAGGAGATCCCACTTTGACCATGTCAGTGCCATCCTACACATTAAGAACAGACTATATTTAGACAAAAACATTTAGACTAGCATGACCAATTTGGGGACAGCACAGAGATGATGTCGTATTTACAGGGACACCATAAACAGAATTATTTTGATACAAATAGTTTATGTGGCCAATAGTGAACTAGTTCTCTGAATAATTTACAATTGATAGCAGAACATTTGTAAAAGCTAAAGGCTTCTACATTTTGTAATTTCAGAGCCTTAAAAAAAAAGAGTATAGAGTCATAAAAAAATCTAATCTCTCATTAATCTACACCTAGAATACCAGAGCATGAACACAATTTTTTAGACTTTTTTGCAAATTTGTTAAAAATAAAACTGAAAATATTGCCTTTACATTTGGCAATATTACGTTACTTATGTTTGAGATGTTTCTATACTTGTCCACATGTGGTATGATCATAAGCAGACCATCAAACCAAGCCATAGAGTGAGAGAGGGAAAAGTGTGTTGGTAAGACACATGATTGGGGAAACTGGTTATTCTTGTCGAGCCCCAGAGATCTTGCAGCTGGGCCAGGGAGGCTGGTCAGCTTTGAGGGAAAGCTGAATGGAGCGAAGTACAGAAATATAGCCGAATACGCATTACAAAAGGTTAGACCACCACACCACCTTTACAGCAAAAAAAATCTTCCAAAAGATAGTTAATCATCAACAGCAGAGTGACATCATCATCTAAATGTAGATCAGGTAAAGTGAGCCACCTAAGGTCTGAGTAGTTTGGCTCCTTCATTTTTAACAGGTAATATCCTGAAATTATCTCTAGTTATTACTACAACTATAAATGACGAACAGAAATACGAAAAGAAATACTACTTTAAGAAGGAGTTTCTAGTAATTCTCCATAACAAAGTTACAAGTTCAGACTTTTCTTCTTCAGCAGATTCTCAGCTAGAGTTTAGTGTTAATTGCATGTCTGTAATTCATGTGTTACCTGCATCGAAAACTCCTGATTTTTCCTGTTTTGGATTGCAGTATCCATAATGTTGGAATGATCTGGATCAAACTTTTTATATATTATAATAGTTAATGTCAGGGTATCATTTGTTTTGCCAAGCAATCTGGCCATCTATTGTGTAGTTATATAGTTATACAGAACCTAAAATTTAGTAATGGCATTCAACCCAGGTGTTTGGTAGTAAACCATTGTTACTGTTTTCCTCCCTTTGAATAAAAATGTAATATGCATGGACAAAGCTGCGTCATCATCATTTAAACTGAAAACATTGAGTTATATAGTGATGTGATTACATAGTGATGGTGATTGTTACATTGGAGGAAGTTTTTAGCCTGTTTTAGGTCATTGAAAACACTATGAAAAAATGGAGGCCTCAATACAACAGAATCTTTCATCTTAAAAGTATTGTTGTGTCATCTCGAAAGAAAGTCAGGCTGTCCTAACAACTGTTGGATGAATATTTTTAGTTTAACCCAGGGGTCTCCAAACTATTCCACAAAGGGCCGTGTGGCTGCAAGTTTTTGTTCCAACCAGTCAAGCACACCCAGTTTGACCAATCAGCTTTCTGAAGACTCAGATGAGTTGATTAAGTGAGTCCAGTCTGGTGTGCTGCTGCTGGGTTGTAGCAAAAACCTGCAGCCACACGGCCCTTTGTGAAAGAGTTTGGACACCCCTGGCTTAGAGTCTGACTTCAATTTATTGACTTGATTGATTTTGCCAAACAAAAACAGACCTCTGCACTTCAACACAGATTATTTTGAAACAGCTTGAGTAGATTTATAAAAAAGTAAAAAATAAATGAAAATGTGTGCTTTCTGATACAGCCCAGTGATTACAGCTAAGGGTGCACCTAGTAAACACTAACTTGATGGGGCCAAACAATAACATTATTACTATGTAACATACCACTGCACAACCAATTTACCATAATCCAAATAAGAGTAATGCTAATCATACCCTTTTATGCAACAGAACACCTTCAACATAACTGCACCCCATTTTTCAGCAAATGTATTAACATAAAATCCGTGTTTATAATAACAGAAAGAAAGAAAAGTACCTTCATGCAAAACATCTTGTAGTGTGACTCTCTCCCGAGATACTGCAATGTCTTTCACTTTGACTTTGGCTTCCAGTAGAGTAACACTCTTAAGATCATTTTTCTCTATACGGAGAGATGGGTGGTCTGTGAGACACAAAAAAGAGCTTGCATTCAACACAGTCAAGAGTAAACAGGTAATGTAACCTCAGTTTTTTCACTCACATGCGCACGTACACATGCAGGCGAGCGAGAGAGAGAGACAGATAGACAGACATTTGAGTCATCTATGGGACTTACTTTTGGTTTCATGAGGGGAAGCACCAATGCTATGGAAGGTAGTAGCAGCAAGCTGAAGAATGGGTGCAGAAGCCTGGTGGTTGCCTGAGGAGTTATTGAATTGTGAAAGAAAGTGAAATATGATGGTGTAGGAGATGTTTGTTGAGAACACGAATCATCAAATGAGGTGTGGTTACAGCTTGGTACACATCCCAGTGGAGTAAAGTATCAGACAACATGCAGAGGAGGAATGATCTACATTGTTTCTCCATTTGAATAGAACAGCTCAGAAATATAATTATACAGTGTATGAGGTAAGAAGAGCTGCTACTCTTTAAATTGCAAAAACATGAAACAAAGAAATACACAAACAAAGATGGACTGAAGACAGTGTGTGTCATTTCTGTGTTTCTGAGTGGCTATGGCTGTGGAAAAAGCCGTTTTATTCATCTGGTGGCTTTTGCTTTGATTTACTTGTAGTAACTGCCAGAGGGTCACAGATCATCTTAAAACCATGTGTGAACTTTAATTAATGGCTTTTCATTAGCAACACCTGAGGGAACATGAGGTGTAAATATCCATCATGGAAGGAAGAGAACAACCAATATTGTCCTTTTTCTACCTGCCTCAATGCAAAACAGCATATAAACTGGCTCTCAAGTGATGAATGATATAGAACATCTGAAGTCAGCAGCAGCTGAGTTCATAAGTTGATCTTACTGAGGAGCCTCAGGAAGTTTAGACTTTGTTGGAATTTCTTGATGAAAGCTGTGATTATATCTGTCCAGAAGAGGTCAGTTGTAATGATGACACCATGTAACATGAGGTGGTGTTCCCTGAACATAATGCTGTAAACAGCAGAGCCTCCCCTCTGTAGGCAGACTGCCCCTGAGACCAATCACTGGCGCGGTCAAGAAATCTGCCTGAAGTCATGGTGTACAGACTGTATGGGAGGGGGCTCAGCATCCTGGTAAAGACAAGTTTGAGCTTATGGGCCTTTCTTCCACCCACCTTCGTAGGATTCTCTGGAGCATGCACCTAATACACTCTTGTATAGTGAGGGAAGGAGTGCTGGAATCTGGAGGGCTGAAGCAGGTTGCTTCTCTCCAGTTTCATGTTATCACAATAAAACTGTGATTTGTGATATTCTGTAAACCCTGTCATACCTGTCTGAGGATTCTTACATTAAAGGTGGATCTGTGTCAACTCAAATGCTTTTGTGCACATTAATATGTTCATTTAAGAGTTTGCCATAAGCCAGTAGTCACTGAATATTTCTCTGTGTGTAAAACAGTTTTGGAACACAGAATGTGCATTACTGGACAAGGTGTAAAATTCTTTGAGACAAGTCTGGTTTTTCATCCTGAGGTAGGGGTGAGCAGCAAATTTGTCTGACTGGACAAGGTGGGAAGAGGTATGGCTCTTTCAGCTGATGTTAAAATACACAGGATTGAAAGCATTTCCTCCTGTAGCTTTGTTGAAGTCCCCAGAATGAAAAAGAATAATGGTCTCAGCTGTAGAGGTTCTGATTCCAGCTGCAAACCATTCCAACATCAAATAACTGTTGGTCCTTGGTCTTTCATGCCCATACTACAGGAACAGTCTCCACAGAATACATGAAATATGAAGTTCACCCCATCCCCTAAGGGTCAGTACTGTAACTGCAGAATTGTTTAACAGTTTCAAGACCACCACAGGATAGAAAGAGAGGAACAGACACATACAAAATAAATGCAATAAAAAAAATGTCAGACTGCTGCTGCTCTGACCATGGCCATTAGTATGGGTATAATAATGAATGGACCTATAGAATTACTCATTACAATATTCATTATTGTTCAGTGCCAATTTGGTTCTAGTACACTCAACACAACCATTTTATGGCTGCACAGCATGTTTGAATGCAACAACAGGCTGATCAGAGAAAGAAAAAGAAGCAAGCATGACAAGATAGAATGAAAAAATGTTTAATACATTAAGACATGAAAGCTTCAGATAAAGTAAACTTACTAGTGACAGGGGCTGCATTGTTTGGAGTGTCAGCCCTCAGGTACTGGGTTGTGTGTGTAGATGGCTGAGAGAGACCCTGTGAGCTGCCACTGTCACTCATGCTGGATAACAAACAGGACACAGTGGTGTCAGACTTCTATGATGGCTGCAACCGAACCACTTTGCAAGTTTCTGTCGGTCTGTGTGTGTGTGTGTGTGTGTGTTTGTGTGTATGTGTATATATATTATGAGAACATTTATATGAGAAATTACTTAATCCAACTGTCATGGCATCTAACCTCCTAAATCAAACTTAATATTATCTCTATATTATCTGATTTTACATCTACATCTAAAAACCTGTGAAACTATCTGCACCGACCTCATTTAGGTTTACAGGAAGTGGAAATGTGTAAAACCAATATATATGGTTTTGTCCGTGTAGAATATACAGTAACTTTTCACAATTGAATGGTGTCATTGTGCACTCTGAGCCCCAACATTATGAGTGTAATAACATTTTGGAAAAAAGACTAATGATACAAACCTGTCCTCCATTTCCATTCGCTTCATGCTGTGTAAATGCATGATGGCCAAGAAGATGGCTACTAGGAATATGACAATGCAGCACACACTAACGCTTATATAGAACACCTGGGTGGAAGTGGTAGGTGCAATCACTCCATCAACTAATGGAAACAAACCACATGTTAACACAAAACATCAACAACTAACGCATATCAAATTATTTGAATTCCATAAAGAATTCAGAAAAAAATCCTCGCTGGCATATTTCAGGAGAGAATCAAAATGTGATCCTCAATGTGAATACAGTCAATTAATGTCGCTTTGTATACAAAGAATGCATTTTAAAGTAATGGAAGCATGGGGAGATGAGTTAACATCAAGATTCTATTTCCTATAAAAATCCATGGTGCACTGCTACTCATTCAATAATTTTACCACAAGTTTACTGTCAGTAGTTTATCTTATCAGCCTAGCCCATCATACAAAAGACAATGTGGAGGCCAAATACTTACAATCAGTTCTTGGAAGAGTGTTATTGTTGAAAGGAATGGGAATGTTCATGTCAGAATCAGTTTCTGATGACAAAGAATAATTCTTTTTTCTTTAAGTGCATCAAAAACACATACCTCGCAACCCATATTTTATGGATTTATTTTCAAACATGTCAGTTAATATTTGTCATTACTTGAATGCAAAATATTCCAAATTTCTTAGTTCTAAATATCTTACAGAATGACAGGGTCTGCTTAAATGGTAAGAGCAAAGTAGATTTAATTTCTGAGAGTCATATAAATATGAACTAAATCCAAGAAATTTAATCTCAGCAAGACTTTTATTGTGAACTTTTAAAAATAATCAAATTGAAAACTAAATGAATTAATGTTTCTGCTAATTACAATACTTACTTTTATAGCACATTTTCCTCCTCTTCAAGTTGAGTACCATGAAATTGCTGGCATGGGTGGTCAGGTTAAGCTGCACAGTTAAAACAGCTTCTCCGTCTACCTTTCCTGAACAAATGAGGTCCACCCTAAACACTGTAACATACAAATGAAATGGATATACAGTTAATGAAGTCCATTAAAGAATATCATTTTAACAATTCATGGCCTTTTGTGGGGATTTAAATGTTACTGATAAAGCTACACTTGTAGCTATTAGTGTAGTTTATACTAAAAACAAACTGTTTGTTCTGGGTTTCATTTAACAGTTAGGCCAAATGAACTGTTGAATCATAGGATATGACCCGAATCCATCATAACAAAAAAGTTACTCAAAAGTTAAATAATAGCTGGATTCACAATTAATATAAGTTAAATAATAGCTGGATTCACAATTACTGTTTTTTCCAGGAGAAGAGGAAAGAAGGGGCTAAATAAAAGAGCAAAAATGAAGGAAGAATGTCTGACAAACCAGAAGGAATATGAGGCACCTCCCCCTGAGTGGAGATATTACTCCGAGGTTGGTTCATGGCTTCTGGATTCTCTGCGTGAAAGGCAATTCTGTAGTCAACCTATAAACCAAGAATGACAGCCAAAAGTTGACCACACTTTAATGAGCAACATACAGCAACATAAGTTGTTTTTTGGTTCTGTGTGCTGAGATAAACCTTTGTCTTGGAATGCCAAGTCAAGTGAAGGCTGTTGGTCTCACTGGGCACAGGCAGGGTGAAGGAAAGAGCGTAATGATTCACTATGTTGTTACGTACATAATACAGCTCTGCATCTAGACCTGAGAATGACACAATATTGAAATGTTTAAGGACGTTTAAACAGATGCTGCAAATCGTTTGTAAGCAAATTTCCTAATATAGCACTAGTCTACTTTTTTTTAAATGACTTAATGAACACTTCACAACAACAAATAAGCTTCACAAAAAGAAATAGCACTTCACAACGAAATGTCACTCCATTGATACAAAGAAGAGCACTTTGGTCCCAGACCGGTGGTTTTTAGGTTTTGAATGTATTACAGTCCTGAAAGGTCTCCCAGAGGGCAACTGTAAGATAAGAAAATGTCTAGTGTAGGAAGAGCAGGTCATGAAGGTTTCTGCGTTATTATAATAACATTGAGGATAATGTTTTGATTCACGTGTCCTTTGCAAAGGAGAATCTGCCTGACTCCAGTCTTGTGAAGGATCGCCAGATCACCAATCCTCCTCAAAATTTCATAGGGGGTTAGGGCTGTACAAATAAATGAATGTCAATCCTGTTCAAGATTGTCGCTGCCACGTTGCTGATGTTAACATTTAAAAAAACAGGTTCTGCTGCACATCACACCAAACTCTTTGTGAATCAATAGTCAACCAAACACCAGGGGAAGGCAAGTACTACATTAGGTTCTTGTATATTAAGTAATGTCAGTATGGCATAATATAGAGATGAAGCAAGAGCCTCATAAGGAAACAATATCCATTGTCTGGATGGTTTTTGAATTCAGAGCAAGTGATGGTAACCAAAATGTATACCCTACAGAGGTTATAGTGAAAGTAGTGCCAGGTAGACCTCAATTTGGAAACCGATGCACCCATGTGCTGTACTAGCTAAACCGAACCTAGAACATAATTTATATGTTCTCATGTCTGTATGAAGCAAATGTTTTTCTCTCTTTTCGCTGATATCTTGGTGAATTTTGATCCGATTTTGAAACCGATTTCACTGTTGGAATCCCTCTAGTGTCAGCATACAGTGTTGTGACCA
The DNA here is from genome assembly GCA_911728415.1 of Lagocephalus sceleratus. Lineage (NCBI taxonomy): Eukaryota > Metazoa > Chordata > Actinopteri > Tetraodontiformes > Tetraodontidae > Lagocephalus > Lagocephalus sceleratus. The sequence continues at coordinate 4,641,228 of CAJVRN010000022.1, forward strand.
TGTTGTAAACACTGCACATTTGCAAAAAACTGAGTGTTCGAAAAACAGAATAACATAAATATACAGTTAACTAGTGCTAGTAATGTCACTAAGGCTCTATGGCACATATTCAATTTCAACAACTTGGTGGCGAACTTATAGTACTGTATATATATATATATATATATATATTCTTTAACCAAACTATCAAGCCCTATGAATTACATTTGAATTGGTTGAAAATTAAAGTTAAATAGACTTGTTCATAGTTGTAAGCCTAATTTAATAATACAACTGAGAGTGCTAATCTAATTTCTTCTCTTTTTTCTGTGCACATATAAAAACTTAAATAATATTATAATAATAAATATAAATAAATAAGAGGTTCTGTTGAGTCATAAACTGCGTTATTGCATGTCTCCACCCTCAGCCAACTTGGTATTAATACACCGCTAAAAGAGCTCTGAGGCTTAAAAAGAGAAATCTAAGGAGGAGAAAGTCATAAGAAAAAGCTAAGCAAAATTAATTGGCTGGTAGTGTCCTGCAGGGTACTGCGCTGGCTTATTTAAAACTGTTAAGCCATTTTCCAAGATTTGTAGGAACCCTGCCTGAAGGAAAACATTCTTTGCATAGGCAGCAGAAAAACATCTGGCTCTACTACATTTCTGGCTGATTGAAACTGATAAATCCTAATCTCAACAATTTGGAGTTGTTTATGGATTCGTCAATTGTCAATGACACAGCGACATTTGTAGTCTTTCAGACTCACTGAAATCAGCTCACATTTTTTCTTTACAATCACACCATTTTTGATGGCTAGTTGTATCAAATCATTCTATTTTTTCCCAAGCTACTTTATTCAAACATTACACTAAAATGCATCACTTGCACTGAAAACAAGCATAAATGCTGCATTTCTTATGGGAAAGCAAGAGCTGGAAGTCTTTATGCCTGTAAAGGAACACAGTGTGCATGTGTGAATAAATTATTGAAATAGTCTAACAGCACCAACATGACAGAGCAGGGTGTTCTCCCCTGGAAAATGGGGTTGGCCTTGGTTCCCACCCCCAATGGGTTAAAACTCCCTGCTCTGAGTAAGCAGAACTCCAATTCCTACAGCTTTACATGGTTGCTGAAAACATGTGTGGAGAAAAAAAAAAATGCGACTGTTGACTCAAATGTAAAAGTATCGACTTTTGACCCAATGTAATGCCATAAATTATTGTCACAACAATATGATGAATCAGTTCCTTTGGTATTCAAAGCTTCATCAGGACCACTTATGAGACCTCATTACCTTCACGGCCATATACTTACATGCTCTGTGTTTCAAATGGTTATTAAGCACTTGAGATAAGAATTAATATATACATCAGGTTGCATATTGGCTTTGCTTTTTACTATAAAGCTCAGATTATTTAAATTGCGTATGGTGTGACAGTGGCAGCAAAATTCTATATGTAGCAGATATTGAGATGAAACTACAGGCAAAAGCAGATAAAACAAAAAAATGACAGATCACCAGCTTCAACTCCAAACGCTGGTCTCAGAAATTTTCTCATTCCCTAAATACTTGCTCATGTCGGACAATAATATTTGCAACAATTTAACAAATTAATACAGTTTTCTTCATCATTTTGAGCTTTTATATCCAACCATATACATAAAAACTGTTAATTGTTCACAAGTGTCTCTGATGGTGTCATCACTCTGAAGACTGTCACATTAATAACTGTTTTCCAGCTTCACCTGTAGGTGACACCAAAAGAACAGCACCTGTAAAATCATGCATATGCAAACCATGGAGCAGTGCAAGTTTCCACGCTGAAGTCACATTTGATACATCAACGTTTTCTGTTATATTCTTTTGGATTTAATGAGTCTATATCAGTCAGCTGGGGAAAGCAGAAAAAATATTTAGTCTGTAACAATTTGAAGTGCTGCAACAAGAAGTCAGAACAAGGAGAGCACCAAGGAGGAATAATCAGTTTATTTCACAGCATTCTAGGACAAAGATAATGAAACTGATTCAGTCCCCTCATCATAGTATTCAGCAGGATCTTTGAAATGTCTACTAATATCATATTGAAATAATTGCATGTAAATATCTGACTTCATATCCAGATACTTTTAAAGCATTGAAGGACTTGTCTCCGGCCATTTTAAGATCTGACTTCAAAACTGAATTCGACTATAAAATCAAACATAAAAATTTTAAGACTATAAATTGCAGTTAGTGTGTAGAATTGGATTCGTTTATTTTCCTTAATTATCAAACAAATGTCGAAAAATTTAGACCAGTGTGAGATACTTTGATTGAAGACTTCTAAATGTATCACTGCCTATAGCAATCACAGTAAAACATAGTATGAAACTCGCTGTTGCTTTAAGAAAAACCACTGCAACATAATTCAGACACAGTAATCAACTTAAGCGTGCAATGAATTTGCAATATGTAAAGAAACACAACGGTAGCCATACTTACCCAGAAGTTTCTTGACCTCCTCCAGACTCATGTATATGTTCACACTGGGACTGTTATTGTCTGGGAGGTAACTGGGATTAGCCAAACCGTCAATCCCTTTCAGCAGGATGAGGAAGATGAAACTTCCGAGTTTCCACAACATTGAGCCCGGCCAATGTTGGCTCTCCGGTGGGACCCAAAAGTTGTGCACCGTCATCCTTGTCAACGGCTTTACGACTTCCAGGTGTTTTTGCGTTGCTCACCAGCGGTGACTTTCTATTCGTATATAAGAAGCACCATTACTCTTCAGTTCCTGAAAAACTGATCTCCTGGCCTGGTTCTTGTATTCTAGCACACAAAAGCTAAGTTAGCCCCACAGGCTAAGTTCTAAAACTGGGGTTTCTTTCGAAAGGTGTTCCAAAATTTTCAATGGTTACGGCATTTTTCATTTTCAGCACCGAAAACCTAGCGGAGATACCGAAGTGAAGTCCTAAAACATAATAATGAACGATGTAAAAGGTTCTAACGAAGACACATAGCGCCGTCCTCCATAGTTCCCTCTCATCGTTTACTGATGGGAGGGGCCTGTAAATGATGCCTTCATGACTATCGGAAATGTTAAGCTAAACAAAAAAGGAAATCCTTGTCAACGCCATTCAAAGTTTCTCATTACATAACGCAAATTACGTCTAAATGTAAAGACAAAGACAGATAGACCAGCAGGACAGTCTCTAGACGTATGCAGATAGATGGAGGTAAATGGATATCGTGGTGCAGTGTGCCGAGGATGATTTTTAGAGATTTAGGGACAGAAAAGTTGTGGCATGTACCCCATACACACTGCTCTACCATTTTAAACTTAACATGTCAGAAACGTACTGCAATGCATTTCAATGGACATGCAAGCAGAGAATGTCCAAGTGTTATGGGTTAGGCGCACTGTGATTGGATCATTGTGTTTGGAGGTGTAGTATAGCTATAGGTCAATTCCAATTACTCACTTGTGAGACACCAAATAAAGCAGCCTGTCCTTGATGTCACTGATGCTCATCTATAGGCTGACAATAGCATATACAAAAGTTCTGCACAGAAGTGACTGTGATGACTGAGCCATCTGTCTTCTTTGATTCAGCAATTAGTTGGTTTCAGTTCCTTAGTATCTCCTGAAGGTTAGTGTTGAAGAAACACCACATCTCCTTACTGTGCTTCCTTCATATTCTTTGCAGAATTGTCATCTGGATGCGTGTACTTAAGTGACTTGCAGACAACTTTTGTCAATCCTAGATGTTCCATCTACAACCTGTAATTTCCTGTCTCGTATTTAAGAATTTATCTAACGCAGCCCTCTTCTACTTCTTTACTTCTGACAGTATTTTTTTGTCACACAGATCATCAGGAGGCTAATGATCCACAAGAGTTATAATTCAAGCTCTGACTCCAGCCATTTCCCTTTTGGTCAACAAGTGAATTGTCATTAAAAAAATAAATAAATGCTCATTTGATTGACAATATCACCAAACTGTTTGACTATGAAAGCAATCAGTGTCAGAACTCTAATCTGTTGGTGCAAAGGATTATAGGAAATTTAGTTTACACATGTTCAAGAAGTTATATGGTAGTGATGATCCAAAAGCCATGTTTATGTATAAACTATCCCCCATAGCTGGGCCCAATATCTGATCAGACATAGTGTAGTAATGCTTTACACACCATAATGTCCCCTGAATGCTACAATTTCGGTCATGCATTCAACAGCCTATAGAAAGCTTCAATGTTTTTTCTTGATGGAGTTAAAACTAGAACATGTAACTTTGGGTGCTACATGACTCAATAATTTGGAATCAGATTGTTTTTGGGATTAAGGACATAAGAGAATGAAAAAGGCTGCTGTGACAGTTGGGAGTTGACTCTAACTGCTGCTGTAAATATTTGCCATGTTACAAGCGTGCTCTGTTAAAACATTCATGAAATAGTGAGGATGCAGAGTAGCAATAGCTGGAGTGTCAACCTGTACACAAAATCAAGAGCAGTGCATGCTAAACAGCAAAAGGGCCTTTTAACTGTAAAAGCCGAGAGCGGAGCCTGAGAAGCTCTGCTGCCGAGTATTGGAGTAATCCGTCCACAGGCAAGAGGAGGAGAAACAAGGCAGTCCAGACCAGGAGGGCCCATACGTAGACCTTACAGGCCCACATAATAAGCCGTGAAGTTTGGGAGTGACTCGAAGCCGAGCGGTGAGCCGGCCAGAAGAGCTGAGTTAGCCGAGTTAGCCTGGCACCACAGAGGGATGACGGCCGCTTCGAAGGTGGTGGCAGAGATGGAAAAATTGAGTCCAAAAAAACAAAAACCAGGAGCTGCCGTTGAGTTATGGCTGGAAAAATGTAACGGTTAAGATTATGCTGGTGAGTAGCGGCAGCAAAACGCGCCAGTGTTCACTCAACCGGAACCGGAAGTCAAGCCTGAAGCTTGTGTATCTGTTCTCTCTAACATGGTCACAATCAAGAGTTTAGGGACCGTCTGGTCCGCGCCCAGCTCTTAAAACAGAAAACTCTGACACTGCACACACCCGTTGAAATTTGCATGCTGCATGAACGGTCAGAGAGGGCCAACAGAGAATTAAAGAAGGAAGCGGAGGTATGCGCGGTCCACTTCAACCAGTGTACAAACTGTGGTGGTCAACATGCACCCAGGCAGACTGGGCAGGCAGATAGAATAGTCGGTGCGGTTTTGAGCCCTGCTCGGGGATTGGCTGTCCGACAGGCTATACACTTCACCGCCTCCGACCTATTCCTAACCAGACAAATGTTGCACACCCAGCCCCACACAGGTTTGTTACCCCAAGCGACGAGTCCTGTGGTAGTTGGGGAGGTTGTACTGCCGCTAAACAGGCGTGGGAAGGGTCCCATTGGTCCAGGGCTTGGGGATGGCTGCGGCTCGCCTCCAAGCCTACCCACAGCTCCGGGACCAGTGCGGGGCCCCAGCCACTGCGTGAGTGTGGCAATCTTCTGGAGCACAGCGAGCATTTCCTCGTGCCTGCTGAGGCCCGGTGTGCCTGCTGGGTCCATCTAGGGTCGGTTCATTCTGTTATGGCTCACAGGGATGGAGGACCCAAACGCAGGCACAGAGTAACGGGGGAGAACAAAGGTTTATTTCAAAAAACACAAAACGCTCCTCAGAAGGAGGGGACAGGGCTCTCGGGCCAACACAAAATCACCCGTACGGGGAAAAGTCAGGGAAAAAACAAAACGATACCTCCCCGCGAACCGGGATGTCTGGGGAACGGACAAGCGGGGAAATCCAGGCAGACGGACATGGGGATCCAGGCGGGAGTTCAACGGGACACAGACCAGGGAGACAAAAGACTAACGCTGGAGACCATCTAACCTACACACACAAACACACACAACGAACCGACCGCTTCCACTGTCGGCCCCGGGCCCTATCAAGGGGAGGTAATTGCGGGGTCCAGCTCAGGTGCGCGACCGCCTGCTGGACCCATGTCAGGGTTTGGCGTCCCCTATGGGAGAGGAGGTCCACCAGACCCTAACAACATTATTCAGACTCTTGGTGCAGCAGATGTGAATTTCACCTGTGGCCTACTCCAATTTCAAATTGTGGACAGAAACGTCAAGCCCTTGCTGGGTCTCAGAGACAGTGTCAGACTGAGTTTTGTGACTTTTGGTCCGAAAGTGCATGTCCTCACCCAGCAGGAACCACCTGAGCAATTGGAATACAAAGACCTGTTCAACAATAACACCATTGGCAAACTGCCTGTAGTATACCACATGCGCCTTGATCACTCTGTGCCCCCCACCATATGTGCCCCGAAGCGGGTGCCACTGGCCATGAGGGACAAAATCGTGGCAGAACTGCAGACTAACATGGGGGTCGTCACACCAATCCAGGAACCCACTGAATGGGATTCAGTAATGCTGGCCGCAAAGAAAAAAGATGGCACCATCAGACTGTGCATTGACCCTGTCAACCTTAACAAGGCCCTCCTCAGGCCCCGTCATCCCCTGAAGACTGTGGAGGTGATCGCTGACATGCCAGATGCCAAAATGTTCAGCATCCTGGCTGCAAAATGTGGCTTCTGGCAGGTGCCACTCAGCGAGGAATCCTCAAGATTCACCACCTTCATTACCCCAGTGGGCTGCTACGCCTTCCTCCGCATGCCTTATGGCATCACCACAGGCAGTGAGGTCTTCCAGAGGTGCATGGAGCAGCTTCAGGAGGGACAGTCATGTTTGCTTGTGATTGACGACATCCTCGTGTGGGGCCGCTCTAGGGAGGAACATGATCTGCGCCTCCGCCAGGTCTTGGACAGGGTCCATGCTGTGAACCTGAGACTGAGCCCCAACAAATGCAGGTTCAGGGTCACAGAGGTCCGCTACGTCAGCCACCTACTCACCAACCAGGGTGTTAAGCCGGACCCCTCTAAGACAGCTGCTGTTCGCCTGTTTCCCCCCAAACACGACAAACACGGCCACCAGAGGTTCCTGGGCATGACCAACTACCTGGCCAGGTTTATACCAGGCTACAGTGAGATCACGGCTCCCCTGCGTGAACTGTTGCGGCAGGATGTGGACTGGTGCTGGCTGGAGCCCCACACAGCAGCATTCACTAAACTGAAGGACATCATTGCCAGCCCCCCGGTGCTGAGATACTTTGATGTTCACAAACCAGTTGTACTATCAGTTGATGCCGCGCAGCATGCACTGGGCGCTGTCTGCCTTCAAAACGACAGGCAGGTGGCAGACAGCGCCCAGTCCCCTCACAGAGACTGAATTAGGCTACGCTCAAATTGGAGGAGTTGGCGGACTACGAAGTGATGGTTGTGAAGGTTCTCTCCTCACATAGGGTTGAGGAACTGAAATGCGAGACACTGGCTAACCCCGTGTGCAGGGGTCTCTCACAGGTTGTTGTTGCTGCTGGCTGGCCCGCCACATTCAAGGAGTTGCCACGGGATTTGAGGCCATTCTACGCCATGAGAGAGGAAATTACAACTGTCGATGGCTTGCTCCTCCGTGGCCCGCATTTCATCATCCCGCATTCCCTGCAGTGCTACTACGTACAGCAGCTGCACCAGGGCCACCCCGGGCTCGAGGCCACAAAGCGCAGAGCTAGGGAGACCATGTTTTGGCCAACTGTCTACACTTATATTGAGCAAGAAGTGTCCAGGTCCCCTGCAATGCTCTCAGACTGCATCAACCAAAAGAGCCTCTCCGAGCACACACAGTTCCTGACCTGCCATGGTCCCTCACTGCGGCAGATGTTTTTGAATGGGAGGGACGAGAGCATCTGGTACTTGTTGATTCTTACTCCGGATGGTTTGAAATAGACAGACTTGCTGGAATGACAAGTGCCACCTTGATCACTAAACTTAAAGGACACTTTGCCACTCATGGAGTGCCACAACAGCTCGTGACCGACAACGTGGCCTACTTCACAAGCAGAGACTTCCAAGAGTTTGCTCGCAAGTGGGACTTTTGCCATATCACCAGCAGTCCACAGTACCCTCAGACAAATGGGCTCGCTGAGACAGCTGTGCATTCTGCAAAGCACCTGCTGGAGAAATGTGTAGGAGATGGAACAGATGTAGATGCTGCCCTGCCCACGTAACACATGAAAGATGGGCTGCCGTCCCCTGCTCAGCGCCTGCTTTCTCGGCACACAAGGGCTTTTATTCCCATGATCAAAGCCATGTACTCACTAAAGTAGAGGAGCATGTTCACAAGGCCCTGACACAGGTGAGACAAAAGAGTAAAGCTTACTACAACAAATCAACTAGGCCACTGCCCCCCTTACGCCCAGGCCAAACAGTGAGGATGCAGACACAGGAGGGCTACGACAGACTGGCAAAAGTGCTGGCAACAGCGACATACCCAAACAGCTACCACGTAAAGGCTAGGGATGCCACTTATGTCAGGAATAGACGCCACCTACTCCACACACCTGAAACATATGCCTTTGCTTCCACAGCTGAAGACCCACCTATTGTCATGGACATTGCAACCCCACCAAGCCCACAACGTGCTGTCATGGCACCAGAAGGGGTGCAGGGTCAACAGCAGCTGACTGTCACTCGCTCAGGGAGGGTTTCTAAACCCAGCTCCCTCTATGATGACTTTGTCACAGGCTAGCTCGGTGACCCACAGACACATTTCGCATGCATTTCCACATGTTCTGTCTGTAATAACCTGATGTTTTTCAACATGCAAGTTCATGCCTTTGTTTATCAGGTGCAGCTATGTATGTTCACTTTAAAAAACATTTTACTTGAGAAGGGGGATGTAGACTGTGTGGCAGTTGCCACGGATATGGCAGTTGCATATCACGTGTCGACCGCTGGGGATGCTGGGAGGTTGGCATTAGCCTGCTAGAACGCGTGTTGGGTGTGCCTCATGTTGGAGCTATAATAAAGTACAATCGTTCTTCACAGAGAGACTATTATTGTATCACACAAATCTACACTCACTATCCAGCAATGGAATATAATGTTGTATAAGACAAGTACATCCCAGGTCTTTTTTGAACATGGAAAAAAATGTCTGGTGTTTCTCAAACATGGACCATACCTTAGCATGCTCTGCCTCTGGAGCATTGCTAAGATCAAGGCAAGGTTGACAGAGGTTTTTTCTCATATACTCTGACTAAGAATTCATGATGGCCAGAGTACCCAATCCCACTGGCTTCTTGGGGACCTTGCTGATATCTATAGGTAAACTCACTGCCTGGGCCTGTTTCAGTGTCCCTAGGGCACAGCAGGCATAGCCTCCCTGACCCAGAGGAGGCTCTCTACCTTTTTCTGAGCAAGGACCATGGACTTGAAGCTGGAGCTCCAGTCTGGACCTTGGGGTATGTGCATATATTAAAGAGGAAGAGAAGAAACACTGCAGTATTCAGGAGTCAGAGGAGTTTCTGCTAAAGCAGGAGTCTGATGATTTTTATGTTGTCTCCTATTGATGAAGATCAGATTCTGAACTCTAGAACCTGATGAAACTCTACACGAGTCTGTGGTCAACAGATCGGTCATCAGTTCAAACAACGTGACCCCTGCTGCCCTGAAGGAATTGTAATGGTATTGAAATTAAGGTAAAGTAAATTAAGTAATGCCTTTGAAATAAGAAATGGTTCTTTACATAGACAGTTACATATAGTAATACTCTCCATCTACTAAAACCAGCAGCAGTACAATAAAAAGGTTACCAGCCCATTGTGACCATAAGTGAGGCCTACAGGAGTCAGGGAAGTGAATGGAGAGGAGCCACCACAACCAGGGACAAGAGGTCACTGACATACAATGCAAAATAAAAGAGAAACTAGAAAAAATTATTAAGCATATATTACAAATGCAACTAAAACTGAGCGTAGGTAAACCCTCCATCTAATGACTCACCACCCGTAAACCTATGACCAGCCCAACTGTACTGGCATTACTAGAATTCCAGAATAGGGTTAATTCCATTTGGTTCACAAAAGGACAAAGAAAACATCAATGCTACCTGACAACAAAGAAACAACAATCAATTACAATTAATGCCAAAAGATAAAATGAACAAAACAAATATACCCAATATGAAACATTAACAAAAGACAAAAATAGCAGTGGGTAGAGTTCAGCTATGGCACTAGCAATCATCAACATCAATTCCCCTTTCTATTATAAGGAACACATACACATAAGGTAAAATAACTATGCACTGAACATTCTGAGCACTGCTAAGTAATGCATCTAAAATAAAAACAAATGTAAGGTCAATGGACGAAGGACGAAGTCGGGGAAGGAAGGCAGTCAGGTTTATTGGATCGTCAGGGACAGGCTGGGTCGGGGACTGGCAGGCAGGCGGCAGAATCTCCAGAACAGAGCACATGAAGAGTTACTGGGGGAAAGAAGTAAACGGAAGGTCAGGGACAGGCAGGGTCGGTAACAGGCAGGCAAACAGACAGGAGATCGTGGGAAAGTCATGCATGAAGCAGCGGACAAGCAGGGGTGAAACATTTGGCCACCATACATATAGGCCACCTAATTGGCCTGATTGGTCACAGATGTGCAGTACCGGGGCGGATCCGAGGGTTGGACTGCTCGCAGCTGTGACAGAGCCCCCCCCTCAAGGGACGGCTCCCGACGTCCCCACGGAACCCCTAGGACTGCCCCCTACGGTGGTTGGGGGTCAGAACCCTGGAGGCCCCTGCCTCGGGGTCGGGAGCGCAGGAGACGACGGACCGAGTAAGCAGATCCCCCATTCACCATTGCGGAGGTGGGGGAACTGGACAATCCGGGGCCAGGGGACTCACGCGAGCAGGCTTGATCCTGGAGACATGGAATGTAGGGTGAACATGCATGGACCGGGGAAGATCGAGTCTCACCGCTGCTGGGCCGATGATCCTCTGGATGGGAAATGGACCCACGAACCGCGGAGCCAACTTCCGGGATTCCACGCGGAGTGGCAGATCCCTCTTCGAGAGCCAGACCCGCTGACCCACCCTGTACCTGGGGGCTGGCGTACGGTGCCGATTGGCCGCCATCTCGTACCGGGCAACTGCCCGAAGGAGGTTGGACCAAGCCTGGCCCCAAGTTATTCTGCAGCGGCGGACAAAGGCTGCCGCTGAGGGGCAGGACACTTCGGCCCCCAGTGCCGGAAACAGTGGGGGTTGGTACCCCTATACGACCTGGAAGCGGGACATCCCAGTCCCCGAACAGATCAGGGAGTTGTGGGCGTATTCCACCCAGCCCAAAAAGGATGCCCACGTGGTCGGATCCCGCGCCGCCATCCACCGAAGGCTCGTCTCCAGGTCCTGGTTGGCACGCTCCGTCTGCCCATTGGTCTGCGGGTGGAACCCTGAGGAAAGGCTGGCGGTGGCTCCCACAGACTGACAGAACTCCCGCCAGAACACAGACGCGAACTGCGGACCCCTGTCCGACACGATGCTCTCAGGCAAGCCGTGGAGCCGAAAGGCGTGTTGGACCACCAACTGAGCCGTCTCCATTGCCGAGGGCAGCTTGGGCAGGGGGATGAAGTGTGCCATTTTGCTATGGTCAGGATTACCGAGTTCCCAGCAGACTGGGGCAGCCCGGTGACAAAATCCAGGGAGATGTGGGACCAGGGTCGGCGCGGCACCGGCAGAGGTTGCAGGAGTCCGGCTGGTGCCCGGCGTGGGTTCTTCTGCTGGTTGCAGACCAGGCATGTGTTGACATACTCCCGGACATCCTGCTCCATGGTCGGCAACCAGAACCTCTGCTTCAGGAATCCCATTGTGCGGCGTGCTCCTGGGTGACAGGCCAGCCGCGACGCATGAGCCCACTCCAGGACCTCTGCCCTGACTGGGGCAGGCACAAAGAGACGGTTGCTGGGGCAGGCGCTCGGTCCCGGCTGGCTGGCCGTCGCCTCCTGGACCCTCTTCTCGATTCCCCAGGAGATGGCTGCCACGACACATAGGGAAGGGAGAATGCTCTCCGGGGTCCTCTCCAGGCCCTCGTCCTCCTTCTCAGCGAATGTCGGGAGAGGGCGTCCGCCTTCGTGTTTCACGACCCTGGACGATAGGTGAGGGTGAAATTAAATCTTGTAAAAAAAGAGCACCCACCTTGCCTGCCGGGAGTTCAGTCTCTTTGCCATCCGGATGTACTCCAGGTTCCGGTGGTCGGTCCAAACAAGGAAGGGCAGTTCTGTCCCCTCCAGCCAGTGCCGCCATTCCTCCAGGGCCGGTGTCAACCGGCAAGAGAAGAACGCACAGGGGTGCAGCTTCTGGTGCACCTGGGCCCTCTGTGACAGCACCGCCCCAATGCCAATGTTCGAAGCATCCACCTCGACCACAAACTGTCGGCTGGGGTCCGGCAGCTGCAGGATCGGGGCCGTGGAGAAGTGTCGCTTCAGGTCGCTGCGGAGCCACGGATATCCCAGGACCAGAGGAAGGTCCGTCTCCTCCAGGATGTGGAACCGAATCTCCTCCCGGTGACCGTTGTGTATTACCTTCCACACCGGGTCCGTCCGATGATGGATGCTCCCCAGGAGATGGCCATCCAACGCTCGGGCGGGGACAGGAGACGCCAAGGGTTTGCGCCCCAGGCCAAGTTGGCGAGCCACCTCACCGCTGATCAGGCAGGCGTCTGCATCTCGAGTCAACAAGTGCGGCGAGGTCATGTGGCCCCCCGGGGAGCAGGAAGCGGACCTGGAGTGAGAGGCGAGAAGTTTGGGGGAACGACGAAATAGGACTCACCTGGATTCCCCCAGCTACAGGTGAGTCTGGGCTTTTACCGGGCAGGCTGCCACAAAGTGACCCAGTCCCCCGCAGTACAGGCACAGATTGAATCGGCACCGCCGTCTGCGCTCTTCCCCTGTGAGCGTGGTGCGGCCCAGCTGCATGGGCTCCCCCCCACCGGAGGTTGTGGCTGGGCGAGGAGCGTCCGGGAGCACGTCAGTCACTGCGCGGGGTGCCATCAGGCCGCCTAGATCCACCTGGATTGCCAGGTCGATGTACCCCATCCAGGGTGGGGGGAACCTGGTAGGCCACCAGCGCGTCCTGGATGTGCGCAGCAAGCCCATGCAGGAACATCTCCTCCAGGGAGTCCAGGTCCCAAGGACTCTGGTGAGCCACAGTGCGGAAGTCGATGGCATAGTTTGATACAGATCTCCTCCCCTGGTGGAGTGCCAGCAGCCGGCGGAGGGCCCGGAATTCCCCGGACCGAACACCTTACGGAGCTCGGCCAAGAAAGCGGAAAAGCTGGAGCAGGCCTCCGTCTGGCACTCCCACTCTGCCGTTCCCCAGAGGCGCGCTCGCCCGGTGAGATGGGTAATGGCGAACGCTACTTTGGCGGCCTCCATTGCAAACGTGCGTGGGGTTGCAGGGAGAACAACAGGGAGCAGTTGGTGACGAAGGCATTGCAGGTCTCCGGATTGCCTTCGTACCGCTCAGGTTCGCCCACCTGAGGTTCAGGACCCACATGCGGGGGCGCAGGAATCGAATTCGGCAGGGAAGAAGCGGGGAACGCAGATCGCCCACCGAGCTGGCCCACAAGAGTTGCTCGTTCGCCTCCGCGGAGCGTCTCACCTCCACATAAACCGTCGCCATAGACTGCTCATGCTGGACCAAGACCCCCTCGATCCGTTCCAGATGTTCCGCTGGAAACAGACGTTCCAGACGTTCCGCTGGAAACGGTCTTGGAAACAGCGGTTCCGGTCACGTGACTGTACTGTGCACAGTGTGTTGGTTTCACTCTAGTTTCACTGTAGTCTCACCCTAATTTTACTCTAATTAAAGAAAATTAAATAAATAATCCACTACACTTAAGTTTGAATACTTGGGACATTCCAGTCTCCTGGTAACAACAGTGAGAATTAACACTTATTAAACACAGGGCTCCGCTGAGCATTAGCAGTATTAGCATTAGCAGGACTAGCACTAGCATTAGCATGGCCTCACTGTCTGTCTCACCCGGTGTCTTTGCTTGTTCAGCGTGTGAAATGTTTATGTACTCCTCTGCCTCCTTTAGTGAAGGGGACAAGTGTAGAAAGTGTAGTGTTCTAATGGCTCTGGAGGCGAGACTTAGTGAGCTTGAGACGCGGTTACGCAGCTTGGAGTATCGGGAGCCGCCTAGCATAGCTACACCTAGCGGTCCCCCGGCAGCAGCCGAGCAGCCGGCTAGCCAGGGCGGCTGGGTGACGGTTCGCAGGAAGCGTAACCTAAACCAAAGGCCCACGGTGCACCACCAAATGCTTCCTGTGGCTAATCGTTTTTACCCACTCAGTGACACACCCGCTGAGAAACCGACCCTGGTAATTGGCGACTCAGTCCTGCGCTATGTGAAGCCGACCCCAGCGACCATAGTCAAGTGCATTCCGGGGGCCAGAGCGGGCGACATCTAAAGCTGCTGGCGAAAATTAAACGAAGATACAGTAAAGTTATTATTGACATCGGAGCAAACGACACCCGGCTTCGTCAGTCGGAGGTCACCAAAATTAACATAGAGTCGGTGTGCAAGTACGCAAAAAAGATGTCGGACTCTGTAGCATTCTCTGGTCCCCTTCCCAATCTGGCCAGCAATGAAATGTATAGCCGCATGTCATCACTTCGTCGCTGGTTGTCACGGTGGTGCCCCCAAAACCAGGTGTCCTTCATAGATAATTGGAAGAGATTTTGTGGAAAACCTGGTCTGATTAGGAGAGACTGTGTTCATCCCACACGGGATGGTGCCTCTGTCATTTCTAGGAACATGGCTGATTTCATTAGACCCAAAGTGACTTGACAAACCAGGGTCCAGACCAGGATGCAGAGTTGTAATCTTACACCTCTCTGCTGCTTCCATAGAACCCTCATCCACCGATAATAACATTGGTGGATATTATTCACTCACCGACCACTTTATTAGGTACACCTGTCCAACTGCTTGTTAACACTTAATTTCTAATCAGCCAATCACATGGCGGCAACTCAGTGCATTTAGGCATGTAGACATGGTCAAGACAATCTCCTGCAGTTCAAACCGAGCATCAGTATGGGGAAGAAAGGTGATTTGAGTGACTTTGAACGTGGCATGGTTGTTGGTGCCAGAAGGGCTGGTCTGAGTATTTCAGAAACTGCTGATCTACTGGGATTTTCATGCACAACCATCTCTAGGGTTTACAGAGAATGGTCTGAAAAAGAAAAAATATCCAGTGAGCGGCAGTTCTGTGGGTGGAAATGCCTTGTTGATGCCAGAGGTCAGAGGAGAATGGCCAGACTGGTTTGAGCTGATAGAAAGGCAACAGTGACTCAAATAACCACCCGTTACAACCAAGGTAGGCAGAAGAGCATCTCTGAACGCACAGTATGTCGAACTTTGAGGCAGATGGGCTACAGCAGCAGAAGACCACACCGGGTGCCACTCCTTTCAGCTAAGAACAGGAAACGATTCAGGCTTGTGGTGGTGTAATGGTAGTAATGCAATATTTTCTTGGCACTTTGGTACCAATTGAGCATTGTTACAACACCACAGCCTACCTGAGTATTGTTGCTGACCATGTCCATCCCTTTATGACCACAATGTACCCAACTTCTGATGGCTACTTTTAGCAGGATAATGCGCCATGTCATAAAGCTGGAATCATCTCAGACTGGTTTCTTGAACATGACAATGAGTTCACTGTACTCAAATGGCCTCCACAGTCACCAGATCTCAATCCAATAGAGCATCTTTGGGATGTGGTGGAACAAGAGATTTGCATCATGGATGTGCAGCCGACAAATCTGCGGCACCTGTGTGATGCCATCATGTCAATATGGACCAAACTCTCTGAGCAATGCTTCCAGCACCTTGTTGAATCTATGCCATGAAGAATTGAGGCAGTTCTGAAGGCAAAAGGGGTCCAACCTGTTACTAGCATGGTGTACCTAATAAAGTGGCCAGTGAGTGTAGAGGTAGTCTCTGTTCCACGGTTAAAAGTTCACCAAGCACAGAGTAGGGGAGCGGTCAATCACCATAATCTTATTAAAATTAATACCATAGCACAGGTTGGAGAAACCAACATCACAATTAAATGTGGACTGTTAAATATCAGATCTCTTTTGTGTAAATCCGTTAGTACACGACCTGATAGCGGATCACGTTGATTTATTTTGCCTCACTGAGACCTGGCTTCAGGAGGAGGAGTATGTTAATTTAAACGAATCTACTCCTCCTACCCATCTTAATTATCATATTCCTCGTCTTACTGGTCATGGAGGGGGAGTGGCAGCAATCTATCACTCCAAGTTATCAATTAATCCTAGACCAAAACATAGTTCCAGCTCATTTGAAAGCCTGACTCTTGGCATCACCCATATGAACTGGAAGACAGAGAAGCCACTTCTGTTTGTTGTTGTATATCGGCCTCCTGCTGGGCCACATTCAGAATTCCTATCTGAGTTCTCTGACTTCTTATCTGACTTGGTCCTTAGAGCAGACAAAGTCATTATCATTGGAGACTTTAATATCCATGTAGACATTGTAAATGACAGCTTTAGAAATGGCTTCATTTCTTTGCTCACTTCTATGCTTCTTTTCACTTCTATGCTCAGAGCACAGTCTTACTATAGCAGATGTCTTTCAGATAATGCTGTAGCTAAGTTTAAGGAAGCAATCCCTGGCCTAATCTCAGGACCACCGTGTGTTTCCCCAGGGATCAATCATTGTAATCTTAGCCCTGCTGAGGTTGACTTTATTGCTGAAGGTGCAGCAGCCTCACTGAGAATCACACTTGATTCTGTTGCCCCCCTGAAAAAGAAAACAGTAAATCAGAGGAGGTGTGCCCCCTGGTATAATTCACATATCAGGACCCTCAAGCAGAAAGTGCGAAGACTGGAAAGGAAGTGGCATTCCTGTAAAATAGACAGCTATCATGTAGCCTGGAAAGGCTGTCTATTAGTTTACAAAAAGGCCCTTCGCAAGGCTAGAACATCTTATTTTTCTTCTTTAATTGAGGAAAATAAGAGCAACCCCAGGTTCCTTTTCAGCACCTGCCAAATTAACTCAGAGTACTGCTTTAGACCCATGTATCCCTTCCTCCCTTACTGGTGAAGACTTCATGAGCTTCTTCACTCATAAAGTTCTAGCCATTAGAGAGAAAGCTAAGCAGACCATCCCAACATATGGACTATCACCAGATGTGCTGACCGTGGGAACATACAGGTTCTCCAACGAGCCCTTAAACACCTTCAGCCCTATATATTTCTCTGAGGCGTCTTCGCTGATTCAGAAATCCAAGACCACCACGTGTCTTTTAGATCCCATCCCAACACACCTGTTGAACGATGTTTTACCATTGATAGGCAGTCCTATCCTGGACCAGATCAATGGTTCCTTAGTGACCTACAAGGTGGTAGTGATTAAGCCTTTGCTTAAAAAACCATCACTGGATCCTGACGTATTATCAAATTATAGGCCGATATCCAACCTTCCGTTCATTTCTAAAATTCTTGAGAAGGTGGTGGTGACTCAGTTACTGGAGCGCCTGCAGACAGGCCTCTGTCACCCCACTGGGTCATGGTTTCCTCTCCTCTCCTCTCCTTTCCTCCTCCTCATCAAGCAGACTAGTCATGCAGATTCCTGTGTAGTTTTTCTGCCCCCCCCTCTATTTATTTATTTACAGGTATCACCGCCTTCGGAGCTGCATGACAACATCTGGCCCGCTGACCTGTTGTATAGTGTATTTTTGTATTTTTGTGTGTGTTTCTGTGTTCTGTGCCTCTCCTCTCCTCTCCCTCTCCTCTCCTCTCGTCTCCCTTTTATTCTTCTCCTCTCCTTCTCCTTCTTCTCCTTCTCCTCTCCCTCTCCTCTCCTCTCTCTCTACCCAGCCGGCCATCAGCAGGAAGGTCCCCCTACATGAGCCTGGTCCTGCTCAAGGTTTCTTCCTGTTAAAGGGGAGTTTTTCCTTGCCACTGTTGCTTGTCTGGGGTTAGGCCCTGGGATTCTGTAAAGCACTTTGAAACAATTTTGATTGTATAAGACACTATATAAATAAAGATTGATGATGATGATGATTCATCTTATATTTATTAGTGGGACATTAACGCGTTAATTTTAATTAATTAGCAAACAAATAACGGGTTGAATAAATAAACACGTTCATTCGCTGTTTGCATTGCACAATTTCCAATACCAATTACATTGATTCACACCGCGAAGTTTGGTTAATAGATACCATTGGGTGGAATGGAGGAATTGGATGGGTTGTAAAAAGTTCATTTTAAGAAACAACCCGATGGGGGGGCTCTAAACACTACCCGTCCCATTCAGAACGAAGTGTTGGCAGTCCAAATGAAATCGAATGACTGGCTTATTTAGACCACGTTTACACAACGTTTTCCGAATCCAAAATGAAACTGTTCTCTATGCATCCGACGACAGAACCAAAACGATCCGTGCACGCGGATCCAAACAATATACTACACATGCCTGACCAGAAGGTGGCAATGACGAACCGGCTAACGTGTGGCCTTAAAGCATTTAAAATACATACATGAAAAAGACTATACTTTAGAATATTTGTGTCTCTATCCATTTGATCCAGTCGTCCAACAAAGCACTTTTTTTTTTTTTGGGGGGGGGCAATACTGTTGAATGATTAAATCAATTAATCAAGATTAATGATTTTACAAAGCTTCTAATGAATTAGATTTTTTAAAATTGAGTCCCACCCTTAATAACATTCATGCCTGTCGAAAGACAACAAAGCATATGTCATCATCATGTGTCATGTGTGCCCCTGCATTTACACTCTTAATGAGAAGGAGGAAGAGGAGAGGTCACTAAATCTCCATGTAGTACAAACACTGACTAGCTACGCAAGAATGTACAAAAACAGCATAAAACCAATCCAGTCCCTCCCATCTGCACATCAAACATTGCTGGCCAGCGGTAAACAGTAACCAAGCGTGGACGACCGACTTCGATCTCTCTCTCTCTCTCTCTCTCTCTCTCTCTCTCTCTCTCTCTCTCTCTCTCTCTCTCTCTCTCTCTCTCTCTCTTATATATACACTAATTAGTTAATGTAAAGTGTTACCAAATATTGTTTGTCACTAACATGAATAGAATCTTTCCAGGGTTCTTTTGACTTAGATGACAGAGTCAAGCTGTCTGGGCCTCTTTATCTTTTCCAGCTCTTTCCAGCAGTGACCCAATTCCAAATTGCCACGTCGCAGTTTTTCCAAATCTGTTAACTAATCTGACCCAGATTCCGCTTTTAGCCAGGTTCTTTTTCACCTCTTACCAGCAAAACAGACATTTCCAAACAACTATACATATGACTCATCAATGATTCTTCTATATTGTAAAGTTCTATACGTACATAAATATGGTCATTGACTTCTCTTTATCCTATTATTTCTATAAAAATGAACATATGTTGACATACTTTACATTCGGTGATTATTTACATCTTGTTTTTTACATTTTTTATCCCATTGCCTATGAGGAAATGTGATATATTTAAGTCTGGAATTTTGACTACATTATAAGTGTATCTAAACCCACTGTTCTGGTTGAAAACATTTATTTGGGTATGAAGTAGTGTGGATTGATTATTGTCAACATTTTAATCAAAGTATTTCAATTTGAGTCATATGTTACTATTGGCTGAAATGGAGGCCAATGACATTTTAGAGGTAGCCTTCATCACAAACCAGCAGTTTGCCTTGCCCCTCCTATAAAAACCTCCATCCTAATGGCTCACACTGGTATGGGTCTGAACCACCATGGTTGTGGTTGATGGGAGAGTCTTATTTGTTTGTTTTTTTTATTAAGTCTACTGCTTTTCCATTAGTGGAGTAAAGAGCGTATCTCAGCTGCCTTCAAACCAGATGTGTGGTACACCCTTGACCAGTTGCCAGTTTATTGGAGGGCTAACATGGAGAGACAAACAGCTCTTGGGAAGAAGCTGGAGTACCTGGTGAGAACCCATGGAAGGTCCAATCTCCATACAGAATAGTCCTGACCCTCAGGGGTATTTGTGAATCTGTGACATAAAATGAGATGTAATTAAGAAATGTGACACATTGCTGCACTGAATTTTTAAAATTGACCATTTCTTTATGTTCATTGCTTCATATGTTCATGCTGAAAATGTTTCATATGTTGGCATGTTATTTTAATTTAACATAGTCAAACATGTAACTTCAATCCTCATAGTCACAAGAGAAATGTTCTATAAGTCAGAAATTTCACAAATTTCAAACTTTGACACATTCAAAATGTGTCACCCAAATAAATAACTAATTAGGGCAAGATGTGTCTTTCAGCAATACTACACCATCACAAGGAAGACACACATGCACAAACACACACACACACACACACGCACACGCACACACACACACACACACCCACACACACATACACACATACTATTCACTCATAAGTTTAGAGAGTCTAGTCAACTTGATGTGCAAGCGGGAGGATACTGAAGTATCTGGACAAATCTTATATGGAGAACATCTAAACTTATCATTGTAAAAAAGATTGACCAGCAATACCAATATTGTGAGACACAACTATTATGTCTAATGTAGTAGTAAACAGTGTCATTTGGTAGAATCTCACATTGAAGTAACTATTCTGACCAAAGGATTGGTTGCTATGTGAAAATACATTGCATCCTAAACCATTAAGAAAAGAGCTTTGAATTTAAATCAGGAAATATATCAAAAAAAGACTTATGAGCAGAATAACAATAGTACAAATGCAATTATGCACTATTGCATCACTTTTGAATACAGCATGTTGAAAATGTATTATAACAATGTGACATAAAACACACTATAAACATGGATTTGAGTTTAGGAATAACTACAATGGTTAGAAGCAGTATGAGTAGGTTGAATGTTCCCTCAGTGGGTCTTAATGACACTGACTTATGACATGCTTTTATAACAGCTTAATGTGACTCTGCCTGGAACTTCAATGAGAGAATGTCTCCCTTGTCCCCTTCTTTTAACTTGATGATATATAGGCTCAGTATGTGTCTGAGTATGTGAACATTCTTCGGGTATTGAAGAACAGTGCAGGGAAAGTCAAGAAAATGTTGTGAAATGATGGGGGAGGGGGGGAGGAAAAATGTGTTTTTGGCTGCAGTGCAGGTCAGAGCTATGTCTCTTCCCCTTCACTCAGGCTTTTTTTTCTCTGAGAACCTTCTCTCCCCTCTCACATCTGGAGTGTGTCTGCAGCTAACTGAGGTTCCTGCTATGGGACAGCCTGTGTTTGGACTTGACGTCAGACTTGAGCACACTTCAGCAAACATCGGTCAGAGAGGTAATGTACTTCTGCTTTTATGTATTTTGATAGCTGTCTGAGTCTGCAGTCCTAGCATATGTGCTTTAGATTATCCAGACATCTAGACTTTGTGTTAACTCAGTTGTCTTGTGCTTAAAATCATAATAATGTTTAGCATCTGGGCTATTCATTATTAAAATCAAGACTTTAAGTGTACATTCAATCAATACAATAAGTGTAGTTGAGATAACATTTTCTGTCTCTAGATTTTATTTCCTGGTTGGATGATCTATGGTTGCATGTATGTCTATTTCATGATTGAAAGGTTTGAATATTAAAAAACAGTAATGAGCTTGGGCAAAATTATAAAAATACTGGCAGTATGTTTGTTACATTGTTAGGTCAAGTATGCTGATGTTAAGATGTGATAATTCTCTTCACTTATTGGCCAAAGGTGAAGCTTCCCAAGTGGATTATGACAAAGATGAAGTATGGGGGAAAACAAATAATTCACAAGATACCACGCTGCACAATAAGGGTGAGACATTGTGTCACCCTTATTTCCACTGATCTGGCTGGCTTGGATCCATAGTAAAACTATTAAAATACAATTTGTCCTGTAAAAACTGTGTTGTTATGGTGGGAAAGAGTAATTACATTTTAAAAACAAAATGAGCATGTCTTTGGCATGTGGGACACGTCTGTTAATGTTACATCATACTTAATATCATCTATTTCTGAAGTCTTTGTGATTTACATAGGGATTTGCCTCCTACTTCATTACAGTTTGGCAGATCTGTCAACACACTGCAGTTCTCCTTCCATTTGTCTCTGAATGTCAAAAGTGGAAAAATAAATTGATCATGACATTCTGTTTAATTCCAGCAACAGAGACAATTGCTCAGATGATCTGTGCACTATGTGTTTAGGAACAGTTTGTGCATAAGATGTAGCAGTACATATACGTCCAGTCATTTGAACAAGGAACAAGGAAATAAAACTAAAAATTAAAATTATTTTAAGCATTTTTAAACATTAACCCTTTCAATACATAAATCACTTGAAACAAAATCATACAAATGTCATGCCACGTAGTTATGGTGTTAAGCTCTACTACATGTGATGTGGTACTACTACATACTTATAAATATTTAGAATTTTAATCACAATGAGGCTGTCTGAGGCTTCTCCTTTCATAAGGCCAATCACTCTAGATTTAGTGGGCCATCTAGTAACTGAAAGGTTGGGGGTTCAATCCAAAGGTTGAAGTGTCCTTGGGCAAAACAGTGAACCCTAATTTGCTCCGAGTGGGCTTGGTAATGCCTTGCATCACAGCAGCCACCCACTGGGGTGAGTGGGTGAATCAGAGGCTCTGCAAAGCACTTTAGGCCCCATGATGAATGGATAAGTGCAGTCCATTTACCACTCAAATGGTTGAATCTTAAGTTGGTTATTGCCTTGATGTACCCGCTAAAGCTCAGATCAGAATCTATTAAATGCAAGATTTTTAAATTCTAGATTTCTTTTTTTTCCCATCTTTATACCTCTGGAATCAAGTTGTGCAATAATTCATTCTTTTGTGGTTCTTGCCAAATACTATGATGGAGTATTTTGATTGAGGAGTATTTTGGTGACAGTTTGAGAACAGTAGTGATACTAATTGATTAACACCCGAGGAAGAACAAATGGAGAAGACATACCTGCAAAAGCATTTACTGTTTGTTTTTCCTGAATTAAGATGAGAGCACCTATAAAAGTTCAGCAACACAACACTCTACTGTTGCTTTACCCCAGTTCTGTGGGTTTGTTTCTGGGACTTAGGTCCAAATTCTTCCTAAAATTGACATATCTTATAATGTATGACTTTTTATTTATGAAAAAACATCCAATCCATTGTAAAATACAATGATCATTGCCTCGTTTTTATTTAATTCAAATTCAATCAAATTCCATGCAGTTGTTAACTTGCTCTAAACACCAATCATGTGAGTCTGAGGGACAGTAGTCACTTGATAAAGTAAAGTTATCAAGTGACGTCTGCATAGCTATGATAGGTAATATTATTGCCTTTTATGACTTAACCTTGAGGGAGCACATACAAGTTGAATAATAGTGACCCCAGAATGGAACCTTGGGGGACCCCACATATGGCCATCCACAAAGATTTATGGTCACTTCTGACAACAACATAACCCCTGCCTTTGATATATAACCTTAATCAACTGAGAGTTGTCAGATAATCTAACCCAGTTTTCCAGTTTTTGTAGGTCCACAGTGTCAAAGGCTGCATGAAGGTCAAGCTGGACCAAAACTGATGTTTTACCTAAATCAGTATTAAGATGACTATCATAACACTTTGAGCAGTACAGTCTCAGTACTGTATTGACTGAAACCAGATTAATTTAAAAAATCATTACGTTAAATTAAGGCAGCTTCCTCAAAGATTTTAGTAAATAATAGTAAATGGAAGTTTGGAAATGGGTCTGTAAATATACAGTATTGAGTAGTCCAATTTGCTTTTCGTCAGCTGGGGCTTCTGCAGTTTTCAGTGATTATAGGAAAAACCTGGATAGATGTGAACGATTGATAATGGTGAACACACCTATGACTGTAGGATGTCAAAACTGCAGGTGGACCATTGGACAAGATTTTTCACTCTTCCAGTGTTTCAGATTTTAAACAAAACTGTTGATGTCAGGGGTTAATTAACTTCTCAACAGTGTTAAAACAAGGCATGTGGATCATTAAAAATTATTTTGAGGGCGTTCAAGAAGAAGGCTTGTCTTGCATATTTCATAATTGTGGATGTGTAGTCTGTCTAAAGATGGTGTAGTGAATCAGAAGATTACTTTTTCTAAATTTGTGCTAGTGACAGCTGGGGTGTTTCTTCACCTTTGGACTTATACAATTAAAATGATCAAAGACCAAATCAACAGAGTCTGATGCTATGCTTATCATAAGCCTCCTTAAAGAAACTAGTCTTCATTTTTATACCTTTTTTTGAAAAAGGTTTGAATATCACGGGACATGTCAAAGAAAACACAGAAATGGTCAGAAAAGTATAAATCCTTGACAACTAGAGTACGTCCTTGACAGTGAGGGAGGCATTGACATCATCAGTCAGATTTACAAACATCATATGAGCCCTCCAGAGTAGTGTATTCACAAGTAGCACACAAAAAAACACATTTAATTTTACAAAATGTCATTATGGTCTTACTTATAAATGAAGTCCATGCGCCGTTCCTTCTGAACAAACGCATCGATGACCATGTAGAAGTCTTCCTTTTGTGCCTTGAGTTTTGAAAGTCCCTCTGTCTAAGAAAGAGCTCCGCCCTCATCTGAGGCCCAGTCACACCTGGCCTCCGGATTTAGGCAGTGCAGTGCTATGTTGTGCTGTGTCCATTGTCTCTTCTCAGTATTTTAGTGATGAATATTAAAATTAAAAGATAATATAAAAATGGCAAAGTTAAATTGATAATTCATTTATAAAATCACTGAAAAAATATGACCATTTAAATAATTTTTTCATTTTATTTTTTTTTCTTTCTGGTCTTTGATTGTTTATGGGTCCTTTCAAATGCTAGAGCTGATCAAAAGTTTCAAATGAAATCCTTGGCAGTTCTGGCAGTCCTGACTGACTCAATGAGAACTGGTGCACTGCTACTGTCATCAAGCCTAGTTTCAGTTATAAAATATGACATCAATATTATAGTTAATAATAATATGGCTTGTTGGAATGAGACCAAATATTTAGCAAAGCTACCTGAGGAGAATTTGGTGGTTGGCCCTGAGCAGACTCAATACATTATCACATTCACCCACATGTATGTTTGTGAAGGCAGCCAAATGTATGATCTATGTTGTGTCCATATAGTTCTTCAGCAGGACAGCTAATGGATAACAATGGCTTCTGCAAGATATTCTGTCCTGCAAACCATGACTGTGCTGCTCTTGGCCTTGATGATGGGAATCTCTCAGACCCTTATCACTGCTGAAGAGGATGATGAAGATGAACTGAACACTCCAACAGTTGGTAGGACCACTGAACCAGTGGAATGTCCCTCAGAGTGCAGCTGTACAGCTGAGTGGGCGGTGGATTGTGCGGGAGTCGATCTCATTGAGTTTCCCACTGGCCTCTCTGAGCAAACACGCCAGCTCTCCCTACAGGTCTGTAACATGTCTCAATGGCCTAAAATTTGTTCTTATTTTCTGTAATTTATGTTTCAGTTAAATCATTCTGGTTTATGTGTTTGTTTTTCTGTTGGCAGAACAACAAAATTGAGAAGATAACAGTAGACCACATTTCACATCTACATCAACTCGACACTCTTAACCTTCAGAACAACATGCTGACTACAGATGGTAATAGAAAAAATTAAGCAAGGATCCTTTTATTGTCTGACTGGATCAAGAATATAATCACATGTCAGAGCAACATACATTGCAATAGCAGCTGATATTGTTCTATTTACTTGTAATCAGTCATAACAGTTATATCAGCCCTTGTGAGCAAAGCCACAATTGTTCAGTTACAGATTTTTTCCCTTAAAAACTGCTGGTAGCTTGTCTTTTTAAAGAAGAAACAAAGTTTCTCTTCCTACTTTCCTAACATGAGACAAATTGTTCAGCAATCTTTTTTGTTTACCCTTTCTAGAGCTCTCTCTGAAATCAACACCTAATGTTAATGCTAAAGAAGCAAGGTGCAGTGGTGAAGAATTACCTCAAAAATCAAGCTACCTCAATTGATTGTGAAATTTTACAGCTGTGACACTCCCAAATCTTTTGGGAATAAAGAGATGTGAGCAAATACATATATATATATATATATATGTTTTTTATATATATATGTGTGTGTGTGTGTGTGTGTGTGTATATATATATATATATATATATATATATATATATATATATATATATATATAAACATTATCTAATTGCAATAGTCTTCTTTATTTCACTTACTGTATTTCTTTTGAAAAATGTTGATTTTTTTTCTCCTGCATTTTTCAATAGAAACATGGGACCGAGAGGACTTTAAGATTACAAAATTTAAGTTAAGCTACACTGGGATGGATATATACTTATTTTCTTGTGTTGTAAAAAATTAAAAAATAAACTGTTTTATCATTTCTATTAGTTATACAATATCATATCATCCAACTTCTGACCTTTAGGTGTTTTTGTGATTTTTCCTTTCGATTATTTTTGTTAAAACCCAGGACAGAATCTGGACAAAGTTTAAAGGTGACTATAAAATACTTTAATAACATACTTTAACAACAGCATCATAATGTTTGGGTATGTTGAGCACTGAGTGGGTGGGCTGTGCTGAACTCACCGTTGTAATTCAGCATGGAGCACATTTTTACATATTTACAGGCTTTTGCAGTTTTTAATTATTTTACTTATTATTTTATACTTTTTAAAGACTGTTGCTAAGCCTTTGAAATTACATTTTGTTCCATATACACCTATGCATATATGAATGACAATGTATGTCTAAGTCAAAATCAATCAAATCAATCCAAGAAAGCATGTGGGAAGAAACTTGGTCTCATATAAAAAAGTTCCCGTGCTACCTCAATTGGAAAAACAGCGGGTTTATGCATACTGAGTTATATTATTCTCATGGTCAAGACCTTTTCAATTATCAACATAGTCAGTTTGAGTGGTTCAGACATAATGACCGCATTTTGGGCCCCAATATGCACTTCCTAGGTCCTAGAGAAGATCAGCATGCCTTCCAGGTAGACATACAAGCATGTTCCCAGGCACATTATTAACCAAGGCCTGGAAGATGGTGGGGGTGTGAGCTATAGCCAAAGGGCATTGCAAACTACTTCCTCCCTGTTGTTAGCGTCAAACTTGGTGAAGATTATGTGGTGAAGATAATGTGGACAAGATGAGAAGTAGAGTGTACTTAATAATTATTTTCTTCAGGTAAATGGGGGGTCTTAGAAAGGGTTCAGGCACTACTGAGTTTGTGATGTGCTATACATGAGGTCAGTGATACACTTGTAGGACTAGTGTAGAGACAGGGAAGTCACACTGAAGAATTGACAACCATTGCTGTATTGACATGGCAACCCAGAGAAGAGGTATACCAGAGTGATTGTACCCTTAATTTAATATTTTGTTTGCACAATCTTTGGAGGCAATCACAGAACATACTGTAACAGAGCCTCCTGTTAGGGTTCAGACCGAGGACCCAAACGCAGGCACAGGGTAGCGAGGGAAGAAAACAAGTTTATTTTCGAAGATGTCCAAAGCGCTCCGGTACAGGAGGGAAAAAAACGGGCTCTTGGGCCAACACAAAATCACCCTAAAACAGGGAGAAAAACCAACCAAAAGGACAGTACTTCACCGCGAACCGGAATGTCCGGGAACGGACAAGTGGGGCAATTGTCCACACAAGAGAACGTCCTTGGTAATCGATGGGCGGGGAATCTGGGGAAGCGGAAGCCAGTCAAGTCCTACGGGGAGGCAGGCAGAGTCGGAGAGTCGAGGGCAGGCGGAAACAGGATCTCAGACGGAGGCAGAAAAGAAGATGACCCGACAGCTTCCACTGTCGGTGATGGGCCTTAAGAAGGCCCCATGATGACATGATGCTGAGCAGGTGTGCCAGCTCCCGCAGCTCCCAGGGCAGGTCGGCGCCCCCCTATGGGGAAGGAGGTGCGCCAGACCCTGACATCACCTCCCCCTCAACAGGCACCTCCTGGCGCCCCACCAGGCTTGTTGGGATGGCTGTAGTGGGCTCCCCCGTCCACCAGGCGCTGCCATCCTCGGCCCCTCCGGCGGACGTTCACAATCTCCTGGACTGTGCACGTTGGCACTCCTGGTGGAGATCATGGGGCTTGGCCGTCCTGCGGGTAATGCACTAGTGCATTCACGGGACTTTTCACATCTACGCTATAGCCCGACAGCTTCCCCCAGCAGCTCTGCGTCTAATTGCATCTTGGGATCTGGCGCCGGGTTGCCTGGGGTTGGGAGGAGAGGGTTAAGCGAAGGAGAGACGCATGTACCTGCCACCAGGCTCTTCGGCATTGGCGCAGGTGCGCCCGGATCAACGGAACTGCGGCCTCCTCCTCCTGTTGGTTGAACCGCAGAGATTGGTAGCCCAGGGCCGCCATGACTGGGGAGACCCCGGACACCGAGGAGACCAGGGAATTATGGGCGTACTTGCGGAATCTGGGGGGACTGCGGAATCTGCGGAACCTGGGGCACCTGCGGAACCTAGGGCACCTGGGGAACCTGGGGTGCTATGCCAGGAGGAGAATTTCAGGGAGGAAAAAAAAATGGAGGCTGAACACCAGACACCTGTGGTGGCCTGGGGGTTGTTGCAGAAGAGCAGGCAGTCCTGCTGCGGCTGCTGCTGGCTTGGCAAGAGCGAGTTTGCCGAAGGGTGCAAGGAGATACTCCAGAACAGAGAGGTTTGTTGGGCCGGCTGAGAGTGGAGCTGAGGCTGAGGGGGCTTCTGCTGCTCCATGGGGCTTCTCTGCTGGATGGGGAGCTGGGGTTGGGTTGAAGTTCAGGGGCGCCACTGAAAAGAGCCAGCTGCTGCTGCTGCATGCTACCAGATGTCAACTGTGAAGACAGGAATGTCTGCGGGAGGAAAAGTCGGGGGTTGACGGCTGCTGGTCTGGAGACTGGAGAACTGTCATGGTGTCTTGAAGAAGCGCTGCCTGAGCCTGCTCCAGGGAAGCCTTTTGAAACAAACCTTGGGGATCTTGGGCCTCAGGTAAAGAGCTGGGATGGTGAAACATAGGTGGTGAAGGGTGCAAGGCGGTCTGCTGAAGGTAGTTGGTCTGGATAGACAGGAAGTCTATCTACTCTATCTACTTGTTGTTTTCAATAAATTACTTTTTCAAAGTGCTTTTTGTCACACTCCCCCTTCTTGCTTTTACATATTGTACCTCTACTTAAAACCTCATTAAGATCCAAATGTGCAAAAGATAAATTCTAGCAATTTTTGAACTGGTCTTAAGATTTCGATCAGGTCTGTATCGGTCCACTGACTGATTACATAATTGTAACCTGTGCCACCTGTGTAACCTGATTGACACCTGTGATGCTAATTTGTGGACACACCTTGGATTAACATGTCCCTTTGGTCATGTTATTTTCAGTCTTTTATATTGAACTGTAATGTCTAATGATGGTGCGTCATGACAACATGTGAATCTTGCCGGTCTGGTCTGTGCTGGTGACAAATTTATGGTCATTGAGGCATTGAGCAAAAACTGTGAGGAACCCAATTGTAAAGGCAGGCCATCATCTATGATACAGGTATTGAGGATGATCAGAGTATAGAGGCTATCAGTATCTCCCCATCTATATTTGTTGGAAAAATTGTATGTTTTGCCCCATCCATTGTGGTGGTGGAAGGAGCTGTGGCCTATCTGGATAGATCCCATGGTCTGTGATTGGAGTGGTATAACTGACAAACCAGTGGAAGATTATGGAAGATTAGTAACAGCAACACCTTTTCTAGGCCATATTTTTAATATTTTGGATAGATAATTCTGTGAAGATTTAATAGTTATAGTTGTAAAGTGTGGATAAAGATGAATAATTTCTATCATATTTATGATTACCATAAATCTTGTTCAGTTGGATTGTTTGTTTATGATACTACAAATACAAGATGTGTATTTGTCTCTTCACCTTGTAAAGACCAATTTCCATATTGTATTATTACAAATTTGTATGCTTGAGAAACTTGAAATAATGATCAAGAAACTTGAAATAATGATCAAGCCTTCTTGCAGTGCTACAGCATGGCCCTCTGTTGAACACCCAGATTATAATTCATGAATTGCATGCATCTAATTTTATCAGCATTTTCAAGAAAAAAAAATTACAACAATGAAGAGCCAAAAATCCAAATATCAAACATGAAACATATTATATGGATTGTAAGTAAATTTTAAAATATGCTTCTCATCTATGCTCAGCAGTCCTGTGGTAGAAGTAAAGCTTTTCTTCCAAAACCCTTGTGGAACTTGATGTGAATTTTTAATGTTTTTAAAATTTCATTTTTTTTCTCTTTACAGGTATTACAAATGAAGGTTTTGAGATGCTTGAACAGTTGGCTTATTTATATTTGGCAAATAATAAGGTAATGGCAGATTTCTCACATCTTGACTAAAACTCCAATCTGAAAAAATTCTTTTGTTGGAATGTTGGAACGTGTTAACATAGTGCCAGCTGCCTCTTATACACTTTCTTCTTGCTTATGCTTCTAATTGTCTTAGTGCTCTGAAATAAAATGTTACTGGTGCTTTTGGATGCAGAGAGCAGTACAGATACAAAGACAGATGTACCTGAACAGAGATAGAAAAGCAAATGAAAGATGGAAAGAATTGGATTTGAAGCATTTGCTATGCCTCAAGGACTCAAAAGTCCATGTTATAGAGGAATGAAAAAATTACATCCAGGGTTCTATGACAAAATTCTGATGTTCAATACAAATATAAGTTAGGTTATTTAGTTCTTCTCTGAAACATGAACATGGAAACAGATTAGGACTGTTAATGTTTAAGAAAGACTGTAACAGAAATTATGCATATGTCCTTCTTGACATACAAACATTCTTATTTGCATGACCACATTTTAATGGATGAGGCTTTAAATATCAGCAGTTAATGCTTGTAAAGGTACTTTAAAGATATTTTAGCCTCATTAAAACATAGACAAAGTCATCATAATAATAAAAAGAAAGAAGAAAGAAAAAGAAAAAAATAAACAATGGATCACAGCAGGTCATGGTGTATATAATGCATACCAGAGCTAAGTGGTGTTTTTCAGGAAATTGAAACAGCAAGTCTTTATTTTTTCCTTTGAAGGCACAATAATGTGTAGCTTCTTAACACCAAGGGAGTCACATGTACATCCCAGCATGCTTCTTGTGCTTTGCAGCTCACCTCAGCACCGAAATTCTTACCCACTTCTTTGGTGAGTGCGGATTTTGCTGCTAATCACCTCACAAGAATCTACCCATACACATTTGGATATAAACCGAAATTGAGGTAAGAATGGCTGTATTTGAACAAATGTACCCCCCCTCCATTAAACTATGTTCCTTTACATTTTTTAATTTTGTTCTGACAATGCCTCACAGGTCTGTGTATCTCCATAACAATGAATTGACTGATACAGGGCTGCCTGATCACATGTTTAATGGCTCAGACAACCTGGAGATCCTCACCATGTCCAGCAATTTCTTAAGGGTCGTCCCAAGATATTTACCGTCAACCCTTTACCGTCTACATCTGAAGGTTGGGATCTCTTTTGCTATGCATCTGGCTTTTCAGTGATGCATATATAATTGTTGATAACGTTTGGCTTGTGTCCACAGAGCAACAAACTCGAGGAAATCCCTGTAGGTGCTTTCAACAATTTACCAAAACTCAGAGAGCTTTATCTCCAGAATAATCTTCTTAGCAATGAGGGCATGGACAATGAGACTTTCAGGTGAAGAAAATCACTCACAAACACTCATAAAAAAGCAAAGATAGAGATTGATTGTGTTTGTGTATAGATGCTTACACATAAATGTATATGTACAGTCAGGTCCATAAATATTAGGGCAATTTTCATCTTTTTGGCTCTACAAACCACAACAATGGATTTGGAATGAAACAAACAAGATCTGCTTTGCAGATCTGCAGACTGCAGACTTTGAGCTTTAATTTGAGGGTTTTTTTTCATCCAAATCAAGTAAATGGTCTAGGAATTACAACCATATGCATTCTGCTTAGTAGGGACCAAAAGTAATGAGATACACTAAACAATCATAAATGAAACTTTCGCTTCTTAATACTTGGTTTCAAATAATTTGCAGTCAATTCCAGCCTGAAGTCTGGAATATATCACCAGATGCTGGGTTTCATCCTTGGTGATGATCTGCCAGGCTTCGCATGTTCTTGGGCCAGATTCCCTTCAGTTTTGTCTTCAGCACGTGAAATGTATGCTCAATAAGATTTAGGTCAGGTGGCTAACTGTTGCATGACAACCACTTCTTTGCCTTAAAAAACTCTTTGGTTGCTTCTGCAGTTGTTTTGGATCATTGTCCATCTGTACTGTGAAACAATATCCAAAGAGTTTTGAAATATTCGCTGAATATGAGCATATAGTATTGCCTGAAACACTTCAGAACTCATCCTGCTGCTTTTTTCAGTATTTACTCCATGACCTACCACCACCAGGCTTCATTGATGAGGTGGATGTATGATTAATATTTCAATCAATCAATCTTTATTTATATAGCATCTTATACAATCAAAATTCTTTCAAGGCGCTTTACAGAATCCCAGGGCCTAACCCCAGACAAGCAATAGTGGCAAGGAAAAACTCCCCTTTAACAGGAAGAAACCTTGAGCAGGACCAGGCTCATGTACGGGGGCCCTCCTGCTGATGGCTGGCTGGGTAAAGAGAGAGGAGAGGAGAGGGAGAGAAGGAGAATGAGAGGAGAGAAGGAGAGGAGGAGAGGCACAGAGCACAGAAAAACACAAAAATACACTATACAACGGGTCAGCGGGCCAGAGATCATGCAGCTCCGAAGGCGGCGATACCTGTAAATAAATAGGGGGGGGGCAGGAAAACTACACAGGAATCAGCATAACTAGTCTGATTGATGAGGAGGAGAGGAGAGGAAACCATGACCCAGTGGGGTGACAGAGGCCTGTCAGGTGATCATGTTTCCGGACCCCGGCAGCCTTGGCCTATAGCAGCATAGCTAAGATGTGACCTACCGATTAGATGACCCCCTAAGTATGATAATTTGTCTGTCTATGATAGTAACTGGAACTACAGAATTAGTTACAAGCAGTTACAAGCTTTTTAAAAGAGGTAAATTTTAATTCTGATCTTAAAAGTAGCGATGGAGTCCACCTCCTGTACCTGGACAGGGAGCTGGTTCCATAGCAGGGGGGCCTGGTAGCTAAATGCCCGGCCCCCCAATCTACTCCTAAAGACTCTGGGAACCACAAGTAGACCAGCGTTCTGAGAGAGGAGTGGTCTGTTGGGCTGATAAGGTATCACTAGCTCCTCCAGGTAGGATGACGCTAGGCCTCTGAGGACCTTGTAGGTCAAAAGAAGGGTTTTAAAGATTATTCTAAATTTAATGGGCAGCTGTTACGTCCCTGACTCGCAGGGGAAAAAGGGAAGTAACACAAAAGGTTTTATAAAATGAAAAGTAAGTTTATAAATTGATTGCGTCCCGCTAGGAAAGTAACGGGGCAGGGAAAGCCACACCAAAACGGAACTGAGGGAGAGGGCCGGTGGGTGCTGGTTAAATCAAAAACTAAATATAACAAAAGAGAGGGCTCTAGGAGCTGTAAAAGGCTCCTATACAAATAAGAAATAAAACAGAAAAATGCCCTTCGACTGGTACAAACCAAAGTACATGAACCAGCACCCCTGCACCTAGTGAACCTATACAAAAACTTAGGCTGCAGTGAAAAACAAAAGAATCTAATGTTTGGAGCTCAAATCCCTGGCCACTCTCCACAGTTCAACTGTGAACAAAAAACCTAAGCCCAGAGGCTGAAAAAGAAAACAAAGGAGGGTCAGGTACCAAATTAAACAGATTCTCAAAAGCGAAACGATGCCCAGATTGACAATTCATAGACCTGCATAGCTCCTCAGCATGCCGGTTCCTCAGCCCAGGTTTCCTCCCCCTCATTGGCTATATAAGATGTGACCTTATATAGCCAATGAGCTGATGAGGCTAATTGGAGCAGGTGTGGCACGAACGAGGAGTCAGCTGCAGGAAGAGGAGGCCGGATGGTTGTTGTACCTGCTGCACCAATCAGGAAGGCTGAGTACGGCCAAGAAATGGATCCCCGTAAATAGGAAAGAAAAAAAACACAAGGGGAACACAAACCAAAACAACAATGGCCGTAACAGCAGCCAATGAAGCAACGCCAGTACAGAAGTTATGTGATCTCTTTTGTCAATGCCTGTCAGAACTCTGGCTGCAGCATTTTGGATCACCTGGAGGCTTCTTAAAGAGTTGTTTGGACACCCTGATAATAAAGAATTACAATAGTCCAGCCTGGAAGTAACAAATGCACGGACTAACTTTTCAGCATCATGCCACAACAGTAGCTTCCTGATCTTTGTGATGTTCCTCAGATGAAAAAAAGCACTTCTAGAGACTAATTTGATGTGTGAGTTAAAGGACAGATGTTGATCAAAAGTTACTCCTAGATTCCTTACAGAGAGACTAGATGCTAAGGAGATACCATCTAGGGTGATAATGTGATCTAACCTATCCCTGAGAGGTTCAGGACCAGACACCATGACCTCAGTTTTACCTGGGTTAAGGAGGAGGAAATTTGAAGACATCCAGGACTTTACGTCTTTAAGACAAAAGAAAAAACTCCCCTTTAACCGGAAGAAACCTTGAGCAGGACCAGGCTCATGTAGGGGGACCTTCCTGCTGATGGCTGGCTGGGTAAAGAGAGAGGAGAGGAGACAAGAGGAGACAAGAGGAGAGGAGAAAAGAGGAGACAAGAGGGAGGAGACGAGGAGACAAGAGGAGAGGAGAGGGAGAGGAGAAGAAGAAGGAGGGGGAGAGGAGAGGAGAGGGAGAGGAGAAAAAGAAGGAGAAGGAGAGGAGAGGAGAGGGAGAGGATCTGAAGCTTCATTAACTTCTCTGTCTCCTCTGGTTTCATGGATAAATAAAGTTGAGTGTCATCAGCATAACAATGAAAATGTATCCCATGCTGCCGAATAATGTTCCCTAAGGGAAGCATGTACAAGATGAAGAGGATTGTTCCAAGTATAGAACCTTGAGGAACTCCATGGCTAAGCCTACTGTATGAGGAGGGAACACCATGGACATGAGCAAACTGGTATCTATCAGATAAATATGATCTAAACCAGTCTAGAGCTGTCCCTTTAATCCCAATCGTATATTCCAGTCTCTGTAACAGGATGCTGTGATCAACTGTATCAAAAGCAGCACTGATATCCAGCAGAACCAGCATAGAAACCAGTCCATGATCTGAAGCTATGAGAAGATCATTAGTAACTTTAAGAAGTGCTGTTTCTGTGCTGTGGTGAGCTCTAAAGCCTGACTGAAACATCTCAAACAGATTGTTCCTCTGCAGGTGCTCCAGTAACTGAGTCACCACTACCTTCTCAAGAAATTTAGAAATGAACGGAAGGTTGGACATTGGCCTATAATTTGCTAATGCGTCAGGATCCAGTGATGGTTTTTTAAGCAAAGGCTTAATCACTACCACCTTGTAGGTCACTAAGGAACCATTGATCTGGTCCAGGATAGGACTGCCTATCAATGGTAAAACATCGTTCAACAGGTGTGTTGGGATGGGATCTAAAAGACACGTGGTGGTCTTGGATTTCTGAATCAGCGATGACGCCTCAGAAAAATATATAGGGCTGAAGGACTTTAAGGGCTCGTTGGAGAACCTGTATGTTCCCACGGTCAGCACACCTGGTGATGGTCCAGTTCTTGGGATGGCCTGGTTAGCTTTCTCTCTGATAGCTAGAACTTTATCAGTGAAGAAGCTCATGAAGTCTTCACCACTAAGGGAAGAAGGGATACGGGGGTCTAAAGCACTGTGACTCTTAGTTAATTTGGCCACAGTGCTGAAAAGAAACCCGGGGTTGCTCTTATTTTCCTCAATTAAAGAAGAAAAACAAGTTGTTCTAGCCTTGCGAAGGGCCTTTTTGTAAACTAATAGACAGTCTTTCCAGGCTACATGATACCTGTCTAGTTTACAAGAATGCCACTTCCTTTCTTTCTCCACATGCTTCCCTTCCCATTACTTTGGTACAAATTGATCTTTCTCATCTAACCAGGATGCTGTTCCACAATTGTAAAGGCCTTTTCAGATGTTGTTTGGCAAAGTCTAATCTGATCTTCCTATGCGGTAAACCCTTTGTATTCACTCTGTTGAAATCTTCTCTGGATTATTGACTTCAACACACATACATTGACCTCCTGGACAGTGTTCTTGAACTGGCTAACCATTGTGAACCGAGTTTACCTTGACTAGGGAAAGAATTATTTTATTATCACAGCTGTTGTCCATGGTGTTCTGAGTCTTTTGGTGTTTCTGAGCTCACTAGTGCATTATTTCTTTTTAAGAATGTTCCAAATTAGTAGTATATTTTTGATATCTTTCTGCTGATGTTTTAAAATTTTTTAGCCTAATCGTGGCATGTTTCACTGATAGTGACAGCTCTTCGGATCCATTAGTGATTGTTGCCAGCAACAGATTCAAATGCAATTATCACACCTGGAATCGACATACTTTTCATCTGCTCAAGTGATGATGAAATAATGAGTGAATAGCCCATACTGTCCATAAAATAGATTCTCAGGAGTCCCATTACTTCTGGTCCCTTAAAAAGTGCGAAGGGAATATGGAAACTGCTGTAATCCCTGCAGTTAAAGAACATCTTGTTTGGTTCATTTCAGTTCCACTGTGGTGGTGTATAGAGCCAAAAATGAGAATTGTGTCCTTGACTTCATGTATATACCAATTCGACAGGCTGTCACAATTTCAGGTACATTACATTGTTAGACATTAGATTTGAAAAATGTTTTCTTTGCTCTTTTGGCAGCTACCTGAACAGTCTTGAATGTCTTGACTTGTCAAATAATAACTTGAGTACAGTCCCAAAGGGTTTACCTCGCAGTTTGGTGTTGCTTCATCTAGAGAAGAATGCCATTCACAGCATCCCTGGAGATGCTCTTACCTCTGTAAGAAACCTTGAGTACCTGCTTCTGCACAATAACAAGCTCCGCTCACGCTCCATCCATCCCGCTGCCTTCCAGGTAAATTTGTTCTTTGTGATTTCTTTTTCTTTGATTTTCAATTGCATGAGTAAAAAAAAGAGTATTTACAGGAAAGACATTTTTTTCTAAAGAAATTGGAGCAATGAAAAAAGTAC
Organism: Lagocephalus sceleratus; assembly: GCA_911728415.1. Lineage (NCBI taxonomy): Eukaryota > Metazoa > Chordata > Actinopteri > Tetraodontiformes > Tetraodontidae > Lagocephalus > Lagocephalus sceleratus. The sequence continues at coordinate 4,678,322 of CAJVRN010000022.1, forward strand.
ACTCACCGGCCACTTTATTAGGTACACCATGCTAATAACGGGTTGGACCCCCTTTTGCCTTCAGAACTGCCTCAATTCTTCGTGGCATAGATTCAACAAGGTGCTTCAACAATGGTGTGGGGAAAATATTCCCCACACCATTACACCACCACCAGCAGCCTGAACCGTTGATACAAAGCAGGATGGATCCATGCTTTCATGTTGTTGACGCCAAATTCTGACCCTACCATCTGAATGTCGCAGCAGAAATCGAGACTCATCAGACCAGGCAACGTTTTTCCAATCTTCTATTGTCCAATTTCGATGAGCTTGTGCAAATTGTAGCCTCAGTTTCCTGTTCTTAGCTGAAAGGAGTGGCACCCAGTGTGGTCTTCTGCTGCTGTAGCCCATCTGCCTCAAAGTTGGACGTACTGTGCGTTCAGAGATGCTCTTCTGCCTACCTTGGTTGTAACAGGTGGTTATTTGAGTCACTGTTGCCTTTCTATTAGCTCAAACCAGTCTGGCCATTCTCCTCTGACCTCTGGCATCAACAAAGCATTTCTGCCCACAGAACTGCCGCTCACTGGATATTTTTTCTTTTTCGGACCATTCTCTGTAAACCCTAGAGATGGTTGTGCGTGAAAATCCCAGTAGATCAGCAGTTTCTGAAATACTCAGACCAGCCCTTCTGGCACCAACAACCATGCCACGTTCAAAGTCACTCAAATCACCTTTCTTCCCCATACTGATGCTCGGTTTGAACTGCAGGAGATTGTCTTGACCGTGTCTAAATGCCTAAATGCACTGAATTGCCGCCATGTGATTGGCTGATTAGAAATTCAGTGTTAACGAGCAGTTGGACAGGTGTACCTAATAAAGTGGCCGGTGAGTGTATATAGTACCCTATTAGTGACTTCTCACCAACTGACTCTTTTATTTTCACTAGGGCTTAAAGAAGCTGCATACTCTTCACATGTATAACAATTTGTTGGAGCGAGTCCCCAGGGGGTTGCCTCGCCGAGCCAAGACACTAATGTTACTCCATAATTCAATTACTGAAATTGGTCGCAATGACCTGTCTCTACTCTACACTCTTGAAGAGCTCAATCTCAGTTATAACAAGCTGACCAGCCCCAAACTGCACCGTGAAGCCTTCAGGAAACTGCGTATGTTGAAAACTCTGCATCTGTCGGGAAACAATCTTCACTCAATGCCTCTGGGTCTTCCTCGTACCCTACAAACACTTGAGATAAAGAACAACCATTTAAATTCCATACCAGATGGTACTCTAAAAGGCATGAAGAACCTACAGAAGCTTGTTCTGAGTAATAACCAGTTGAAGTTGAATTCAGTCTATCAAGGAGCCTGGATGGAGCTTAGTGCACTGACAGTAAGTCCTAAGGATGTTCAATGATTCAATTCATGCAGAATGAAATGCTGACCTACAGTTATTTTTCTTTTTTTGTCTGATATTTTCACTGAATCAGTGATGGCGCTTGACAGTTTGGTATCCTATACTAAATTTTAGATGGTACCCCCTTTGCATTATTACCAATTTACACTCCTATTGAAATTGCATTGCTTTTAAGTAGGGGTGCTCCAATCAAGTGGTGATACAAAGTGGTGCAAAAAAAAAGTAACTCCAGCATGGAGCCACAAGGGCCAGGCCTTGATCAAACCTAGACAAAGACCACCTGGTAGAAGTATTTGCCAACTGGTCCCAGTAAGCCTTCAGGCAGGGTACACTGAACCTTTCTTTTGTAGTTATTGTTTAGTGCCTGGTGGACTGCATTTTGTCCAATCTTTCACCTGGAACCAAGTAGCAAAGACTACACCATTTCTAGGATTATTAGGGCAGTCAAACTCCATCACAATAAGGTAGCGTGACATGGAAGAACATTTTCTTGTATTGTGGATAATTTAAAAGGTAGCTCTGTTATTAAATTAAAAATTACTTCAATTTGTATTTTATTCTATGTTTGTCACACTTTATTTTTTGTACCTAAAACATATTATATTATACTGTATTTTATTGTTTAAAAATAAATTTATTTGCATAAAATAATGATATAAGATTGATCACCACCTCTTCCTATTTGTAGAAAAGTAAAACCACAAAAATGTGTATACTATATGTATGCTACTGCCATTACAAGATATACATTTTTCGTGATTTTTGGGTATGGATATTTTGAGTATCCTTCTGTGATAATCATTTAGAATCAAGGAGTTGAAGTGGAACTGAGCCACTGTTTGGAGTTGACCACACATAAGTTTTCTATGGGATTCAGGCCCATGTTCAATCAGGCCACAATGACTGGATTAATGATGTTATTCAGGTAGTATGAGCTTGCATAAATGCAAAGCATTAAGCAGTTCTGTATTGACTAGACACACACTTTAACATCACCACCAACATTTGCTCTTCTGGTGGCAACAGTGACTGATGCATAGTCCTCTCCTTTCCAAAAAGTACTGACATGTAATTTCAAACATTTAGAGGTCATATTCATTTCATCTGTATAGGTTCTAGTTCATTTTAGGTTCATCCTGAAATTTTAGCTGAAAGCCAAAGATTCCTAACTTTTTGTGAGTATTGTATATGGTATTAAAAGAAATAATATGAGAATGTTTTTGATTTGTTAGATTACTGCATTTGAAAGAACATCTTTGCTTCAGACATTGTCTTTCCAATTCATTAAAGGAGTTTAAAATAAATTTCAAACTGAAATTTGAATATTGTTAACATTTGTTCTCTTCTTGTCACATCAGTCACTCGACCTATCAGCCAACCAGCTTTCTCACATTCCATCAGACCTGCCTGAGACCCTGGAGTATATTTACTTACAAAGTAACAGCATCTCCACTGTTCCTGCATCAGCATTTGAAGGCACTCCAAATATCAAAGGCATCTTCCTTCGGTAACAGTAAAATGACAATAGCAAAATAAAGTAAATGAATGTAAACTCTGCAGAAAAAAATGTTAGACCTATGGTGTTGTTCAATATCAGATGTTTCTAGCAAGGTGAATTAATAAAATTTGGATGTTTCCTGTTTTAAGGTTTAACCAACTGACTGTGGGCTCAATGGATGAGAGTGCCTTTGCACATCTGCCCAATTTACAAGTCCTTGACACCAGTTCAGGAAGCACTGATCTGCCTTTCAACACAGACAAGACAGAGGACGATATAAAGCTGGAAGAGGAGGATAATTGAAAGTATAAGGCATAAGAGCAAGTAATGGATTTTTTTAATGGGAAGAAACCAGTATTTTTGCAGAGAGGTTCTTGTATTGTGCAAAGTGTCAATTATAAATTTCTGGTGCAGGATACCAGATTATACTTAGCTACCATTGCTTGGGCTGGTTACTATTGCAAAATATTATGTCTGAGCTCATGTTTATTTTATGCAATAAACGCACACACAATGTGTGTAATGGTAAATAATAAAGCCTTCACCAGAACCTTCACCAGAACTCACCAGCTGCACCTGTGTCAGTGTGAAAAGTGGTGGTCACAGTAGTGCTCCAATATGTCATTGGCCTCCATTTAATTACACTTTAAGCAATTGGTAGATCCTGGACAAGTCACCATCTCCTTTCAAAGCCCTAAAGTCAAACAATTTAGCAGGTGAAATATGCAAATATGAAAAACACAAGCTTTCTTAATATATTTTGCAAAATACTTTATCATGGTTGTTGATTAATATGTTGTTTCTTTGCTGTCTTTTTTGCTATTGAAGCCACCATTGCTGCCAGACACGTTCATAAAAGATTGAACAGTGAAAAGACACCAGTATATAGTGGCCACAGCAATATCACCTGTTTTTATTATTTTTTGTTATTATCATTGTTATTCACCTTTTTTTAGACCCAACAGTATAGTATTGTCACATAAATTGTACTGTCACTGAGCACAGCAATAAACAATGAAAAGGCTGAAGAAGAATGTGCATTTTGTAAAAATAAATTTCATGCAAATAACCACGGATGATTTCCATGTAATATCTGTGTTTCATAAGTACTTGACATACACTATTTTTCTCAAGTAGTACTACAAGGGGTATTTCATAAGTACTTGTCGTACACTATTACCGTCTTTTCACCATAAGGCACACCGGGTTATAAGGCGCACTGCCAAAAAACAGGTCTGAACGGGTTTTTTTCCATACATAAACCGCACCGGATTATAAAGCGCATTAAGCGAACAAAAACAGTGAGAAAACTCACTTTATTTTGGGGCCTATATACCGTATTTTCCGCACCGTTTCATAGGGTGCAGTCTCAATTACGTGGTCTATTTCTGTAATTAACCAACATATTATAAGATGCATGTTAAAACATACTGTTGTGGCGGTTGCTGGAGGTGTTCCTCTCACCCCAGAGGGTCATGGAAAAGGGGCGTGGTTAAACCCCTGGTTCTGGCGCGCAAAGACACGACAAGTCAGTGTCTTCCGAGTTGTGTGTTAGCAACTAATAAACGTTGGAGTTAATGCACCTCGTCTCACCGAGTGATTCCTCCTTCCTGCCACATTGGTGACCCCTGTGAACATGCTTGAGGCAGCAGAGGAGAGCGTTTCTTCTTCATCCGCGGCGCACCTGCTTCCACAGTAGGCCGCACTCGACCAGCAGATGACGCGCCGCGTCATGCAGCTGCTCCGTGCCCCGCCGCCGACGGGGAAGTACATCGCGCTCAAAGAGCTCCTGCGACGGAGGTACTGCCTGTCCAGCGCTGAGCGGGCGGACAGGCTGCTGTCCCTGCCTGGTTTGGGGGACGGGTCGGCGGTGGACCTCATGGACGACATGTTGTCACTGCTGGGTCCGGACGACAGCGGGTTTCGGTTCCCCCACATCTTCCTGTGCCAGCTCCCGCCATCGGTGCGCGTGGCTCTGGCTAATTCCCGGAACCTGGCTGACGGCGACTTCAGGGCGTTGGCCAAGGAGGCGGACCGGATCCTGCGATCGGGGCGGTGCCTGGCGGTGCAGGGCGTGGTGTCTGACCCCCCTCAACCGGCGTTGATTGACGTGGACCCGCTGGTGGCGGCCGGGGTTTCCCTTCCGAAGCGGCGGGGCGGCCTCTGCTTCTTCCATCAGCGTTTCGGCGGCAAGGCTCGCCACTGCATTCCGCCTTGTACCTGGGAGCCGACGGGAAACGCCAGAGCTGGCGCTCTGTAGCAGCAGTGAGTGCCGGCGAAAGAGAGGAGTTACTGTTCATTAAGGATTCCCTTTCCGGGCGTCGTTTCCTGGTGGACTCGGGCTCGCAGAAGAGCCTCCTTCCCCCAGGCAAGTCGGACCTTGCTTCCCGTGGTGTCGGTCCACACCTGAGTGCCGCAAACGGCTCCTCCATCGGGACATTTGGCAGCAGGTCTGTGACTGTGTGTTTCGGGGGGCGCAAATTTGTGTGGAACTTTGGTATCGTCGCCATCACCGCTCCTTTCCTCGGAGCTGATTTCCTGTGTGCTAACGGCCTACTTGTGGATGTCGCAAACCGACGCCTGATTGATGCCGTATCTTTTGCCACTTTTCCATGCAGGTTGGGAGGTTTGGGCTCGTTAACACACGCCGCGTTTTCCACGTCCAGTGATGAGTTTCGATGTTTACTCGCTGAGTTTCTGGCATTGACGGTTCCCGCCTTTTCAATCGCGGTTGCAAAGCATGGAGTCGAGCATTTTATTCCGACCACTGGGCCACCGGTTTTCGTGCGCTCAGCTAAGCTGGCTATGGTGAAGGAGGAGTTCGCTACGATGGAGCGTTTGGGCATAGTGAGGCGTTTGAACAGCCCGTGGGCGTCGCCGTTGCACATGGTGCCCAAGGCAGACGGGACTTGGCGCCCTTGTGGTGATTTCTGCTGCTTGAACAACGTCACAGCGCATGACCGTTACCACATTCCGCACATCTAGGACTTTTCAGTTCACTTGGCGGGTGCGACGATTTTTTCAAAGGTGGATTTGGTAAGCGGTTATCACCAGGTTCCGGTGCTGGCGGAGGATGTTCCCAAGACCGCAGTGATTACTCCATTCGGGCTTTTTGAATTTTTGCGCATGCCGTTCGGGTTAAAGGGTGCGGCACAAATGTTCCAGAGGCTGATGGATTCAGTGTTGCGCGACGTCCTGTTCGTATTCGTCTACCTGGATGACATTTTGGTGGCCAGTTCTTCCATTGAAGACCACCTCATTCACCTTGGACAGGTTTTCCAGTGCCTGAACGATCACGGTTTGATCGTGAACCCGGCTAAGTGTGAGTTTGGGGTGCCTGTAATCGACTTCCTGGGCCACTGTATTTCGTCCCAGAGTGTGATTCCCTTGCCCTCAAAGGTGCAGGCGGTGGCGGATTTTCCTCGCCCGACGTCGGTCACGTCGCTGCAGGAGTTCTTGGGTATGGTGAACTTTTACAATCGTTTCCTACCACACGTGGCCCAGCTCCTGCAGCCTCTTTATGACACCCTGAGGCTTAAAGCCACCGATCAGGTTGTGTGGTCTTTCGTGCGAGACCAGGCATTCGAGGTTGCCAAGGCCGCCCTGGCCAACGCTGCACTCCTAGCACATCCCGCACCCCAGGCAACTATTGCTTTGACCACCGATGCCTCAGATGTGGCAGTCGGGCTGTGGTCGAGAAGTGTGTGGCTGGCGAGTGGCAGCCTCTTGCATTTTTTAGCCGTAAACTTTGCGACAATGAGCGGAAATATAGCGTTTTTGACCGGGAGTTGTTGGCGTTGTACCTGGCCACCCGCCATTTCCGTTTCCTGTCTCTTTTACGGCGTATGTTGACCATAAGCCACTAACATTTGCCATGGCCAAAGTCACTGAGCCCTGGTCCACTCGCCAGCAGCGCCACCTGGCGGCTATTTCCGAGTTTACCACCGACATTCGGCACGTGGAGGGGAAGTCAAACGCTGTCGCTGATTGTCTGTCGCGTGTGCTGGTGTGCCCTGTACAGCTCGGGGTGGATTTTGCAGCGATGGCTGCTGACCAGCTCGGGGATCTGGCCATATTGGCTCTTAGATCTGCCGGAACTGGTCTCAAGCTGGAGGATGCAGTAGTGGAAGATGGGGGTCCTGTCCTTCTCTGTGACGTCTCCACTGGCCGCCCCCGCCCTGTGGTGCCGCTTACCTGGCGTTGCCGTGTTTTTGATTTGGTGCACACCTCTCGCATCCGGGAGTTCGGGCCTCCGTAAAATTGGTGGCTGCCAAGTTTGTTTGGCCAGGCCTTAGAAAGGAGGTCAGAGAATGGGCAGCTGCATGTGTTGCTTGTCAGCGGGCCAAAGTGCACCACCATGTTAGGGCCCCCCTGGAGCCTTTTGCGATCCCAGCCAGGCGGTTTGATCATGTGCATGTAGATCTGGTGGGCCCCCTCCCCCCTTCTCATGGTTTCACGCACCTGCTAACGATGGTCGATCGGACATCCAGGTGGCCAGAGGCAGTTCCTCTGTCAAGCACGTCCGCGGCAGATGTGGCGCAGGCGTTTATGTCTGCGTGGGTCTCGCGTTTTGGGGTTCCGTCGGACGTAACCTCGGACAGGGGTTCCCAGTTTGTGTCGAACTTTGGTCAGCGTTGGCGAGGTCTCTGGGCACACAGATGCATCGCACTACTGCGTATCATCCGCAGTCGAATGGCTTGTGCGAGCGTTTTCACCGGTCACTGAAGGCAGCATTACGGGCTGCGTTCGTGGATGGTAACTGGGTAGGTCGGTTGCCGTGGGTAATGTTGGGTCTCCGTTCTGCCCCGAAGGAGGATCTTGACGCCTCGCCAGCAGAGTTGATACTTGGGCAACCGCTCCGTGTGCCGGGTGAGTTTTTACCGGAAGGTTTGGCTCCCTCTTTTCCCGCCACGCGTCAGGCTCCTGCAGGGTCGGTTGTTGCTCCGGGACCGATTCATCACTGTTTCCCTTGGTCATTCGTGCCTTCTGTTCTTGCCACTGCTCGTTTTGTTTTTGTATGTCACGATGCTCACCGGTCGCCCCTCCAGCCCCCGTATGATGGCCCATTTAGGGTGCTAGAGGCTGGGGCTAAGTGTTTTGTGTTGGAGATGGGTGGGCGTCGAGAGAATGTCTCTGTGGACAGACTAAAACCAGCGCATTCTGTCGCAGGTGAAGACATGGTGCCAGCTGGAGTTCCCCGTCGGGGTCGCCCGCCGGCCAGGACCCTGGAGACGACATCGGACGTTGCTGGTGCCACCTCTGATGCCACTGTTCTGGACTTGTTTCCTCCTGTTCGCACGGTCCCTGAGGTGTCTCTGCCAGGAAGGCGCACGCGTTGCGGCAGGCTGGTTAGGCCTCCCGTGAGGAACTGATTTGGGTGCCGTGGTTTCCCTCTGGGTGTTCGGGGGGGGCTGTGTGGCGGTTGCTGGAGGTGTTCCTCTCACCCCAGAGGGTCATGGGAAAGGGGCGTGGTTAAACCCCTGGTTCTGGCGTGCAAAGACACGACAAGTCAGTGTCTTCCGAGTTGTGTGTTAGCAACTAATAAACGTCTGAGTTAATGCACCTTGTCTCACCGAGTGATTCCTCCTTCCTGCCACACTGTAAAAAAAGCAAAACAATGAGTTCCATCAATTTAATTAAACAAAATATTCATAAGCACACCTCTGCTGTATACCTAGTGTAGCAGGATGACTTGCCCACTTGTCCTTCCCATCCAGTCATAATTGGGCTCATGTGCGGACAATCGGGGTGATTCAAGGGCGGAGTCACAGCGCTATATAGTCGTGCAGGTGTCTTGACGCCTGACCACATTTACCCCTGACAGGCGTCTGCATTGGTACGTCGCTGCGACAGAACCATAAAGGTTGGCGTGGCTGGTTGCTGTTCGTGCTCGTAGAATATGCCGTTCTGTTGGTTGGCGTGCCTGTGCCAAAGTGGTTCTTCACCCCTCCAAAACAAACCATGTCACTCCGTGTGCCGAGTGTGAGGGGGTGGAGCTGACTCCCTCATCGGGGGTGTGTGTCGGTGTCATCCTCTGCAGGTAGTCTCCTCGCTCCTGCAGAGCTGGGCAACTGCACTGCTGCGCCTGGACGCTGCTGCTGCTTTTTGCGGTCTTTCTGCTGCTTTCCGCGGTTCGTCTGCTGCTACGGTCGGCTGCCATCTTTTAGCCGTTGTTGCTGCGGCCGTCTGCATCTTCTGTGTTCCGTGGGTGCTGCGCTTAAGGCTGCTTTGGGCGACCGGCTGTTGCTGCGGCTGGGTGCTGTTGCTGTCCGCCGGTGCCTCTGTGGGTCCCACCTTTTTATGTTCTTTTCTTTCATGTCCCTATACTGGTGTTTTATTGTGTTGGCTATTTTAACGGCGTCTTTTTATGGTTGCGTTTTCTTTACCCGTTTTTAGTAATTGGTTTGGTTTAGCGACGTACCAACAAAGGACTGTCCCTTGATTTTACTGATTGAGTACATAGACCGTCGGGATTGGCCAATTCCTATTTATTTAATTAATGTTTGGATTTTGCATATTTTATGGTGTTGGGTTTCTTTTCCTTTGTGTGATTTTTGGCTAATTGTGTTTTTATTATTTGAATCTCTGTAGTCTCTTTTTAGTTTACCAATCTTATTTATTTAAATGTTCTTTTGCATGTCTTATGGTTTTGGTTTGCATTTCCTTTGGGTTTCTTTTCTTTGTGTGATTTTTGGTTAATGTTTTTTTCTGATTTGAATTTGTTGTTTTGTGTTGACCATTCCTTGGGGTTAGCGTCCTTATGGTCCAGAATCATCGATGTTCAGTTCTCAAAACGTCGCTGTGTTTCTATATTTTTTGCCTTTAGCGAATTTTAACTAGCTGATGCGTTATCAATCTGATCTCTTCCTCCAGGGTAAGCACCAGCGAGGTCCAGTGGGCCGCACACCAAACACTGCTTTGAAATGTTTAACCAGCTGTTTTATTGTGACTATTTTTAGCTCTCTTTAAAAATAAAGCGCTTTTGATTTAAAAACTGAAGCTCCGCTGTCTTTGGTGCAACAAACCTGTGCAAAAACCATTTCTTGGGGCGAAATTCCCCAAGTGGCGTTGTCCCGACAGTGTACAATTTTACTTTAATCTAGTCCTTTAATCTGCTCCATTCCGCCACACCAGCATACCTAGCATCGGTATTGCACAAATCAACCGGGAGGAGCTTTTACCGTAGTGCACTTAGCAAAGGCACACAGCTGATTTTGGAACTCAGTTCATACACAAGGCGCACCGTCGGTTTTTGAGAAAATCTCAGCGTTTTAAGTGCGCCTTAGTGCGGAAAATACCGTATATAATTAATATTGTAGCGTGTTGGGGAGGGTCAATGTAGGGATCTCCCAGCATGCTTTGCAACAGTGTGCCTGTGGGTTCCCGTTCGTGTTAACATTTATAATGGTTAAAAAAAAGTTCTTTTAGTTTGGCAATCCTCAATATTACTGTCTTAAATTGTAATTTATTAATATTTGGTTGTAATTGCTGTTGGCACCATGGGCGAGGTTGTGTTTGTGTTTAGGAAGCTCCCTTCGGTCACATGTTCTTCGTTGGAGAGCCCACTAAAGCTGGAAGAAGTCTCTTTCAGTCATTCTATAACCTTAGAACATTACAATGTAAGTTGAGAGTGATGTCCAATAGAGCAAATTGGTTTCTGAGAACACGCATACACTTATTGACAAAGTTTATTCTGGCTATGAATCACATCTCAGGCCGAAGTAGATCGGCCTGTGTGCCCTTTTGTAGGTTATTTCTCTTGGCGCAATTCCCAGGGTGGCGTTTATTTTTACTTCATTAAAGATTTTGAGACGGACCCTTTTTGTTTTTTATTGATGCTCGTGTCCCATCCCGTTCTTGCTGCCACATATATGCATGTAAAAGTGTGTGTGTATTACATATTGGACTGTATATATATATATATATATATATATATATATATGAAGAAAAAGAGACCAAAGACTGCATTTATCAATCACATTTATTAGTGATGTTTGGTTAAAGGCACTGTTTTTGGACAATGCACCATCAGAAGGGCTCATTGAATGGATAGTAGGGATGTCCTGCATCTCTAGGAACGCTTTTTCCATCCACCTTGAACATGATTCAACATATTTAGCATATTATTTCTTTATCATCACACAAATCAAATGTGAGTCACATGGGCAGCCAGATTGTGAAGAAAAGCACAAGTGAATAAGCTAATTCTACTCACTTGGATCATGGGTATGATGTAGCGCCAACCTTTATTTAGTGCTGTGATGGTTTTCATTTCTTCTGGCTCTAGGATGAAGTCAAACACCTGGAGAACAAATACAAGAATTTCATTAATACCATACAGCTAGATAATTATAAAAATAAATCTGGAAATAGAGAAGCTTGGCAATTACAAAAAGTTAAATTAATTAAAATAATACTTGAATATTTTCCATAATCCGAGACTCAGTCACACTCTTTGGAATTGTTACCACCCCTCGCTGAATCTGCCATCTGCAAAAAGAAAACAATGCGCCTTTACAAATGTACTTGTGGTACAACACATATCTGGTCCTGATATTAAATAACTGTTCAATCATGTGGCCACAGCTCAAAATATTTAAGCATCTAGATGTGGTAAAGAAAACTTTTTGAAATTCAAACCGAGCATCAGAATGGGGAAGAAAGTATTTCAGAAACTACTGATCTACTGGGATTTTCTCCCACAACCAACTCAAGGGTTGTCATATTGGTCAAGTTTCCTGTTATTTTACACATTCATGTCAGGTCCTTCTTGTTTTATTTGGAAATCACGAACCTTGATCTCTGTTTCAGTGTGTGCACTAACCTGGATTAAATGACCCTTTTTGCACAGCTTTGTATTTGTGTCTTCCCAGGTCCCTCATGTTCCTGAATAGGTTTTACAGAGAAGGGACTAAATTAAGTATATAAGATTAATGTATGGATAATCCTGCCTTGTGTCCGTGTTTCAGGCTGCCACTGGTGTAATGGTGTGGGAGATATTTTCAGCACTGAACATTGTTTAAATGCCGAAGCCACCCGAGTACTGTTGCTGACCATGTCCATGCTTTTATGACCACAGTTTACCATCTTCTGACAGATACTTCCAACAGGATAATGGATCATGTTACAAAGCGCATATCACCTCAAACTGGTTTCTGGAACACAAAAATGAGCTCACTGTACTCCAATAGCCTCCACAGTTACCAGATGCCAACCCAACAAAGTGCATTTGGGATGTACTGGAATGGCTGCAAGATTCACACCATAGTTTTGAAGCAGATAAATCCCCAGCAACTGCATGACGTGATTGTAACAATATGGACCAAAAACTCTTGAGGAATGTTTCCAACACCTTGGTAAGTAAGAAAGTATGACATGAAAAATTAAAGCAGTTCTGAAGGCAAAGGGGGGTCCAACAAAACAGTGGCCTGTGAGTGAGATTTGTGTGAATTAATGCTTGAGATGCAATATGTGGACTCCAGATCTGATGACTGGTCTATACGCCACATTATTCTGTTGCTTTACAGGAAAGCTTATATATTTCTAGACAAGTCACAAAAAGCTTAGATGTAATATATATTATCAAAAAAAAGTACCATAAAAATTATACTGTATCGTATTGTACTGTATCATATACCTCAAAACTTAATTGTAAAACAAGAACTACCTCATTAAAACTCTGTTGATTGTTTAAACAGTTGGTTTCAGAAAACACTTTTCCCCCCTTTCTGCTTTTTTTCCACTATTGAAAATAAATTAATGATGCCTTTAACATCTCAGCTATTTTATGAGTTGGAAAGTATTTAAATGGTTTTCAAACTACTCTACAAGACAAACAAAACATGAATAGAGTTCAACTAACCCAATAAAAAATCCAAATGTTGGAAACAAACAGAAAATAAATAAAACATTTGGGAAAATAGAGCAATGCCTGAATTGAAACATTGTGATAAATGCATTGGGTTTCAGAAAACAATTTAGTTGGATGCCCGTGCATGATCAATTAACTTTTGGAGCCCAATCACCTCAGGACAATCTGAGCAGGGGACTTGTTGTATTTCTCAGCAAGACCAATGACCACTGGCTCCTGAAGGAGAACCGGCTCATCTGGATGCTTCCAAGCACGATCTGGTGAGCCCAGTGGGCTGTAGGCAGTCATCACTAGACCCCTGTCCCGACAATAACCAAGTAGCTCCACCTGAGCCAGGTATGGGTGGCTCTCTATCTGTCATGGAAACAAAAATCAAAAGTTCCTTGTAAAAGCCAACTGTTGAGTATACAATGGTAGTATTGAGTTTTAGTGAAGTGTGACAGAAACAGCTATGCACAGCTTCTTCTACAATTTCTCTGCAGAATTGTAAAAATAGATCTAATGGAAAATGTGATTCATATTAATACTTTGTGTAAAACTCTGAAAAGTTTGATTTGGTTCATTTTTTTTTTTTACTTTTTAGTTAAATAATTTTACAGGAAACAGTTTAAAGCTCATAAACATTGATAATTTGTTGCTTTATGTACTGACACTGCAGTGTTATGTTGCATTTTGCAGTATTCTTAAAGTATTTAGGAAATAACCTTGTGTTCAATCAATTTCCTTCCTATTTAATTTGAATTGAAAACAATTCAAATTTAGACAATTTGTGTTCCTTTTAATGTTAAAAACAATTATGTAATCCATGATTTTTGAGATTTAAGAGACCACTCTGTAAGCATGAATGCAAACTATGTGACAGTGGACTGCAAACCCCTGAGATTTTCAAATCTTACCAGAGCCTGTCTAGAATACCCTTTAAGCCTGACACTTGATCAGCAGGATATCTGTATCAGGAGACCATGGCAACTTGTAGCACAAATAACTATAACATCAGGATTTCAATAAATACTTGAAAATAACTTAAAATCATCCTTGTAAGATATACTGTCCATTCCAATAATGGCTGAAGTAATGAGAATGGTTTGTGTTAGTTTGTGGAAAACCATCATCACCTGTAGTACAGTGGGTTTGATGCTGGCCTCAGATAGAACATCATTTATCTGACAGCTGTTGAAGTTGGACAGACCGATGGACCTAACCAGACCTTTCTCCACCAGCTTTTCCATAGCAGCCCATGTTTGCTTGTAATCTATGTTGTCATACAGCAGGCTGCCATCCTCCTTTCTCGGGAAGGGGACATCTCCTTGTCTGAATGAGAGATGGGAGAATGCAGAAAGAGTGAAATTTATTTTACACCTGACATTTTATTGGTAAAACTGAGCTCACTGGAAGGCATAAGGCCAATGAATGAGGAAGAGGTCCAGGTACTCCAGCTGCAAGTCCTTGAGGGTGTTCAGGAGGGCTGGCTCCACATCCTCTGGGTGGTGCTTGGTGTTCCACAGTTTGGATGTGATGAACACATCCTCTCGTCTTATAGTCTAGTTTACACACACACACACACACACACACACACACACACACACACACACACACACACAATCATGATAAACAACAACTGGTGCTACAATGTAGATGTTCAATCAAACTGTTCTAATCATCTCACCTGATTGGACACAGACCTTATTGTCTGGCTTGCGAGTTTACTTCAGTGACCACCTATGGTGGTGAACATTCCACCAAACACTGACATGAATGAAGTGCTAGATGAGGTGGATGTAGTTGTCAACAGGACAGAGGCCTCATGGTCAAAAGCTCTCAAAAAAAGTTCTTTAAAAAAGTCAACATGAGAAAAGTCTCACTGAGATATCAACACCAACAACCATTTTTACACTCCCTTTAGGCTTAGGGGTACTGTGGATTAATAGTGAGGTCAGAGCACATCATAAAAGTTTGGACTACTACTTTGGTGGAAGGAATCAGCAGATGGTCAGCAGAGTGAACAGAATGCATGCACAGGACTAGAAGATGTTTTCACCAACATCTTTAACACATCACTGTTATAGTCCCCACAACCACCAGCATCCCCGTCCCCAAAACGACCAAAACTGACTGCCTGAATGTCTGGCATCCAGCACCACTCGCCTTCATCATCATGAAGGGCGTTGAGCTGGGAGAACTTCCATGCTCTGACACTCTCTGGAGTTTGCATTCAGACCAAACAGGTTCACAGACGATGACATAATCCTTCAAACCAGTCACCTGGAGCAGAATTGCATGTGTGAGAATGCTGATCATTGACTACAGTTCAACATTTAGCACCATTGAAAAATCTGTGGCCCATATTCACACAGATTCCTCTCAGAGAGCTCATAACTTAGCCTAAAGATTCCTAGCAAGGAATCTTAGCTTATGAATTATTTCAGAAGGTTCTGGGAGCAACTCTGAGCAAGGAGGCAACAACAACTTTTATCATTGTCAGGAGATAGTTGACCCTGTTGGTAGATGAGGGCTTCTAAAATTACAACAATCTTACTATTCTGAGATTACAACAATATGAGGCTATGAAAACATGAATGTGAAAATTATAATAAAAAGAAAAGAAGAACCACAAACTCTCCTTCACTTCTTAAAAGTCTTCCTCCCTCCTCTGTGACATATTATGATTATGGCATATATGATATGTCATATATGATATACTATGTAACAGTATGATAAAATTATATAATAATGAGCCGAAACAACATTGTTTCGACTACTTCTACTACAAGTAATTAAAAAGTGAACCATGAAAATGGCAGCGTTATTCTCTCCAGTGCAGTCAGTCATCTCAGTGGAGAAGCCAAAGATTGTTACATTAAAAAAGTGTTGGAAATTGGATCTGTATTTGCTGCCAAAGTCAACACAGCGGCTGGTCTGCCACTCCAGAACCAGTTTTGTAAAGTCCTTCAAAAACCCCACCTCTGCAGTGTTGCCTGTTAATCATAGATACTGGGAGAAATTTGTGAATGACATCGATATGCCAGCCGACGGTGAACATTGAAATAATTACGCAGTATTCACGCTTATTAGTGTTTATTATTTTGAAGGAAAAGAACATCAGGTAGCCATTTTGGGGCATATCAGTTTGTCTCATGATGATATGAAGGTTTCATGTTACCAAAGATTTTTTACCACAGGCACATTTAGTGCATTACTTATGGTACTTCTTTTGGAGAATGCTACTCACAATCTCCACCCACAAGCTCTTCCATGCACTGTCACCTTATCGTGGTGGAGGAGTTTGTGTACTCTTAAGAACCTGGGAGCTTATACAAGCAGATAAATAAAGAAAGCCTTATACTTGAGGGTTACCGGGGCCCCACCCTGGAGCCAGACCTGGGGCTGAGGCTCGTCTGTGAGCGCCCAGCCTGAACCAGTTATAAGTATATATCAAGTGTAGGAGTTCAAGTATCTTGGGATCTTGTCCACGAGTGAGGACAGGGTGGAGGAAGATCGACAAGCGAATCATAATCATAGCAGCATCAGCAGTGATACGGGCGCTTAACCGATCTGTTATGGTGAAGAGCTGAGCCAAAAGACAAAGCTCTTACTGGTTGATCTATGTTCCAACCCTCACCTATGGTCATCAAATTTGGGTGATGACCGAAAGAACAAAATCGTAGATACAAGTGGTCGAAATTAGTTTCCTCGATGCGGTAGCTGGGCTTAGCCTTAGAGATAGGGTGAGGAGCTCGGACATCCAGAAGGAGCTCAGAGTAGTACCACTGCTTCTCCACATTGAGAAGAGTCAGGTGAGGTGGCTCAGGCATCTGGCTAGGATGGCTTCCAGGAGGAGCTGGTGAAATTGGCTGGGGTGAGGGCCGTCTGGGCCTCTCTCCTGAAGCTGCTGCCCCACGACCCGGACCCAGACAACTGGAGGAGAACGAGATGAGACGAGCTACTCACAATCATTTATAAATTGGTTTTAAAAACAAAGCAAGTTTACCAAAATGCTGCATGAACTAAATAAAAAAATATATACTATGTCTCAAACAACAGTAATAACAACTGATTTTGAATTTCTATTTGATTTATGTTTTCAGGACACAGTGCAAATTATGGCAGTTACACCATAATGGGCTTGAACAACAGCAACGTCATTGACATCCAGCTAGGTAGGTTAGTGTAGGTTAGTGACTACATCAAAGCACTGTTACACCATTACAATATTGGTTAGAATATGAAACAAAAATGTTTATAAGATCGTCCCCTTTTCAAGACTCATCTTTTGGAAAAATACTTTCACAGACAATAATTGTATTATAAATTTGAATGTACAATTACTTTTTTTAAATATTCTTAGGTTCTGTCTTTTTTCCTATTTTTTCATGTTACCTACATTTGAATTTATTAGTTTTAATTGAAATTCAAAAGTTGCATTAAAACAGGGAACTGTAAACCCATCTACTGGTTGGTTCCTGTATTGTCACCTCATTTACCTATAACTTTCTTGTCTTTTGTGATAGAGCAACAACATTGGTGGGAGTACAAACATACATAGGGAAGGCCTCAAAAGGAGCCCTAAACTCATGGAAGAATCTGGCATCGATCGACTGTATTGTATCTGATTGGCACCCCCAGGTACAGAAATTCCTCACTGGCACGAAAATCCCACAGTACTACAATGTATGGCACTTCGAGAATAGTAATTATCATTCATAGTTATTTCAATCATCATGACATGTATAAACCAACATTTTGGAGGTTTATTCAGTCTGGCTATAATATATGGTTGGATTTTTTTGAATTGATAATGTATTTTGGGGGGATAGGGGGTAAATAAATAGGAAATTGGAATAATAATTAAATAGTAAATAGGAATTGGCAAGAAATTGAAATGCATTAGCAGAACAATGGAGTGCAAAAAGGTTTAAAAAAAAAATGGTTGCCCATGATCAAAAACCAAATCTACTGGATCACAGCTTTACCTACCTCTGGACTAGAGACAATTACCAAGTGGACAGCTATAATAAACCACCTTAGGACATCCCTATCCGTGATGACTCCTTGTGCCCAAAGTGTGAAAATGCCCCACATTGAGAAATTATTGAAAGCAGGTGCATACTCAAAGCTGTACAATGATTTCTTTGTCTTTAATCTTGTGGTCCCAAATGTATTGTTTTCTTCTAACTTTCAGGAACACTTGTTCTCTACAAGCTGGAGCAGCTTGCTAGCACTGGTCGAACAGGATATGTCAAAGATTAGCCCTCATCACAAAACCTCTCAATAGTGATACATGTTGGACAAGACTATGTAGCATACAATTAGTAAGCAGTATGTTATTAACCTAACCTCTAAGGTTTATATGTCAAGTCCTTATATGTCATTCAAGTCCTCAAGGACTTGAATGACATACAATTTTATTGTAATACAGAATCACAGATTACCAGCTCCATGACTTTGAGTTCATCCAGGCCAATTTACAACATTTTCATAATGTAACGATCCTTGGCTTCCCCGCTGAGATGGCTAGACTGGAGAGAATCATGCTCCCATTCTTATGGTAAGTAATTCTTTTTTTTGAATTACTTTCAGTGGAAGCACGGTTGTTACAGCTAATTTTTCCATCCAACATGGTAGTAAAAACTACCACCACCCACTGGAACACAAACTGGGTGTGATTAGAACACTGAACCACCAAGCTCAGAACGTGCCCAACAGAACAGAGGGAAAGGTGGAAGAACGTAAGCATTTCAAGACAGCCCTCAAGACATGTTCAGGTTACCCTGGTTGGTCCTTTGTCAAATCCTCTAGGAAACCCAGAGGAGAAAGAGAAGAACAGACCAACAGAAGAAACAACATTGTCATCCCATATGTCTCAGGGCTTTCTGAGAAGCTCAGGAGGATTTTCAACAAACACAACATCCCAGTGCACTTCAAACCCACCAACACCCTGAGACAGAGTCTTGTCCATCCAAAGGACAAAACACCACGTCCCAAACAGAGCAACGTAGTTATGCTCTCCAATGCAGTGAAAAATGCCCAGACCTGTACATTGGGGAGACAAAACAACCACTTCACAACGCATAGCACAACACAGAAGCCAACTCCTCAGGTCAGGACTCAGCAGTACACCTGCATCTAAAGGACAAAGGACACTCGTTTGAGGACAACAATGTCCAAGCTTTGGCCAGATAGATAGTCTGAGAGAGGAGTAACGAAGCCATCTATGTCAAACTGGAAAGGCCATCGTTGAACAGAGGTGGGGGTCTGAGACATTACCTCTCCCGTTTACAACACTGTCTTAAAAAAACATCCCAAGGAGGAGAAAAGGCCTTTCACACCTGGCCAACGAACCCCATTGTGCCCAGGGTAGTTTCTACGACCTGCATAATGAGGGGCGGACTCACCAACAATCAGGTGACTGAAACTCCA